>JARVLU010001073.1:28599123-28614564 GCA_031762415.1 Simpsonichthys santanae | reverse complement strand
AAGTATGACTTTATTCTCGTAATTTTATGGCTTTTTTTTTTTTCTTAGCGTGACAACAATTTTTATTTTAGTTAGCCTATTTACTTATTTACTCTTTTTTTGCGTGGCCCTAAAGCTGTTATGACTTGGGGAACCCAGAGTTGTATGAGACCCAGAACGAGACAGACACAGGAAGACACAAAAGTAACAGAGTTTATTATTTACAGTGGGAAATAGACAGTGCTTCTCTGCAGCTCCTGGAAGAAGAAGGATATGGTCAGAGGGAGCCAACAGGCTGAACAGGCAATATTAATATGATGGTGTTTCTCTCTTACAGGTTTGAAGATGTCTTTGGGTCCAACTCCAAATCCATGGGCAAGCTCCAGAAGGGGTCAAGGCCAAGGATCCGACAGGATAAGGAAAGCTGGCAACTGGTGGCAGGCAAGGCATGAGGAGAACCAAGGAAAGGCACAAGGAGAACCTGGATGAGGCACGAGGACTTGGACAGGACCAGGGGAACCAGGACCAAGGAGATAGGAATTCCGAGTACAAGAAGAGACTCGTAAGTAGATTTACTTAATGTAAACTTCCGGCTGGAGGCACACATACTATTGATAGTCAATGCTCCAGTGAAGAGTAACACTGGACTGCAGCCTTAAGTAGTGGATGATCTTCATCAGGTTGATGGCCATCAGCTGTAGACAATCAGTGGCCATCTTGGACGAGAGGCTGCAGGCAGTGGTACTCTTACAGTTTTCAATGTGATCGTACACTTTGCCAAGCTTTTTTTAATATTTAAAATACAAGTATATAGGTCTTGAGGGGAGTGCATTCACTGTGTGATCTCTATCTTGATGGCAGATTAGCCTCTTTTGAGCAGCTGGTGCAGAAGTTTGATATCCACAAGTCACAGTTGTTCAGATATCTGCAGCTGAGACATTTTGTGAGGTTTAACTCTGATTGTTTTCCTTTGTACCACTCTAAACATTTTGTGGTTAAGATTTTGGAATGCAGGTCTGATACCAAGAAGGCCCTTAGCAAAATCTGTACACTGCTCAGTTCATACCATGACACCAGGTTGGACTCCTTTAAACTGAAATGTGAAATGCACCTGGAGGAATCCATATCAGACTCAACCTGTAGAACATTTACTCATCTTTTAAGAACATTTACTCATCTTCAATCTATCTGACATGCTGTAATTCAATTCAAGGTAGTGCACATGTTGCACTGGTCCAAACACAAGCTGCCCAAGATCCAAGCCGACCTGGACCCCGCATGTAATCATTGTAAACAAACTCCAGCTACACTCCTGCATACATTCTGGGCCCGTCCCAAACTGCAGACTTTTTGGCAGCAATCTATTTTTGACACCTTCGCTGGAATATGTGACACAACTGTGCACCCATCACCGTTAATCTCACTGTTTGGGATGGTCCCTGTGGATACATCCTTCAGCAATTACAAGAAGGATGATTGCTTTTGGCTCTCTTTTGACCAGGAGACTTTTTTTGTGCAAGTGGAACGATCTACACCCCCCAGCATACATACATTGGATAAGAGATGTGATGTGTCATGTCCATTTGGAAAAAAATAAAATAAAATCAGATATACCCTAAAGGGCTCTGTTAAAAAAGATTTCATGACACTTGGCAGCCTTTCATGTTGTAAGTAGAAAACTTGTTAATTCCTTTGTTTGCGTGTGACTGATCCGGTGTGGGAGGGAAGGGGTGGGGGTGGGGCGTTGTTCTATGTTTTGTCTTTTTTTTTTCTTCTTTATATTCATCCATCCATCCATCCATTATCTTTTACCTGCTTCTTCCATTTTTGGGTCACGGGGGTCACCAGTGCCTATGTCCAGCAATCACTGTGCAAGGGGTGGGGTACACCCTGGACGGGTCTCCAGTCCATCACAGGGACACTAATAGAGACAAACAACCATTCACTCTCTCACTCACACCTAGAGACAATTTAGAGTTGCCAATCAGCCTAACATACATGTTTTTGGTCTGTGGGAGGAAACTGGAGTACCCGGAGAAAACCCACACATGCACCGAGAGAACATGCAAACTCCACCCAGAAAGGCCCCCGAACTGGGATTTGAACCACGGACCTGCTCGCTGAGAGACAGCAGCTCTACCAGTTGTGCCATCCTGCTGCCTCTTCTGTACATTCAAAAAATAAAAATTCAATAAAAGACTTTGATTAAAATACAATCATATTATACCATTGTATAGACAGAATTGAGTGAATTGATTATGAAATATGGTGATATGTCTCCAAAGTGAAGAAATAACTCCAGACAAACCAGTCAGTCACCAAACCTGTTAACCTCTGCTGCCTCTGACGGGTCCATCAGAGACCAGCTTACATTAACGTTCACCACTGAGTTATGTGTGTTTATTTTCCTGTTATTGTTGCTGTTATACCTACATTCATATTCATTTTGATGGAGGAGAGTTAAGTTTGTCCTTGAGTTTTTATTTATTTAGTTTGCCTGAGCTGATCTTATAATGTAGGGCTTTTTGTAAGTCCATTGTTTAGATGTTGTGCTGACAGCTGATCACAAGGCCTGCTCTGAGAAAATGTTGAGTAATGAAGAAATTTCATACTGACTGTTTTTTTTTTTTCTTTCTCAGGGAAGGCCCTCAATTTGCTCATATATGTGTGGAAACAAAATAAATTCCACTCGTGCTTGCACTCATGCGCTCGCATTTAGCAAATCATTTTGCAGACAGCCAGTATACATGAATGTGAAGACTGTTGTTTCAGACTCTAAAGTGGCAATTCTTCTCAAATGTATAATATTGTTCAGCAGGAACGGCAGATTTTACCTCGGGCAGATTCAGCTGGGATGTTGTCCTTCCTCCTCAACATGAGGTTACGTAAGGTTAGAAACTATGACACTGATTAAACCAGTAAAGGCTGTTTTATGACTGTTGGGATTTTATTATGTTTTTCCATTAAGCAATAGAATACATTGTAATTTCCAACCTCTGAAGTGCATCCAGATTTTTTTTTTTTTTTTTTTTACTAGTACATAACTTTTAATAGAAACCAGGGTAGTGCAGATAAGGGATTATTTGGGCTAAGTCCATTTAAAACAGATTTTAACTAGATTAATTTTAGGCTAATTATGTAAGGAAATACAGGTTACAGGTTTGGGGGATTTTCAAACTTTGTGTGTGTGTGTGTGTGTGTTCACATGGATATATTGATGCCATTTGATGAAAAGCAATTGAGCAATGACTTTGTGCTAACCATCAAACAGACACTTCATTATGGGAGGCGTGATAACAAATACGTTGTGTAGGATAATGACGGCGGTGGTTCATATTGTTCATTATATGTCTCGGTGTCACATGGCACGTGGAATTTATGTGTGTGTGCATGTTTTTCTGCTTTTGTCATTTTACATCATGTTTTAGCAAATGAATGTCTGAACCATCGGGAAGAAAAATACACCATCATCTGCTATCGATGACAAACAATATATTTCAGATAATGATTGCATCTATTGGCGTCTGCGTTTGCAAATGTGAGGTAATGAATTTCCTTTGTGAGCAATAAAAGCTGAAATATTACGCCACTTTCTTTGAATAGACCTATTGGATGCCCGGCATTTTCTCATTCCATGATAAACTGTATCTCTTAAGAAATTCATAACATTCATCACATAAATATATCCATAGGTTTTAATGCTCTTCAGAATTTTTGGTGGTGCCCCGTGTTGAAAGCGGGAGGTGCTTGATGTGGAGAGAGAAGTGGCCTGTGGCACATTGGCTGCCTTGAACTTGTGGGCCTGTCAAAGGGTTTTTTAGGGCACTGGACTGAATCGATGCCTGCCACACACACGTCATGCCTTCCCTCCCTGATGAGCCCCGCAGTGCTGCAATCAGCAGTGTTTTTGCTTGGAAACGTATATATTTAATTTGTGAACCGATGACAGATTCGCTTGATTTATGGTCCGAGGCGAGACTTAATTAATTGAAAAGCGCATATTACCCTGTGACTTAATTATTAGCTAATTAATCATAGAGTATTTGTTCCAAGTCTCTCCCCCCCCCCCCACACACACCCACACCTCTTTTTGGGCATTTTCCTGTGTGTCTGACACTTGAATTTCCTCCTGGGGTCTTTTTTATATGAGGTCATGGTTTTTCTTCCTGAGTAGCTGTTGAGCTAGAGAACATGTGTCATAGAAAGGGTGGCGTCCTGGACTGAGTGATGCAAGCAACAATCAGAACAGGATTTTCGCAGAAAATATCAGAGGCCAAAATCTCAGAGGCTCACAAGTCATTTTTAAGATGCTCTTTACGAATCCTGTGTGAGAAAGTCTGATTTTGACTTCCTGTGCTTAGACTACATGTGCTGTTATTGTTTTCTGGTGTAACTGGAATTTCTTTATACGCCACTCGAGGGCGAGACGTATTAACATATGTCTAAACTTTCTTTTGTCCCGTCCATAACTTCTGATCCGCTCAAAGGGCCTAGGGCTTTGCTTGTCCAGACTATAGACTATAGATTGTTGTATAATAGTTTGTCAATGGGCGTATAATGTACCATATGCAATACTCTTGTTTCATGTGGGTCAGAATGTGAAGAAATTATATATGTTTTTTTTAAACAGTAACGTCTTGTGGCATATGTCACGTAGTGTAAAAGTTCATGATGAATTCTTGTTAGTTTATTGTATATTAGCTAAACTGTGGGGAGGTCACAGCGTACTAAGGAGCAAGCATAGCGTATGCTACTTTTCTGTGGCGTTACCATCTCATGGTTTGTGTTTGTGTGGTGTTTGGTTCAGGTGTGTGATGTTGCTGCAGATTGTTTGTGGTGTCCACCAGTGTTTCATCGCTGCAGTTCTTTATGCTTTATACAGACTTATACAGAGCTATGAGTACACTCACCTTCTTATAGGTCTTCTGGCTCATGTTGGTCTTTAAAGAAGTGTACATCATGTGACCAGACATGATCTGCCACTAGTACACCCCCCAAAATCAAACAAACAAAAAAAAAAGCATGTGTTGACTTTGCTACTTTACAAGAACAACATTTACGTCAACATGTACAAAGAAGCAACCACATGCCATTGCGAATGTCACATTTACACAATACATGAATGGTAAAGAAATATGCTACTGAAATGTCACTCTTTGAGATGGATTAAAAAAAAGACTAACAACATCAACATCTATTATGCCTAAAAGCACCACCAATAAACCAGTATACCCTGGGAGAACAGACACTGTTAGTTTAGTGTAGTACAGATGTATGCAATGTCATTGTCGACTCACTGCTACGTAATATTTGTATAAAACGCTGTGTTTCCCCTACCATTATACAAACAGGGTGCTCTGCCCTGTCAACAGAACCGAGCACCCTGACTACTGAACCCCCCCCCCCCCACAAGCTAAGACGTGTCTCTGTCTACCCCACCCCAACCCCTGTCGACAAAAATCACAGACTAGATGAGCGCCCCGACATGGCAAGTTATCTAGAGGAAACACTGAAACGTATAGGTGATGTCTCAGATTTGCTACATTCATAGGACTACCTGCTGTTGCTAGAGATTACTCTACATATGCTACAGTATTAATTACATAAAAATGTTGTGACTTTATTGTTTTACAGCTAAATTTCTCAAAACTCTGTCCAAAATCAAGGAAAACAAGGCAGGTACCACTACCTTATAGAGGACAACAGCTCAGTTTTTGTGGCTGTGTGGATCTGAGAATAACAAGGTGCTCATAACACCAAAGAAACAAAGATAATGCAGTGTGAATAAACAATCACCATTTATTTAAACAACACATTTCTTATAATGAATGATAATAAATTCCACATGTACACATAAGAGGTGAACATGAAGTGTATAGTTTCCATTAAACAGTTAAAAAACACAATTGTTTAAAACATCTCAGTACAAAACACACTAAACCTACTCCGTATTTTCTGATGTGACATCTGATGCGTTCAAAGATCTCTACTGAGCAATTACTAAGGGCTATACTAACTTTTGCATGTAAACTAGAACAAAATGTAAGGAGCCCAGTAAGTTTAAAATTAAGGTTCTTACTCATTCTGATCCGGCTGATGCTAAAACATGAAGCATGATTGCTGAAATGAGCTTGTTACGAAAGTCTTAATCAGCTCTGCACCCAGTCAGCCTTAACCCCCAAAGTCTGGTTTCTTATTTTAGAGTAGGTGAAATGGCTGGACTAACTCCATCTCCATATACAATGGTGGTCACACATACATAACTTGCAAGTCACACATGCATCGGCTAATTGCACTCTACACTTCAAGCTCTGCGAAAACACAACTGGCAGTTTGTTGCACACACAGAAAGTATTCACTTCTTGTGCTGTAACCTTGGGAAGCACAATTTTGCCAAAGGTGTAAGCCAATCCTCAGGGTCACGGTCAACAACGACGAATAAGCGTCCCGCTGTTACAGCTGTCAGTGGTTTACCTCTGAGTGGTGGAGGGTCTCAATAGCTGTTTTTATACCAGTTGGATTTTCGTGCTGAAAACGCAGGGCAGGTTGATCTGGAGATCAAGGATTTCCCTTCGTGCGAGCCTTTCCAGATAGCTGCTGTTAGAAAATGATAGGGAACGGGCACTTTGGCTTCAGGCATATAAGAGACAGGAGGAGCTCTCAAAAACATGTCTCGCCACAAACACCTTACCTCCATCAGCCTCTTCCCCTTCCTGGTCACTGTCTGGCCCCCATGTGTCTGAGCCTGGTAATGGTAAGCGTTTTAAACTATTAGAGCTGCTGTGTAAAAGGCCTGTTTGAGTGCAGAGCTGTCAGTCTGCAATGAGGGAATCGAGGGTGGGGGGCTGTCACGGCTGTCACTCAATGGGAGGATGAGAACTGTTTGGCCCTAATGGATTTCTCCAGGCGGACGGCTTACACAGCGGTTAGAAGTAAAATCGATGTGTTGTCATGAGCGAGTGAGGCATCATCAAACAGCCAGGTGGACGGGGAAGCCCGCATAGGTAGTTATGTCTATATCTGAGGTTGTCTGTGTGTGTGTGTGTGGGGGGGGGGGGGGGTCTGGAAAAGAGAGAGCAGACAGACAGATGCTCAGCTCAGCTTTACACGCCCAATGGGGCCTCTGCTCTGATTGTAAGCATGAAAGGGGGCTCTGACCTCCATCATCTCTGTTGCTTTTATTTTCCGGTTCTCTTGGAATCAGACACAGATACACACAGACATACACCACACACACACACACAGATAAATGTGAAGCTGTGCAGATGAGGGGTGTATTGCTCTGACAGGTCAAACATCATCTTGTAGGCAAAAATCACTTCATACAACAGATTTCAGTCCAGTGATTCCAGGTTTTGACTAGAACCTGCAGAGAATGACGCAACTAAAGGCCGGATGGTCTAACGGGATATGACAGAACCTCACATCTGCACATCTTCCTGCGAACTGCAAATTATTTAATGTAGCACAAAGATTGCACCGGAAGATCCCAACAAGATGAGCAACCTGCAGGAGGAAGGATCGTTCAAGCTCTGTTAGGTTTACTAAAGCTCTCGGCCTCAGAAACACAAAAAAGTCAAAGAGAATTACAATAAAAACTGCAAATGTCTAAAAAGAATACGATCTTATACAAAATATACTTTATTCACCCCAGCTTTATCTATAAGAATAAAGCGTAAACAGTTTATTTTAGCTGTGATCTCTGCGTCAAAGCAGAAAACACTTGTTTTCTTTGACGACAGTAGCAGTTTCTGGTTAAACTAGCTCCCTTTTATTCACCCTGATGGGACAAGGTGCCCCAGTGTGTTTCTAAAGAACACGGTGAGTCCCTGCTTTGGCTTCTGATCAACTCCAAAGCAGTGGTCCAGCTCTGTTGGTGTCAGAGCTGAGTCCAAACTGTTGGTCCTGAGCTGTGATGTGAGCGTTTAATTTTTTGACTCTGCTCAACCTGTCTGCCACTTTTTGTTTGACTTTGATGTATGATGTGGACTCTGGACTTTAATTTTGTCAGATAAAAAACAAACTAGATTTTTAAGTCATGCCTGCCTCGTGTGCTAAAGAGCTTTTTTTTTTTTTTTTTTTTTTTTTTTTTTTTGCATCTTTTTTCATGTACCAGTAAATTAAAAAGCTATTAAAACCCATAAATAAGTTATATTATTGCGCTGAGTCTTAAGTATTACAATAAATATGGAAAAACTCTCTAAATTAAACCCTTTAACATACATTCATAAAATAAACAGAAAATCCAGTTACCCTAAAATTGCACACATCTCTAAGCATGTTGCTGCCACATCTGCAGCATCAATTTTATGTTAAAATGTGATTACAGTATTTTGCTAATGCAAACTTTTTTCTAGATTATAAATATGTATATTAAAAATATATAAATATAAAAATATGACCAAAAATGTTTACATCATAAAATTCAAATTGTACTTTTTGTACATTTGTATTTTTTGCCCACTTGTTTGCAAACAATTTAAAACTTTTTTGCATGTAGACACACAAATAGGTTTATTTAAGTGTTTGAGTATTTATTAGAAACATGTTATTGTATAAAAAGTTGGAAACAAGCTTGAAAATGAAAAAGAAACAAGTTTTTAGTTTCTTTTGAAAACCATTGCTCAAATGGTTATTTCTCTTCAACTTTTATGTGATGCTCTAAAAGTGCATTACAAATTAAATTTATTATTATTATTATTATTATTATTATTATTATTATTATTATTGTATGACATTTTTCTAATAGCTACATTGATATCCTTGTGTAACTACCGGTAGTTCAAATCTCTACTGATTTTAGCTCCTACTTGAGAAAAGACAGCCACAGTACTTCTCTTGTTAGTCTTTGGAAACAGGAATCTCTTCTTGTTCTTTTTTTTTTTTCTTTTTTTTTTTTTTTGCTGAACACATAAAGAGTTGGTTTTGATTAACGAGGCCTTTTAAGCCCTCCAAGCCCTAAATATGATGCTTGTCCTTAGTGAGATAAAAGGAGTTGAAGTTAGCTCGAGTTTTTTCTTACCTTAGCTCCTTCAATCTCTGGGAAGATGCCTAAAAGAAAGACAAACTTGTCTTTATTCTCTAGGCTAATTTATCTGTATTATACTTGTGATCATGCCCCAACATCCTTCTTTTATTTCTCCTCTTCCTACTTGTCTCCTCTTGCAAATGAAACATTTTCTCACAATCTCCATCATTAAAACACAAACGCATTCACATCATTTAGAACTTTTAAAAAATTCAGTCCCTCCACAAAAGAACTAACTAAGTCTTGGCTTCTCACTCTATTGCCACATATTAAATTGCTCACTCCTTGATCGATATGAACCTGTGTTCAAGGCGAAGTGTTTGGTGGTGACGTATGTCCCTTTTCTCCTTCCAACATGCCACTTCTCCTCCATCTCAATGCTGCCATTGCCCATATTTATTTTATCTTGCTAATGTGGGTCACCCCTGCATGGCGGCCATCAATGAGGCACAGTCAAATAGCCGTGTCTGAAGTCTACCTTTGGCATGATTTATGGGCCCGTGTGACGCCCCGCTCTCAGAAGGACCGCCATTGTCCTGCTACAGCTCTCAACTCTCAACGTAGGGGCGCTTTGTCTACGTTGAGGCAAACCAGACCCCTTTCTTTAAAAAGAATCAAATTATTTCATCATGTTGGAAATGAAAAGGCTGTAATTACTTCTAATTAGACCCTGACTTTCATTCCCTTCTTTCCCTCCTTTTGCCATCTCTCTCTTTTTTCTTCTTCTGACTCTGGCATTTCTGAGGCGAACACTTTTTCCAGAGGGTTTGAGATTGCTCTAAATCAGAGCCTTTAGGGTGGAGAGGAGGAAACAATTTTCTGTTCAGTTTGAAATTGATTAATGTAGGCTCTTGACAGCTCTTCTGGCTTTGATATTCTCAGAACGCGGAGGTCTCAGATGATGCGATGACACTGTAATGTTTGCTTTAAGATCTACCTTAATGGGGCTGGCTCCGACACCCCCGTGATATTTCACGATTCGGGGGAAAACGAGAAGCCAAACATGCCAGTTGTGGAGCGTTATTGCACACGTCTGTGTTTGTTCATGAGTGAAGTCTTAGTGGACCATCTACTCTCATCGTGTTGGTTGGAAGCGTGAAACTCTGCAGCCGTGTAGGGTTTACCCTCAAATAACACCCCTTCCACGCTGCAGAGCCCCGACCTAATAGCCAGCTATCATGGAAAATTATTTTCTGCCTGTCGACTGTATACACGTGTCTTTACCACACAAGTGTCGCCGTTTTAGGCAGCGCAACAATTTGCTAAGCAAATCCACTCACCATTTATCTACCAAGGGAGGCAGTCGGTGGAGGTAAGGGGGGAGGTAGTGGCTTTTGGAGGAGGTGGGGAAGCAGGGAGGGAGACAAATATTTTTTCTGGCTTACGACAGCACAGTGAAAACACTTGCGTGATGCTGATGTATATTAGAAGTGAGCCGGGCAAATATTAGCGCTGCCTTACAGTGGCAGAGTGGAGGCGTGTGAGCTTACTGCGCTGCTTTGTAACATCGCTAGATTTATTTATTTTTGTATTTAATTGGCCTGCTACATAAACATTTTTACTTCTTACATAGTTCTTTGGATGATTCATTCTGTACTGAAAAGAGGAAGTTTTACTCTTTAACAAAAGGAGCTCCTTATTAATAAAATACATTTCATAATTTACTGTATAACTGCAGAGCTGCTACAATTTGTGGTCCTTCGTCACGGAGGGAGAAGTGGAAATCCTCTCCATGTGTCCGACCATCCATGCATGTTGTGAGCACGATAACTCACCCACTTCCATTTTTGATGTGTGGCTACATCTAGGACTAAGAAAGGTTCCTTTTGAAATTAGGGTTGCTATGTCAAAATCTTAGATGGCTGCTGCCATATAGAGGATACATGTGAACCTTGTCAGTTTGTTAACTTTAAATACTGTATAAGCAACCTGCCGACTTGTTTTAAGTGTGTAGCTGCATCTAAGCATTAGAAAGGTCACCATCGAAAACAGTGACAGTGTTGGCCAGTTTACGTATTTGTATGGTGGTGGCCATCTTGGATTTTGATTTAACAACAAATCAAAATCCAAGATGGCCACTACCATACAAATACGTAAACTGGCCAACACTGTCATTTGTGGAAACTATGCTTTCTAGTTTTTCTATTTGTTAAAAGTATAGTTTCCTCAAATAATCATGGTGCCCTGTAGGGTGGTTGAAGATTATGCTACGGTGGTCAAGACCCCATAGAAAAGCAAACAAAAAGAAAACCAACCTCTGATCTTCTCCACTGTGTATCTCCTCCCCACTTTCATAACTTTCACCCAAAACATTTGTTTACTTGCATTTTTTGGTCAATTTGAGTCCAGAAATACACACCTTGAAAACTACAAACATTCACTGTTAACCCCCACAGCGACAGGGGACATGCTATACTGTTTGGTAAGTCTATCATTATCAGTGAAAGAAGATGAATGGATGAGGATTGTTCATTTTAAATGATGGACAAACTGAAAACTGTAATCTTACAAATTATTCCTAGAGAAGAACATCTTCACATTTTAGCAGCTGGAACGTCTCCAAATGAGTCGATTATGAACTAATAATTTATGCATATTCATGTACATGTCATTGACCTGCTAACATGTTGCTTATTTTTGTTCTTGCGTTAAAGAAATAGTTTAAGGCCTGCATTTAAGCAGGGGTTTGCCCATCCAGCCCACCCTGTGCTCCCAAACAAACCGCTGCTGTAACTCTGTTGGATGTGAACTTGGCATGTGGGCTCAAGGGCACCGCAGCAGCAAACTCCGCCCACGTTTCCTGCATAAGTCAAGTATTTGTAAATGAGTGAGAAAGTAAAGGGGCTGGAGGATGGTGTGGGGTGCTGGGGGGGTCAGACAGAACAGCGATGTGTCTTGTTTGTCAGCAGTGAAGAGATGTGACACAGCACTGCAGGAAATTCCCAAGTCCATTTCCTGTTCCTGTCTGTCCACATCAGCTCTGACCATGGAGCTGCTGGTTACTACTGTTTTGTCTTACAGTGAGATGGACGATGTGTGTGTGTGTGTGTGTGTGTGCATGCATGCGTGTGTGCGTGCGTGCGTGTGTGTGAAGGGGGCGGGGGGATGATGCATCCTTTCTCAGAAAGGATGCATCTTATTTGATCTGGTCCAGCGTGAGTTATTGTTGTTTTTATGTTTTTGGTCATGTGGTTCTGCTTCCCCTGTGCCACGACTCAGCTTCTCTTCCTCCGTTTTCCTGCCACACCTGCGCTCTGTCTCACCTGTCACAGCTGCAGCCACTTCTCTCATCAGCCCCTCTCATCAGTGGTTTTCATGCCACATCTGTTTTCTCCTCCGTGTCTCTTTGGTCCTTCTTGTGCCAATCTTCATCTAGTTGTATGTTGTGCAGCCATGTTGACCTTTTTGAGTAAAGTTAGGTTTTATTTTTAATTATTCAGTTAAGGTTGCATTCTTGGGTTCTGTCCTATAAACCGGGACATGTTTTAATGGTTAAAGCTGATCCAGACTACATTAGTTCCTTGATTATCTCGGGGGTTACATTCCACACACCACTGCGATAGGTGGAAAACCATGAAGTAGGAACGCTATATTAATTTTAGTATTTATATATATATACGTATTTTAAGGTTTTATAAGCCCTTCCCACACTCTTGCAATGTTCAAACTCTTAAACCTACGTCATTTTAACAACATACATACTGTACAGTACTGCACAATTTTACTCACCAGCTCTGCAGACCAGCAGCTCGGTTCCGGTTTGCAGACCCACCCTGCAGCATGAAGCCCACCACCCCGTCCAGGTTGATGTGCGCGTGGATAAATGAGCTTCAGGAAGTTTCAGGATTATTTGAGACTTTCCTGCCAGTTCTGTAAGCTTAGATAGATTCCCTGATGCATGCTCAATAATCCAGGTAGAAAAATCTAAAAAAAGCTACCGTACTTTACTAAGTAAGAGGACCAGACTTAGCTTTTTTAGACTTAGATAGATTGTTATTTCTGACTTCTAGTTGCAAAACTTCCCCTCCATTTTGGCAGAAAGCAGCGTCTGGAAGCACTGTTGGCTTCTGGGTAGTGTAGTTCTTTTGATTGGCGTTGCAGTGTAGGCTTATTGAAAGAAACTACAAAATGGTGGCACCTGTCCGAAGTATTTTTTTCCCTTAACGTTTCATCCACTACCGTCCCAATCACGAGTAATATTAAAGTTAACAGTTGTGTGTCATGTTTTCATTTGCAAAATTGTGAACGAGTGAGTCCACGAAAGTCGAACCGCGAAGTAGCGAGAGACTACTGTAATCTGGACTGTTGATGAACAAAACTGTGCGTGGAACTCATTTTATCACGACCTGCTGCTGTAAAGTAAAAGGTGGCAACAATGTCTGTGTTGTTTAAATAATCTTACATCTTACAATATGATCATCTCATTTTAAACCTCTAGCAGGAAAAGCAGCAGGCGTTATGCATTCCTTTAAGAAACCATAAACTTCACATGCTATATAAGTTTCTGTCCGCATGTTTGTGTGATTTTAACTTATAGCTTGTTTTTTTTTTCATGACTTTTATTTTTCTGAAATATTTGTGAAGTTGGTTTAACAGGAAGCTGGTGTTTGAGGTACACAGCCTCTTATTTCTTATCTCAGCTAATTACCCATTAAATAAGCACATGCACCCCCCCCCCCCCCACACACACACACACGCACATACACTCTCACACACTCTGTTTAGTGGATAATTAGCAACTGGACAATCATGAATATGCATTTCCCACTGCTTACTACACAGAATTATGAATATATACATTCTAATTTCCTCAATTGATTTGTCTTGCCTTTCATTAGATTATTGTGGCTGTCCACAGCAGAATTCTCGGATCAGAGTCTTCAGACTAGTCTTTTTATCACATCGTGGGTAGATTCTCTTCATTAAGTGAGGTATGGAGAGTTTCAGCTTGTCATGTGTCTTTAGTTAGACTTTTACATCGTCAGTATTTTATTGTTGACTGTGGTGGTGCTGGTCTGCAGGCAAGCTCAGGATGAACCAGAAGCTGCAGATGCAAGATCTAATTCAGTCTTCTTTGGGGCTCTGCCAGCATATTCTCCTTTTTTTTTTCTTTTCTTTTTACATTTCTAGTCCAGGCTTTTCATATTAAGCAGGCACTTGATAAACTTTTCAGTTTCTGATTGTTTTTTTTTTTTTTTTTTTTTTTGCTGCGGGCCTGTACAGTCTGTTCTTGTTTGCTTTTGTTTGGAGTGAAGCGGGCTTTGTTGTTTTCGCCATGCCCATCCTTTTTGGCCCGGTGTGCGGTGAAGACGCTCGGAGCAGTGCGTGTCACATCAGGTGCGTCAGGATGCCCATTGGCCACCAGTCGCCGACCAGAGCCATCCTGGCCAATCGGCTGTCGGCAAGCTGACCTTTTCCATGCCGCCCTGACCCTGATGGGAGGTGAAGTGTGTGGCTGGTAGCAGTCAGCACCAGCACAGTGGGTTGATGGGGAGGAGGTGGCAGAGGAAAAGGACCTGGCCAGAGGCAGGGAGGTTTTCTTGGCCAGTCACTCCTGCTCCTTCGTCCTTCTGACCCTCCTCCTGTTGGGCTGGATTCATGACAGCCTCTCCTGGCTGCTTCACCTCATGTCTCACATGCAGAGACCAACGCTCATGTTTCCTTACAAAGACACAAATAGGACAATGGAACCACTTGCGGCACTTTCAGCTTTGATAACGTACATGTTTTAAAGCCCATCGTCAAAAGGCAAAGACAGGCGGTAATGTTTTGGCACGTGTCTGTGTTTTTATCTGTCTGTTATGAGAATATCTGAATTTGAAATTATGCATATAATTATATACTGAAATTATATACATAATAAAAATATACGTATATATATATTTACAGGTGCTGGTCATAAAATTACAATATTATGTAAAGTTGATTTATTTCAGTCATTCCATTCAAACAGTAAAACTTGTATACAGTATTATGTTTATTCATTATACACAGACTGATATATTTCAAATGTTTTTCTTTTAATGTTGATGATTTTAACTGACAACTAATGAAAACTCCAAATTCAGTATCTCAGAAAATTAGAATACAGTAGTGTGAACAGGTTCAATATAGAAAACACCTGGTGTCACACTCTAATCAGCTAATTAACTCAAAACACCTGTAAAGGCTTTTAAATGCTCTCTCAGTCTAGTTCTGTAGAGTACACATGATAGGCAAGAAAGTGCATGCTCAATAATTCAGGTACCAAATCCAATAATTCTCAATCAGGTCATCTGGACAGTTTCTTTTTTATAGAAATGTTTCACCCCCCATCCAGAGGGCTTCATCAGTCAGAGGAGTTGCAGCAAACTGTTCCTCCACCAAGCAGTAAACACCTTAAGTGGACCAACCAGTTTGCTGGAGCCAAGATGGTTTCTGGGGGCCGTCCTGTC
>JARVLU010001073.1:28561497-28572523 GCA_031762415.1 Simpsonichthys santanae | reverse complement strand
CTTTTTTTTTTTTTTTTTTTTTTGTTGGGGGGGTTCAGCATGAGGGAAGAGGCACTTTTAACTTTTTAGCTAGAGCGCCTGTATTGTGCACTGCTAGCTTAGCGTGACACGTTTTGAGTTGTGTGCTATGTAGATATAGATTTTCAGTGTGTGTGTGGAGGGGGAGGGGGGGTTCAGCTTGAGAGGCAACATGAGCACTGCCATTAGCTTTTTAGCTAGAGAGCCTGTATTTTGTGCCACTAGCTTAGTGCTATGTTAGTGCTGGGTGAGGGTGGGAGGGCCATGTTCGGTTTGGTAGGCAGGGTGTTCAGTTCTATTGACGGGGTGGGGCACCCCGCTTGTATAATGGTAGGGGAAGCACTGTTAGAACTGGAGGCCAGATTAATGCCATCCAAGGAGGGGAACTGTTAAGATAACTGTTGGAGTTTTGGTCTTCAGAAAATATTTTTCCCTTTTTATATCCCCATCAAAAGACACAAACATTAGGTATAGTCTCCGTCCGGACATACATCAGTTTTCTATTGTCCTACGCAAAACTTCTAAACTCCTCAAGATACTTTAACAAAACTTTATACACATATGCATTATCAGTCGATGGGGTGTTGCATACACTTTTCATAGCTCCAAGTTCTAGGTGACCAATCAAGGTCAAAGCTTAAACAAGGTCTTTGCATGTCATGCCTATAACTTCTTATCCTTTCAGGATAATTTAACAAAACTTGAACTTGTACCACCACTAGATGGCATACACTATTTTCATCGTCTCAGCTCTATAGTCAAGGTAAAAACCTAGTCAAACGTTATACATGTACAAGGTCTTTGCTTGACTGGATCATGGCTATATATTGCTGTATAATAGTTGTCGACAGATGTATAATGTGCCGTATGTGATAATTTTGTCAGTGGAACATTTTAACCTCTGTGCTATATTATTCTGAATGAAGGACTGAAGTATAGTGTAGGTGTAGCACTCAGACATGAGATTCAGTTTAAACCCATGATTGAACTCTCCCAATGTCTCTCTTTAAATACTCGATCAAACACAGTGATTGTGTTTGATATTTGTCACACACTGTTGTTTAGTGGATTTACTTCTTTGCACTGTAATTAGGGTGGGACAGTCTAAAGGAAAATGTTTCACTATGATACTCCAGAAAGTCACACTTCATCTGAAACATGTTTAATTTCCCCATCATGTCAGTTCTGATTTGTTTGACCCTATACGTTTGACTCATGAGACTCTTCAGACCTGTTAGTTTAGTCTGCACACACTCTTCTTTTGTCTTTCAGAGGTCAGACATGCTTAGAGGTTATTTTCCAGTCCAACTTGCAGATAATTGTCAATAAAATTGATTCTTTTCCTTTTTTGACTCATATTTTTTTCTTATTTTCCCTCTCTGCTAGACACCTCCTCACTCCCTCACTCCATTCTCCTTTGCCAGTGTCCCTTTCTTTTCATCTCAAGCCAGATAAGTCTGCCCGGACTGCCAAGAGCAACGAGTATCACTGCTCGCTTTTTTTCCCCTCCTGTTATGTTCTTCTCACAGTGCACCGAAGCCATGTCGCAATTTCTCAGGGAGTTTTGAAGCCTGGATGTCTCCTGTCGGGGCCCATCTCGTCTGAGCCGCAGCGCCGGCCCTATACGATCTGAACTGCGCTGCCTCGCTGCAGGTCAGCCTTCACGGCCGATTAGTGTCGAAGCGCCACTTTGGTCACAAGTTGTCGGGAGCGCTTATCGTGAAGATCAACAGCGATCAGTCTCGCTGCTTCACTCCCTCTCCCTCTCTGTCCGAGTCCTCTACATCTCCTCCCTCCTTCTTTCCCATTCCTGTTGTCTGCCCTCTCCCCTTTTGGCATTACCTCCCTCCCCCACTTCATGTTTTCCTTTTTTCTCCTCAAATCACCATATTTCTGTCTCCATCTCATCATTATCATCCTTCCTTTTCTCTCGTCCTCCATGTTGTTTGTCTGGCTGGAACCAACAAGATCAAAATGCTTTGGCTTCTTTTGAAACACTCATTTCTGAATGAGAACTTCATGGACATGTTGAGTATTTAACTTCTGTAGTGAGATAATATGAAGAATCCAAATCTAGTTGCTAACTCAAGATTTGTGTTAACCTCTTACCTTTTTTCAGTAAAAATAAACAAGATTAGAATATATGGAAGCTGTGTAAAAATAATGATTTTTATATACAGTATTAGCAGGAAGTAAACAATGGCTTGTAGTTTGTTCAGTTTAAATACCAGTTTTTGGTCTCTCTATACACATTTAATTCTTCTCTCCTTCCTTTTCATGGCTTCTCAGTTTGCCGTCAGGCCTCGTCGTCTGCGGCGAGAGCGGAGACGAGTCATGTTTGGCCTGTCAGTACGGCTGCTAGTGTCAGTGTCTGGATCTGCTGGTTCCTCTGACAGCACTGGAGGGGCCGCTGGTCCTAGCAGAGTGCAACCATCACCCTGTGACACGCTCAGTGTCACTGATCCCCCCCTCCCCCCCATCTGGCAACATGGCATTCCCTCCCTCCCTCATTCTCGTCTTCACCCAGTGGCCCTCCAAGCTGGTGGCCTTTTCACTGTCAGACTGCAGTCAGTCACTAACTGCCTCACTGAGGACTCTTTAGTTGGGGTTGACCTACATGTTTTTCTAAAAGCTGGTTCTGTTGATTTAGTCGGATTTAAGACGATTGAATGAACCAATATTCTCCATAATGTTCGGCAAAATGTTTTTGATGGATACTAGATAGATGGATAGATGAATGGATAGAAACATAGATGGGTGGATTGATGGATAGATGCATAGATGGATTGATAGATAGATTGATGGATAGATCAACAGATAGATGCATAGATGAATGATAGATAGATAAATAGATGGATGGATATAAATATAGATGTATGGATACATAGATGACAGAAAAAAGATGGATGGATAGATAGATGGATAGATGGATAGATGGATAGATGGATGTACTGTATAGATGGATGTATAGATAGATGTATAGATAGATGAATTGATGGATGGATAGATAGATGAATTGATGGATGGATAGATACATGATAGATAGATGAATTGATGGATGGATAGATACAGGATAGATAGATGAACTGATGGATGGATAGATGGATGGATTGATAACTAGATGGATATATGATAGATGGATGTATATACAGATGGATATATACATAGATGATGGATAGATGGCTGGATAGATGAATGGATGGATAGATGCATGGACAGATGGATGGATAGATAAATGGACAGATGGATGGATAGATAAATAGACGGATGGATGGATGGATGGATGGATGGATAGATGGATGGATAGATGGATAGATAGATGGATAGATAGATGGATAGATAGATGGATAGATGATGGATAGATAGATAGATGGATAGATAGATAGATGGATAGATAGATAGATAGATAGATAGATAGATAGATAGATAGATAGATAGATAGATAGATAGATAGATAGATAGATGGATGGATGGATGGATGGATGGATGGATGGATGGATGGATGGATGGATGGATGGATGGATGGATGTGGTGGCAGTCATGTTACATTTTGATGTGGCGCCCCAGTTTTTGGTGTTGACCTGTTTTACGTGTAGATGCAGCCACACACCAAAATGGAAGTTGGTACCTCACTTGTTTTTCAAGTCGTGCTCACAACGTGCACAGACGGACGGACAAACAGACAATATTTCCAATTTCCCCGCTTTGCTCCATGATTGGGGACCAAAATGTGTAACTGACGCTTCAATTAAAACATTTTTATATAGCAGGGATTAGTTTCATCAGTACTGCTGCAAAGAAACATCAATTATTTTTTCTATTTCTGTCTGAAATAATTTGATGATAAAATGAGTTTAATGTGACGGCTTTGTGTTTACGTACCTCTCAGCTGTTTGGCAGGTTCATATTCTCGGGTTACGTCTATACCGTTGTTGTTTTCCACTGTTGTCTGACATGTGTACTCAGAGTTTGAACCTTCTGCTCCACTGTTGAGTAAAAAAAACACATATTCCTCAGAGTTCACCTGACGGACGACAACATTTTCCAGGTCAGGTGCTCCCTTGTGGTAAAGTTTTTTCTTTGGTCCTCTGAAAATAAAAGATAAGAAATAAACAGCTTGAACGAGTCACTTTTATAAATGTGTGTGAAAACTGTATTTTTTTGTAAACAACAAAAAAAGTTACATCTTGTACTAAACAAACTTCATAGAGTATGGTTTTGTTAAAAACTGGAAGTTAAAAGTGATAAGGAAGCAGGTCTGAAAGGGTTAAAAATAGTGTTGACGTCTCCATGATGTCACAGATGGAAACAATGGGCGTGTGGGCAGAGCGCCCTCTAGTGTTTTATATAAGTGGTTGTTGCTGTTAGCTGTGTCCAACCCCTGAGAAATGATTTAGCTTTTTCAGGCCTCGACTCTAAGACCTGTCCAGTTCAGGTGTCCCACCTGGAGACAAAGCTCTTAGGGTCACTGAGGCACGCATAAGAAAAATAAAAATATCCATCATCCAAGTTTTAACAACCAGCAACAAAACATTTAGCTAATTGGATGACCATTAGGCATCCCTGCATGTCAAACTGATTTGAACCTAATAACAACCTAAAATGAATACTAAAACACAAAATGCCCAAAGATTTGATCAAACAAGCAGCATCAAGAAACAAATAGATTATACTTTGGTTTGTTTTGTGTTGTTAATGACATATGAAGTGTCTCATGACACGAATTGCTGCGATTCATTTAACAGACCTTCACTGATCTCTCAAAGTTTTCCTGCTTCAGCTGATCCTGCCTCAGTGAGACAGCTAAAGCAGAGCGTCCGGCTGCAGGGCCCTGCATGCTCCATTCAAACTGGTGGAATCGGCTCTCGTTGTAGCTGCATAACAACAATTGTGTAATTTTGTTCATGGAGCAGCCTCGCCCGGCAATTCTTGACACAAGGCCCAGGTCGAGCTTGTTCTTGCAGGAGAAGTATTGTGTGACTGGTCAGAAGTTTGTGGGAGTGTTCATCAATGTGTAAATGCACTCGGACATTCAGCTGCACGGCTCGAACATGCACGAACATAGTCCAATGGCCCAAATCTCCTGCATGTAGATTGTGCAGACATCGTGCACAGAGTCTGTCTGCTGAAAAGTATGGTGCTTTCTTGTATGGTGATAGATGTGTGGTCAAACGGTGGATGCAGGAACCGAGACTCTGGTGGGAAGAAACCCTGCAGTGACGTGCACGGTCCTGGTGCACGATGCACATATGAACGTATGTAGTGTACGGTGATGTATGCAGCAGGAGGGGTTTTCCAGAAGCTCTGCGCTTTGTGTCACGTGGACTAGGACCACTGGGGCGGCTGTGGCTGAGTGGTTAGAGCAGTCATCCTCCAGAGGGATAGTTGTGGGTTTGATTCCACCAGCAGTCACATGTTCAAGTGTCCCTGGGCAAGACACTGAACCCCTCATTGTCTCCAATGTGTGTCCCATCAGTGTTTGAATGTGATCACACAGTGATTAGTCTCTACAGACTCAGATCATCTTTGTAGAGACGTAGCAGAGTGTTGTATGAATCAATCATTGTTTTTTATTCAAAATGCTAAATATTCAATAAAAACAGCTCAAATCAAACCACAGGTCCAGACTGGATCAACTCTGAGCACATCAGTTCGGTGACTTTGTTTATGATCTAATAGTTTTTTGAGGACACTCACGGGTGAGTTTTGTAGAGCCGGACATCCAGAAGTTTGTCACCCATCGTTCTGAGCTCACAGCTGACGAAGGTCAGAGTCCATGATGAGTTCATCTCACACCGAATCACATCAGAACCTAACGAAAAATAATTTGCCTGCATTTACTTTTAATCAATAAAGAAAAGGGGGTTAAAATGTTCACACTGAAATTTAAACAACTTCTTTCATCTAACCTGAGGGAGTTTTCCTTTCCACTGTCGCCTTCATGTTTGCTCAAAATGAGAGTTCTGTGATGAGTTAAACTCAAAGCAGTCTGCTCCTCAGATAATTAATGTTATTATTTTATGTATGAATGTTTCTGTTAAATTATTATTTTATGTATGAATGTTTCTGTTAAATTATTATTTTATGTATGAATGTTTCTGTTCAGTGCATGAGACGACTTCTGTTGTGATTTGGAGCTGTAGAAATGACTGAACTGAACTGAACTGAACTGACCAGAATAGAATAGAATAGAATAGAATAGAATAGAATAGAATAGAATAGAATAGAATAGAAACAGCCTTTATAGTCCCACAAATGTGAAATTCAAATGTAACAGCAGCAACAAATAAAAATATAAAAAGATTCACACAAAAGTTCCTAAATGTTAAGAACAATGCATGTATTTATTTTTATTTAATTTATTTTATTTATATTTTTTCATTTTAAAGTACAATACAAAACAATCCCATAAACGATAAGAATACAAAATATAAAATGAAAGGTAGAAAACTAAATGAAACTATATGAGTGCTGAACTGGCAAAATAATCATCACAACAAGATCTCCTGACCGGACTGATGGAGGAAGTGAAACAACTGAGCTGTGCTGGCACCGTTCTTCTTCCTGGGTGAAGAGGAACGGAGCCAGCACAGTTCCTTGCGGGACCTCCATACTGCAGACCAGCCTGTCAGAGACACAGCCCTGTGTCCTCACATACTGTAGATGTCCAGTGAGGTAATCCAGTATCCTCTGGGACATGTGCTGATCCACTCCTGATGACTCCAGCTTGTCCTGCAGAAGTCCTTGATCCTCACGGTGCTTCCAGGTTTCTCCAGGTGGGTCAGAGCTTGGTGCCTGAGGTAGATGATGGCATCATCCACCCCAATGCCAGGCCAGTAAGCAAATTGCAATGGATCCACAAAGAGCTCATCAGGTGGCGTAAATGGTTGAGGACCAGCCTCTCAAGAGTCTTCATCAGATGTGAGGTCAGAGCCACCAGCCTGTAGCTGCTGAGGTCCTTTGGATGTTTAGTTTTTGGTACTGGTACCACACAGGGGGTCTTCCACAGTTGTGGTACTTTCTCCAGCTTCAGGCTCACATCGAACATAAATGCCATGATGCCACACAGTTGATCTGAGCAGCACCTCAGGAGCCTGGAGCTGATTCCATCTGGCCAAATGGTCAAAAATGTTTAGTTATTATTATTATTTTTTTTCAGGCAAATCGATTCACTTTTAGTTGTTTCTGTTACAACAGAAACTAATTGAGAAGCACTGCACTATGAGAAGGTGTGATTTATTAGACTGAGTTTGTTGCAGCTCCTCAGACTGACAAGGTCTTCTGGATAAAAGACAACATGTTTCAACAAGAATCTGTCCAGATGACCTGACTTAACTTTTTACATTTTTCTACCTGGATTATTGAATGTGCATCAAGATATGCCTTCAAGTAACGTCAAATCATTTAAAATATTGTTCCTCTTACTTTAATATTTACTGAACGTCAAATCAGTTTTCTGATTCCAGGTATTTGTTTCCTGGAGTCCAGCTGCGGTCCGCTTTATAATAAGCATGCAAGTAATAGGCGCATAGTAAATGTGTAATAAGCAGGTTATAAGCATGCAATAAATGTGTAAGTAATAAGGGTATACTAAATGTGTATCAAACATTGGAGTATTTCTTAAGTTATTTACTGATATCTGAGCAGGCAGAGGTCATGCTAGGTTCAGGTACTGTTGTAAACCACTGCGCTGAAAGGTTTTTGTGTTAGATTCTGGGAAAAAAAAAGTTTTTTTCATGTTTTATTATTAAAAACAAACAGTTTGTAAATTCAGAAACATTTAATTCAATTTTCAATGTTTTTAAAAAGAGTTTCAAAAATCACAGAGGACCTTTTCTGTCTGAGGTTCTGGTTCAGAGACGGTTAGTAAATGTCTCCTGTATGGTTCTGATGGACCCGATGTCTCCTGGTTGTTAACTGTCTCTCTTTTTCTTGTCTTCCTGCTGCTCGTGGTTCTGCTGGTGTCCAACAGGACGTATCTTCTGGACGGGTTAATATCACTTCCTTGTCTCCTCTGAGTGTTGGGCAGTAGTTCCTGCTGTCTCCTCCGTCCCCTTCGTCTTCTGTCTCTGTCAGTACCAAGTAGCTAATGATCTTTCTGGAAGGTCAAGAACCAGTTCTGGTTTTTGTCTGACCTAAAACCACGAGTTGGACCAGAGTTGGTCCAGAACCACCTTCCTGCAGAACTAACGACCCAAACTCTGCAGAGGTCTAGAGATTCTGTGTTCCTGCATGTCTGCAGTCAGGTTCTGATCCAGACCTTGGTTTCTCAGACGCATTCTGTTTTTCAGTCCTTTTTTTCTTTTTTTATGTGAACTGGAACCAAAAAGCCTCTGCAGAACCAGGCATCCGGACCCGGCTCAGATCTTTCAGACCCACTAATGCTTTGTGTGCTGTGCCTCTAACACTGCATGGTTTGAGTTATTGGACCCGGTTCTCAAGGGTCCATGTCTTTGTGTGAATCTGATCTGGTTCTGCTTGATATCAGGTCCTGCATGGTCGAGGAGTCCGGGACTCTGGAGTCGCAGCTGGAGGCCACAAAGGTAAGCCTCACTGGACCAGAACCTGTCTGTTGGACTCGAGTGGAGCAGAAAGTGACGGTTCTGGTTCTGTTGTGCAGCGTAAGCACCAGGAGATCCGGGCCATGCGCAGCCAGCTGAAGAAGATCGAGGACCTCGGCGCTGCCATGGAGGAGGCCCTGATCCTGGACAACAAGTACACGGAGCACAGCACCGTGGGTCTGGCCCAGCAGTGGGACCAGCTGGATCAGCTGGGGATGAGGATGCAGCACAACCTGGAACAGCAGATCCAGGCCCGGTACGTTGAGTCCAGTGCCAGTTTCAGTTTGGAAAGGTTCTGAAGTGAAACTGATTCTGGTTCTGTTTTAGAAACACGACCGGAGTCACGGAGGAGGCCCTGAAGGAGTTCAGCATGATGTTCAAGTAAGACTCTGGTTCTGGTTCTGAGCAGTTCTGTGTGTTCTAGCAGGACTTCTAACCCAGTCCGATCTTGTTCAGGCACTTCGACAAGGAGAAGTCAGGTCGTCTAAACCACCAGGAGTTCAAGTCTTGTCTCCGGTCTCTGGGCTATGACCTGCCCATGGTGGAGGAGGGGGAACCGGACCCAGAGTTCGAGGCCATCCTGGATACAGTGGATCCCAACAGGTCCGTTTGTCCCTGGAGTCAGAGGGTAGGGGGGGTGGGGGTGGGGGGTTGTGCTGGTTCTGACCCAGTTGTGTGTGCAGGGACGGGAACGTGTCTCTGCAGGAGTACATGGCCTTTATGATCAGTCGAGAGACGGAGAATGTCAAGTCCAGCGAGGAGATCGAGAGCGCCTTCCGGGCCCTGAGTACCGAGAACAAGCCCTACGTCACCAAGGAGGAGCTGTATCAGGTCAGTCCAGTCCTCTGCTGTCTGCTGCTGGTCCCGGTCTGTGTTGGGTCTGCTCACGGTTCTGTTGTTCTTCCAGAATCTGACCAAGGAGCAGGCAGACTACTGCCTGTCCCACATGAAACCGTTCCTGGACAGCAAGGGACGCGAGGTTCCATCTGCCTTTGACTTTGTGGAGTTCACCCGCTCGCTGTTCGTCAACTGACCCATTTCCCTCCACACCAGAACTGCTGCATGACACCAGAACCGCTCCAAGTTTATCTCTGCTTCAATAGTTTCACTTGAATGTTAGCCTGCTTTAATCAGAACCGGGCCACTGGTTCTGTCCTGTTCTGTGTGCTTCAATAAATGCTGACTGGTTAGAAATGGACCTCTGGTTCTGTCTTTATTCTGACACCTGATTGGCTATCTGCTCCAGCTGAGCCATCTCAGTCGGACCCAGGTCCACCAGGTCAGAACTCAGCCTCCAGACGCCGACGGACCCATCGGACCGACCCGCTGCCAGCAGCCAAGGGTTGTGATGGTTGAAGGCCAGGCAGGTGGTGGCCCGATCTGCTTCACTGTCCTCGATGGTGGCGGCGGCTCGAAGAGACGGGCGGGCCAGGTCAAAGATGTGGACTGGACCTGGAAGATGGGATAGTTCAGATATTTTCAGACAATGAGGTTCAACAGGACACGAGTCTGTGAGCGCCTGAACTTTATTAATACTAATAAAATTAACTTTATAAGAGTTAGTAATTATAATAAAGTTAATAATTATAATATAATTCCATCCATTCTGCATGTTCTGAAGTCGGGTCACAGGGGCAACAGCTTGATCTCTTTCCACAGCCAGCTCTTCTGGGAGGACTCCAAGACGTTCCCAGGACAACAGAGAGACATGGTCTCTCCAGCGTGTTCTGGGTCTTCCCTAGGGTCTCCTCCCAGTCAGACATGTCCAAAGTACATCCTGAGGGAGGAACCCAGGAAGTATCCTTACAAATGAAACACCTCAACTGTCTCCTCTCGATGTGGAGGAGCAGCGTTTCTACTCTGAGTCTCTCCCGGATAACCGAACTGCTCACCCTATCTCTAAGGGAGAGTCCAGCTACCCTGCAGAAGGAAACTCATTTTAACCGCCTGTATCCACGATCTCATTATTTCGGTCACTATCCAGAGGTGATGGGAGGAACGTAGACTGACCGGTAAACAGCTAGCTTTGCCTTAGAGCTCAGCTCCCTCCCTCTTCACCACAATGGATTGCCACAGGGTCTACAGTACTGCAGAAGCTGCACCAGTCCATCTGTCAGTCTCACATAACATTCTTCCCTCACTTGTGAACAAAACCCTGAGATACTTGAACTCCCCCACTTGAGGCAGAACCTCACCCTTGACCCAAAGAGAGCAATCTACCCTGTTCCAGTTGAGGACAATGGCCTCAGATTTGGAGGTGCTGATTCTCATCCCAGCTGCTTCACACATGGCTGTGAACAGGGGCGCAACTACATATTTTTGAGGTGGATGCGAAAACATCAACGCCCCCCCCCCCCACACACACACACACCCTGCTCCTTTTTACCTGCCGCCTCATACAGCTTTCCTCCCTTAGTCATGCACTTAGAAAATACAGTAGTAATATT
>JARVLU010001073.1:28473989-28485033 GCA_031762415.1 Simpsonichthys santanae | reverse complement strand
TATATCTATATATATATATATAGATATATATATACTGTATATAGTGTCAGACCCAACTTTATTTAGGGGTAGTTCACAATTTTCAACATTTTCTCAAGTGGATAAACCATACACTGGGGTGGGAGGGGGCCAAAGACTGGTTTACACTTCAAAACAAATTATTTTATTTTATTTTGTTATGTCATCAGTCTGGGGAGTTGAACCGGCAACCTTCCGATTACAGACCCACCTTATTTAACTTTTGCGCCACCACCCCCTGTTTTCTAACTACAGTCATCTCTTTTAAAAAAGACAAATTATAGATTTATTTATTTAATTTTTTTAACTCTGTTTCAGTATTACGTGACATAACTTTGACTACAGTTTACAACCTTAGGTTCTAAGCACAACATTAATCACGTATTTACCACTTATGGTAAAGAATCGTTTCTACTTCTAAAGTGCTTCGAAGTCATTTATTTCTCGCTTTATTTTCCCAGAATCTCAAGAGGTTAATTTGTTTTAACCTGCTGCTAAAATGGATGTTTTGTATTTTGACAAAAAGTGTCACGCTTGAGTAAAGACTGATATTAATTTATGATTTTTAAATGAAATACATATTCTAAGCCCATCTTCTACCACTGGTTTGTGCCTGCACTCATCAGTAAAAGGGGTTATGCTGTCAAACAGTTTGTGTAGAATATAAATACAGTTGGAATTAAAACTTCTCACACAACTGTTATAATTTAGTTAGTGCTTAAAAAAAAAATATATATATATATATATATATTTTTTTTTTTTTAATAAAGCATTAGGCTCTTTTATTTGTCTATGCGGTCCTTGATTTGAATAAATCACCTTAATCATTTAAGGTGAGATGCAGAGGTTAGAGAAGACGAGCTTGTGATTGAAAGGTCTCTGGTTCAACTCCCACCATGACAGCTCTCTGCTCCACACAGAGGGCTGTGGTAGCTCGGTGGTATGTGCTTTAGTCAGGAAGGACATCCAGCGTAAAAACAATCAACAAGTTTTCATGTGAGTTAGTTCACTGTGATGACGCCTGAAGAAAGGAGCAGCTGAAAGAAGAAAAAAATAATCATTTAATCTGTAAAGAATTTGTAAGTACATATTAAGTAAGTAAGTTTATTATCTCAATTATCATTTTCCGGAAAATACCAATTAATAAATTATTTAACCATAGTAGACTAAAAAAGGTTTGTAAGCTCAAAAACCGTAGACTAAATATTTTAAGGACTTTAAATGCATTGTTAGTGTCACTTGCTCAGTTGTTCACGTTTTCTGATTGAAGCAAGTGGTACACAGATGTCCTCCATCACTGAGGGCTTTGACTAGTAAATGTTTGTAGTTTTCAAGATGAGTGTTTTTCTGGACTGGAACTGAACAGGGAACGCAATTAAATAATGTTTTTGGTGCGAGATATTCAAGAGAGTAGGAGTTATACTGTGAGAAGAACAGAGGTAGTTTTATTTATTTATTCTTCCTTGAGGCAGTGCAGAGTGACGGATTCTGGAGGCAGCAATGTAATTTACCACCAGGTGCAATGGTGGAGCCAGGGCCACCATAGATTAATCTTCTGCCACCTTAATAATTTGAGGAAACTATACTTTTAAACAACATAAAACCTAGAAAGCAGAATTCCCTCAAATGATCAGGGTGACCAGTTTACATATATAAATAATACACAAAACATGCATGTTAGGCTGCCTTCAGGCCCAGGCCTCCTTTGCAAAAGAAATCTGTGATCTTAATGATGAGAGTCTGCGATGACGTTAAACTCAAAGCATTCTGCTCCTCAGATAAATAATATGCTGGTGAAGATTCTCAGTCATCCAGGACATGATAAATTCACAAAACGTTCAATACAGGAACAGTTGAATAGTGAAAACTCCTCGGATGAAGAGCGAGACGTCTTCTGTTACAAATAAAGTCCAGTTGATTTTTTTATTGAACGTTTTTTGAATCAGATAAATAATGTAACCTACTTTTTATATCTATGAATTTTTCTGTTCGGTGCCTGAGGATGACTTCTGTTGTGACTTATCATTATAAATAAACTGAATTCAATTGAATTAATGGACTTTGCCTAGTTAAATAAAGGTTAATAAATAAACATATATATGGTGGCAGCCATCTTGGATTTTGACTAGGCAATCCAACTATATATAGTTAACTTTCTTACATCTAGATGCAGTCTCACACCAAAATGTAAGTTGGTACCTCATTTTTGTTTTACGTTTTTAAGCTCACAACATGCACATAGTGTATTTCCAATTTCCCCTCTTTGTTCTGTGGTGAGGAACAAAAAGTAACAAAGTATTTGAACATTTCAAGCTTTTTTTAACAGTTAAGATTATTCCTCCAGAATCAGCCAGGTGTCTGGATTGTCACAAAGTGATTTTATGTATCAAATAAAAAAACTGAATTGTCCATTTTCAGTTTAAAAAAAAAAAACATTAATAAATAAATAACATTGTTCATTTTAAGGTTGTCCACATGAGCACTGAAAACTCCATAAATGTACCTTTTTTTTTTAATTGTTTTTCTCTCGTCTGAGTGGCCGCACATTAAAACTCTCACAGCAAAGTGGGTTTTAATGGGTGTAATAGAGGAAACTTGAAGCTGTTTTGTCTCTGTGGACTCGATGAAAGATGCTGAAGAGGAGGCGAGCGCCTCCGAGGCCCAGCTGGAAGAGGTGCCCGTAGTTGTCAGTGAGTGACAACAAAAGAGTCAAAGCTCAGCGTTCAGGCAGGTTTACTGCAACATATCTGAGCTGCATGCACTAAACATGCACACGCAGATTTATGCCCCATTTTTATACACAAACACATGTAACAGTAGCTGACAACGTGCAGTTGGTGCGCACATCTGCATCCAATATGTAAACGAGTGCGCATGTTCGTCTGTGTGAGTCTAATCACGAGCGCTGGGTGCGTGAGTGTGTGTGCAGTGGAAGACTGAGAGAGGCAGAAAGAGAGACCATCATGGCGTTAATGACGGAGCCAGATGCAGAGAAGAAGAGGAGGAGGAGTGTAAAAAAGCTCTCCACGCTCCCCATCTGGAAGGCATCGCCCCAAATGAAGTTGTACAAAACCATCCCATTGATAATAAAGCTAATTTTTATGGCTCTGACAAGTATGTAATTATGTTCAGCGGTGCTTTTCAGATTTTATCACAGTCAATAAACCACACTGGCAATTCCCGTCCCCCATTTGACATATTTACATGGATCCATCTGATTGGAGGAATTAGTTAGCTATGAGAGCTCTGATGGATATACGCTAGTGATCTGCGACTTCTGCTTGGCTCATCTGTTAGCCAACCAGGCCCTCCACTCATCTGCTCAGTCTGTCTTTTCTTTTCTCGCATTGTGCCTCACTCCTACTTTACACATTTCCCCTTTTGTCACCGCTTCCTTCCTCTTTGTCTCAATGAGCGCCCGGCGTTTGCTCATCGACACCTCAGCTGTTGGAGAGAAAATAATGCCGCTGGGAGGATTAAGGGTTCAGATGTCATAAATCTAACCCTGCAAACTTCTCTAAAGCCTCCTCATCTTGTCTGAGACTATAGTTTTATTTATCTGCTTTAGTTTAGGATTGCTGATGCATCTTTAAAATGAAAAGCACAACACATCACAGTTTAAAAGTGAGTAAAAACAGCTGTACCACAATTTTCATTAATTATTAGTTGTCTTTTTATATGCCCATCCAAGTCGGACGTATTTTGGTATAGTCTCCATATGGCTGTAAACTTTCTCTTGTCCCATCCCTAACTTCTAATCCAATGAAGATAATTTAATAATACATCATACTAGAGGTGCACCGATTGCAGTTTTCTGGCCAATCACCAATCTCTAAAAAGTCTGAGCTGCCGATTCTGTTTTGGGCCAATACGGATTTTGTTTAATAAGCAACACTGTCAGGTGTTATAAGATCACAATGCACCTTCAATTTTCCAATATAATTTTGTTGAAAAACATACCTTTGAATAATATCCTAGAAACAATACAAACTGGTTTTAACTGGCCATGAGATAGTGCTCTGAAATATAAATGAAGTTCAGACAATTGTTGTTAAAACAAACAAAGAACTTTTGCTAAAATTGGTTTCTCGTGTATCGGACGATCGCCAATCACCTAAAATTAAGGGATAAATCGGCCAACCAATTTATCTGTGCACCCCAACGTCATACACAGATACATCATCATTAGACTGTGTCACATACAAGTTTCATCATCCCAGTTCCAAGGTCAAGGTCACATATTAAGGTCAGATATTATACAAGGTCTTTGCTTGTCCTGGCCATTTCTACAGATTGCTGTATAGTAGTTTATTGACGGACATATAATGTGCCGTATGCGCTACTCTTGTTTGTTCTATCAACAAATCAAAATAAGTTTGACAAACTCCTTAGTTGTTGCTTTGTGTTAATTGGTGTTTTAATTCTTAATTGGTTGCAATTTACAGTCTTCATTATGTTTACTTGGTATATTGGTCATTTGTTGTAAATTACTTATTTTGAATGTTTGACTTTCAGTTTTTTGAGTCCCCAGTTTGTGAAATGAACCAAAGTTAGAAACTGCATATGTCTGTTTGCCAGGTGGAAAGGTTTTATTTGAGACTTAATTTTGCAGAACTCAGATTAGGCTAAGGATTTCGTAATTCATTTTAATAACTTCCCTTTTTTTCCAGTCCTTGTATAACCAAAGCCAGAGCTGTGTTTGACTCTGCCAATATGTCCCTCGTCTCTAATACAGTTTGTGGTGTTTATGGCCAGGTTCTCAAGACACAGAGGAGATTCTGGTTTGGGAACATTGGGGGGAGGTGTTTGTTGGTGTCTTTAGTCCATGGCCTTCAGTGTTTACTGGAGCTGTTCACAGCTGAGGGAAGCAGTTGCAAAGAGAGTCAGATCTTTGAAATGTTGTTTTATAGGACATCTGAAGCCGTACAGTTGGCTCAAGATACTTGGTTGTGAGACAGTCTTTCATACGCACGCACGCCATTCATAGTCCGTGAGACACATGGTGTAGAGCTTCTGGGAAACCCCTCACGCTGCAGTACTTGTCACGCCTAAAGCCGTTGCTTACCCCAACTTGGGAAACCCCATCATCATGTTGGTGCCCTTTTCCAATGCTTCACAACAATGTCCAGACACTGAAGAACAGTTTACACACATCACATGTTTCTTCCCACCAGTGTCTCCACTCTGTTCTTTTGTCCACCATTTGGCCATTACATATCTGTCACAAAAAGAGTACCACACTTTTTGTCCGTTGGACTCCTACATGTACATCTATGCTTTCTCCATCCAGGAGCTTTTGTCCATTTGACTAACTTCAATATGTGTGTCTGTAAGAGTTGTACACATGGATGTATTTTTTGACTGCCCTCAGCCAAGTTCTCCTCAAAACTATCCATGTTGCTTGGACACACTTGGACGCCGGATTCTGGATGCAGAGCAGTTGAGGCAAAATTACAATATTGCTGTCCAAGCGCATTTCTGCATAAACAAACATGCCCTCAAACCTGACCATTCACACAGTACTTTGCACATACCCTGTGAGAAAGACTCACTCATCTTTTCATCTTTAAATCACTTCTCGGTCTGTTGCCTTCATACATCTCCTCCTACCTGTACATCCTACCTACCTGCGTGAGTGCAGCTATAGTGTGCACGCTCAGGATATTATTACATGCAGTGTTCCCTCAGTGAGGACTGGTCATGGCAAAAGGGCCTTCTACTCTGCTCCTCTTTCCTGGATTATCTTACAAAAAGACCTCTCAATCTAGACCTCTCTAAGGGATTTTAAACAACTGCAATGTTCATGGCAAAAACCAACGTAGACATGTTCCTGTTTTTAGTCTTTTACATCTCTTTATAATGTAGCTGTTTTTTTTTATATGTGTATATAATTTCTTCTATTTACTTTTCATTTAAATGCTTTTATATGATTGTCTATTGATGTCTGTACCTCATCTGTGTTCTTTGTTTAAATCAGGTCTCTCCTGTAAATGAGTCCTCGTGGTGGTTCAATGAGACTAACCTGTATAAAAAAAAAGCCAAATGAATGAATGACAAAGACTCACTCAGGAAAACTGTCCCCATCAAAATTAAGTGATGGAGCAGGAGATGGGCTGAAATAATGTGGCCTCATTCTCAACAATAAGGGGATTGCTTCTATCTGTTGAGGTAAAGAAGGAGCAGAGCCCAATGACAAAACCCTTGATTTGGTTTTCCATCCATCTTCCAACTCTCACATGGTCCTCGGGTACACATCATGACTGAAGAAACAAGATCTCTGATTTAAGAGGCTGAAATGAACTTCCTCTGTTGAGTGGCCGGGTTCATCTTTTTAGAGAGGAGTTTTGTCATCTGGGAGGACCTCAAAGTAGAGCTGCTGCTGCATTGTGTTACAAAGTCAATTGATGTAGTTCAAACATCTGATTGAGATGACCCTTGGGCAGACCCAGAACTCACTGGAAAGATTATATACCCTCTCTGGTCTGGAAATGCCTTGGGATCCCCCAGGAGGGGCGTGTAGAGCAGGGGTGTCCAATCCTGGTCCTCGAGGGCCACTACCCTGCATGTTTTCCTTGTTTCCCTGCTCCAACACACCTGATTTAATGGTTTAGTTACTGCTTGTTGTTCTGCAGAAGCCTTTTGATCACCCATGGATACAAATCAGGTGTGTTGGAGCAGATAAACTAAAACTGCAGGATAGTGGCCCTCAAGGACTAGGACTGGACGCCCCTAATGTAGAGTTGCTGAGTACATGGACATCTGGGTTTTCCTCCTGAACCTGTTGCCTCAGAGACCTGACCACAAATAAGTAGAAGATGCTGGATGGACAGATAACCGTTATGGTTAGCTAAATGAAGTCTTATTAATATTTAAAAAAAAAAAGTATTTCTATTGAGTTTATCCTGATTTCATGCGATATTTAAACCTACTTTCTTCCTTTCTCCACTCTTTCTCTGTAGGAGAGAAGTCTTATCTGTGTGACCTGTGTGGGTTTGCAGGAGGCACGAGACACGCCCTCACCAAACACAGACGCCAACACACAGGTAAGCAGCGCCTCGAACAAATCCAAGAACAAACTAACTCGTCCACGCAGACTTTTCTAATCTTGGCAGGTGATTGACACTTTGAGATCCCAACCGCCGTGTGGTTTAGGCGACTGTTTGCTGCGTTTCGCTCACACACAGGCACATGAGCGTGACATGCCACTGACGGTGATGGGCATGTGTACGAGGATGGCTGACTGAATCTGAGATTTTTAATTTCAGTTATCATTTCACCATGTCATTCTGTCGCTTAGGGAAATTGCATTTTTCAGATGGGCTGTCAATAACAAGTGTTTTTTTTTTTTTTTTTTGGTGGTAGTGGGGGGGGGGGGGGTTGAGATAGTGAAACAAATACCATTCTTAACCGTTGTCTGGCAGGCATCCAACGATCAAGAATACTGTTATAAATATTCATTTAGTTTGCTCCTCAGATTTTGCTGCCTTCTCACTCTGATACTTCCAGTTCATGTCCTCCTGTGCTGACATGTGTCACTTCCACTCATTTAGCCGCAGAGTCCATGACAGCAGATTTGTTTTCTAACCCCAACGTTTGTCTGGGAAAAGTTTTCTAAAGCCATGTTCTACATTTATTTTTATTACTTGAGTTTTACAACTTGTTTGCAAAGGACGTTCAGGACACCCTGAGTATTTGTTCCTAATTTGTGACACGATCTTTTTGTGGGGCGGCACGGTGGCTCAGTTGATAGAGCTGCAGCCTCTCAGAAAGAAGGTTGCTGGATAAAATCCTGGCTGGGGGCCTTTCTGCGTGAAGTTGACATGTTCTCTCCGTGCATGCGTGGATTTTTTCTGGGTTCTCCGGTTTCCTCCCACAGATCAAAAACATGCATGTTAGACTGATTGGTAACTAAATTGTTTCTAGGTGTGAGTGAGAGAGTGAATGGTTGTTTGTCTTGTTTGTCTTTATGTGTCCCTGTGATGGACTGGAGACCTGTCCAGGGTGTCTCCCACCTCTTGCACTGTGATGGATGGACATGGGCACCAGTGGCCCCTTTGACCTGAAAAGGAAGAAGCGGGCAAAGATAATGGATGGATGGATGTTTTTGATAAATTACACCTACAAGCATGTTTGTCCTCTGTCGCAGAGTGGAGGGGGAATGGGGAATACCCTCTGTCCTTCTGTGCATGTTGTGAGCATGTTAACTTGAACAATATGCAACATGTCAATTTCCATTTTGGAGTGTGGCTGCCTCCAGGACAGAGTTGTCATTTCTAACCCGGGCCTGCATAGAGCCGGGTCAAAATAATGTGCTGGATGGGCGGGCCGGGTCAGTGTCGGGCTTTTGATTGTGTCAGCGGATGCTCGCGGATGACGATCCAATTTGGATCACCATCCATGTGAGACCGGTTGAAAGAAGTTAAAAAAAGAATTAGTTAATCTTCAGATGGACCGCTGCCAGCAATCCTTCTGAAGCCCAACTGGACTCAGCCGCTGCGTCAGTGTTTTCAACCGGCCAGGCCCGGTCGGTTGAAAGGGGTAAATATAAGTCCAGATGGATGACTGCCAGTGACCCACCTAAAACTTAACTGGACTCAGCCGCTGCATCAGTGGATGCGCACATCCGACAACCCAATTTGGATCATCAGCTGCCCGCATTTGCTGATCGTTAATAACTATAATAACTATAATATTATAATAACTATAATAATCCGCTGACTCTTGTTAATAAACAATAAATCTTATATATTCCTTTCTTTGAAATAAGGTTTTAAGTCATGTCTGTCACGATCTCGTGGTTGTGTTGAACCCATGTGCAGGCAGGCAAACGAAGCAGGAGTTTAAAATAAAAATTATTTTAATTTTTAACAAGAAAACAAACAAGCTGACAGGGCAGCAAAACTTACAAGTTAGATGTCACCGTGGAAGGCTGACAGGAGATGAGGGCCGTGATGTCTGAGCAGTGCAGAAGCAAACAGGAACAGAACAAACAATGATCGGATGAGGAGTGAATGAAAGAGAAGGCTTTTTATATGACAGAGGGAGGGTGAGTAATGAGTGCAGCTGGGCAGGTGGCTGATGAGAAACAGGTGTGGATGATTGACTGGAGGCCTGAGACAAGAGAGGCAGACTGAGGAGTGAAAATGGAAAGTGACAAAAACAGACACAGGAGCTGAAATAGAACAGTATGACAGGAGCAGAGCCTGACAATGTCAAACTGATTTGCTTACAAAAACAGTAAAATCTTAATTTTTTTTAAAAGTTGGGGTTTTTCGGGTTCGGGCCTGTAATCACAGTTTATTGGTCAGTTTCTGGTAGGGCTCAGAAAATATGATACATGTTCAGGCCGGGTCAGATTTTTAGGCCTGAATGCAACTTTAATCCAGGTGTAATAAAATTTCCTATTGATTGCTTATAACTATAGTTTCCTCAAATGATTTGGGTGGCCAAGGCCACCACTGGCCACCCCATGCCTCCACCACTGCATCGGGTGGTGGAAAAAATTGCTCCCTCCCCTTGCCAAGATCTGTCACTCTGCTCTGCCTCAGAGAAGTCAAAAAAATAGAAAGCCTCCCTCTGTTCTTCATGCTCCTCCCCACTTGCATATCTTGCACCAAAACATATAGGTTTACTTTTATTCCCTGTTTAATCCCAATCCAGTATAACGCTTTTGTCAAAAAATACAAAATTTTATTATTCAAATCCCTCAGCAATGGAGACACCAGCACATCACTTGTTGGGGCTGGGTTTAGTGTTGTAGTCAAGACCACCTAACCGGAGACCAAGTCAAGACCAAGACCAGAGTGTACCGAGACCAAGTCAAGACCAAGACTTTTGAGGTCCGAGACAAAGTCGATACCAAGACCGAGGGAGGGTGAGACCAAGTCAAGACCAATACCTCAAGTCTTGGAGCTCACTTTTCACAGATTATCTGTCTTGTACTATACTGGCACGACATATTGATAGTTTTAACAAATATAAAATATGTTTCATCCTTCGTCCAAAGGACTACCTGGATTATTGAGCTTTGGTGTTTTGAACCACATTGGCATGACTGTCTCATGGGAGAGGGCGTGTCCCGGAGGCCATCTTAGCATCATCAAACTGTTTTGTTTGTTTGTTGTTGTTTTTTCCCACCATGGAGTATGCTGTTGTTGTGGGAATCAGTTTTGTTTGGTGGCTCCTCAAATCGAAGAAGTCCTTTGGGTGAAAGACGAAACATCTCAGCAAAACAAAGAAACTGTCCAGATGATCTGACTGAACATTGTTGGATATAATTATTTAACCTCCAAGCAACAAACTTGTTGTTACAAAATGTTTTACCATTAAAAGAGAAGATTTGTTTGCCTTGTTTATCATCCTAACCTGTTTTTGAACCTTCAAACACTCACTTTGAAAACATAATACCTGTAGTTTTAAAGCTGGTGGAATCCTCTTACATTTTTATCTAAATAATGCTAGTTTCATTTATTATTATTTTTTTTATTATCATTTGTGATCTGAATCTCATCTTTCTTTCTTGTTTTTGTTTGTTCATTCCAACCCCTCCACCCTGCAGGAGAGAGACCCTTCAAATGTAAACTCTGCAACTTTGCCTCCACCACGCAGTCCCACCTTTCACGGCACAAACGTGTTCACACCGGAGAGAAACCGTACCGCTGCCCCTGGTGCGACTACAGGTACCGGCTCATTGGTCCACCCATGGCTGTTGGCGCTGATGATCAGGAGGTTGATGCATGGGGGTGGAAGGTGATGCGTCCAAAAGGGGAGGTGTGGAAGTGTGTGTGGGCGATGGTTAGGAAGCAGGTGGCATTAGAAGCTAGTTTGTGTATGCAGGGACTCAGGGGTGGCTTAATGCTAGTAACTTTGTGTGTGTTTGTGTAATGAGTGAAAGTGTGTGTGTGCATGGGGGTGGTGGGGGTACATCATGGATCCATCTCATCACTCTGCCATCATCAACAGGCCCAGCCAGATCTCCACCACTCACACACACACACACACACACACACACACACACACACACACA
>JARVLU010001073.1:28249306-28267767 GCA_031762415.1 Simpsonichthys santanae | reverse complement strand
TCTTGAAAATGAGTTCTCATGGCTCAATGAGACTAACCTGGATAAATAAAGGTTAAATGAAAAAAAAAAAAAAAAAAAAAAATATCAGATATGCCGTTCTCCAAAGGAGCCCCATGTGTTCACACCTTGGTAGGGGGGGGGGGGGGGACTAACAATGTTCCAATGGCAATCCTCAATGGGTTTCCACAAATCTGTGGCTGAATTACGGTCTTAAAGGGATTTCAATGGATCTCTCAACAATGGACATTATTTAAGAAACACTTCAACTGGAAAAACCAGACCATGAAAATACTGAAGGCTCTTTAGTTTTTATAATTAAAAAAAAATCATTGACACAGAGTTCACTTTTTTTTAATTGCTGCAGTGAGTTCTGAGTAAATAATGCAGACAGGTTGTTTCAGTGTGTGCTCTGGATTTTTTTAACTTAAAAAAGAGCATCCCACAAGGCTCGATACTCGGTCCTTTGCTGTTTAATCCCTTCATAAACAACTTGCCTTTGCACTGCTCAGGTGTCAGCTGTCAACTTCATGCAGATGATGCAGTCCTTTATGCACCCGCTAAGTCACCAGAACAAGCCGCAGAGGTATTATCCAACTGTATGTTTGACAACTAACAGTGGCTCATCCAAAATCAGCTAGTTCTGAACATTTCAAAAACAGTCTCCATGTGTTTCTCAATAAGGAAACTTGATTTATAAGAAACATTTAATATTCATTTACAAAATAAAAAAAAAAATCACTGTTGCAGAATTTAAATACCTTGGCTTGGTGCTAGATCCTCAACTTAAACTTGATAAACATTTAAAGACAAGTTAAAAAACAATACAAAGTAATATTAATTGTTTCAAACTTATCAGAAACTGTATATACCAAGTCAGGCAGCCCTGCTATATATGCATTCTATTATTTTTGTTGTCACATACAGTATTGTATTGCATGGGCACAGGCCTCTTAACTGCAACCAAACACATTGTCTCTATACAATCAGGCCATAAAAATCATGGATAAGAAGCCAATCCGCTATCACCACTGTATCATTATTAAGAAATATAATCTAATGAGTTTTGATAACTTTATTAGTTTTTGTTTTCTTAAACTGTTCCATAAATGCATCAATCATGTAGCACCTGAGTCATTATTTACATTTGTTGAGAGACAGAACAACAACAGAGCTACTAGACGTTCCACAAATCATGACTGTAAAATAATTTTGCAGGACAACCTTTGGACAGACAGACTTCTCTGTTAGGAGCTGTAAGCTGAGGAGCTCATTACCAGCTGCACAAAAGACCATAACTGACATTAAAATATTCACTTCAAGGCTTAAGAATTGGCTGAAGATGAACCAGAATTGTACTATTTTTTAAATATTGTAATGGTTTAACTCAATAGTTTTAAATACATTGTTTTTTATTTCTTTTTTAAAAAAAATATAATTGATTTTTACTGTTGATCTTAACTTTTCGTTTAACCAACTGTTAAAGGTCCATCCAGGGATGGGTGTTGCAAATTAACGTTGGCTATATACACTGTGATGCAGGCATGAGCTTGTTTTGATCTATGGTTCTTGGATCAGTCCCTATCAAATAAACAATAAATAAAATAAATAAATGCACTGCACTGGTAAAATAATGGCAGCCTACATAGGTGAAAAATATCATAAAACGTATAGAGTCCTTTAAATAATTAGGAGTTTTCATGTGTCACAAACAACTTTTAGTAGAATGCCAAAAAACATGTTAAAGCCAACATGTGCAAGTACACAGAGATGCCTTTAAAATAATAAATGTCTTATTTTCTCAGAATTTGTATGTTGAGTCTAAAACACCCTCTTTGCAGCAGATGCCTCGAATTTATCCTTTTGGAAAACAGACCCTCACCCAGCTTCGTATATCCTCCTCCCTTTTGTTTCACCCCATCTATTCCTTCTTTCCTCCTATCTGTTCCCTCTCTTGTCAAGCCGAGGCCTGTGTTTCTTGATCAGGGCATTGCTCTCATGTTAGCCGCTTCGCAGGAAGCACATCCCAGCATTCCCTCTGACACGCCGGCAGCAGCATTACCATAATTGGCTTTTCTACATGACGGGACAGAGGAAATAATAATGTCATTTTATTTAGAGCCCTCTTGTCCCAGCCCGAGAGCTATCACCTCCCCCCCATGCCTTTCTCTTCCTCTCTGCACCATGCACTGATGTACACCCCCTTCCTCCTCCGTCTCATCTTGCCCTCCGCCTGTGCAGGGCGCGAGTCTCGTTCTGCCACAGCGTGTAGGTCAAGCGATGGCTTTTTGATCAGCTCCTGTCCAAAGCCATCAGGGTTGAGAGGCACGTAATGGAGAGCAGGGTGACAAACAGAATCTGGGGAAGGAATAAGACTGCCAAGTTTCCTATTAGGGGTCTAGCCTAAACGGCCTCTGCCCACCCGCACCCGCCACCCACCATCCTCACCCACAAACACATTCCTGCACTGCCTAAATCACATGAGTGAAGGGGTGCGTGATTGGACATTAGTGCCGCAAATGACTGCCGTGATTGCCCCCTCTTCCCAAACCCACATCAAATAAAGAAATGTGTGTAAATAAATAGAAGGAGGGGTGTCGGAGAAATGGGGCGGGTGGTGAGCGGGAAGCTGAACGGATCCATTCCCATCTTTTTCCTTTCCCTCTCTCGTCTCATCGTCTCGCTTTCTTCTTATCTGCTGTGTTTGGCTTTGACAGCGGCCAAATGGTGAAGCTCCTCGGGCCTGACAGAGACTTTTATTGATTTAACAACCAGCAGAATCTCCGCTAAGAAAAGAGGGAGAGCACGAAAAGTATGGGAAAGCTGATGGGGGAGATGGCAAAGTTTTGAAAAGAAGCGACAAGTTTTGCTTTTGTTCGTTGCCAAAATGTTGACGTGTCCACTGGTTGTTTTTCATCTGGTGTGTTTACAGAAATGTTATATCATTATGAAAAGGGGAAATGTTTCAGAAATGAACGGTGCAATGAAAAGGCGAAAACACACTCCTGTACTGTTGCCAAATAAAAATTAAACATGCATTACAGTTTATTAAAAAAGTAATCCAAAATACTTCTTCAGTCTTTTGGATAAAATATGAATCGTCTCAACAAGAATAATTCTTCCAGAAGACCTGTCTTAACTTTATTAAGCTTTTTCTACCTGGATTATTGAGCATGCATCAGGATGTTCATTACAGTGTTCACCACGTAATTTCCTGAAACTAACAGGAGCTCCAAACAGTTTTCTCCACACATTCCACGCCGTTTTTTTATTTTTTATTTTTGTGTTTTTGAAGCACCTAATTCTGCTTCCATGTCATCTGCCCTTTATTTGTCTTACAAAAATATATAAAACCAGACAAACAATAAGAACAGGTCACTTATTAAACACAGACATGCATCCATACACAATAAGGTCTAAAATGAAAATTAATCACATTCATAGAGAGAGCGGGTCATTCCGGGGAGTTGTGGTGTTGCTGTGAAAACTTGTAAACCAAAACTTGGCTATAAAAACCCGTAAAAATACTGTGTTCAGTCTGCATGGCAAATAATGGTGATAAAATGTCAATGTTCATCAAATACGGGTGAAGTTTCCTCATTTAAAAGACCGTTTAGAACCACCCTGAAGGTAGATGTAGTCGTTGAGTAATTGTCACTGATTTGTAGCAGCTTTACAAGAATTTAAAGCTCTACATAAACACAACACGTTAAGGAGAAGATATGTCCAGAAAATAAGTCCACTAAAATCAAACGTCCTTCCACCCTCCATTACCTTTACCCGCTTCTTCCTTTTCGTGTTGCAGGTGTCACTAGTTTCACTGGGGCCCATATCCAGCCATTGTTGTGTGAGAGGTGGGGGGAACCCTGGACTGGTCTCCAGTCCATCACAGGGACACATAGAGACAAACGAGACAAACAACCATTCACTCTCTCACTCACACCTAGAGACAATTTAGAGTTACCAATCAGCCTAACGTATGTTTTTAGAAACCAGAGCACCTGGAGAAAACCCACGCATGCACAAAGAGAACATGCAAACTCCATCCAGAAAGGCCTCGGGATGGGATTTGAACTAGCAACCTTCTGGTTGAGAGGAGACAGCTCTACAAACTGAGCCACCATGCCGCCGCCCCTAAATCAAACCAAAATATTAGTTTGCTGAGATGAGCAAACCAGATCTGTTGTTCCAGAGATCTAAAGAAATATTACTGTTGGTAATTACAAAAAGAAGAAATAATTTTGTTTAAATCAAATAATAATAATAACAATAATAATATAACTTGTTTCTTTGGGAATCAAACCTATGTAGCAGCCAGGGACTCTCACCACTGTCCTAAAGAAGAGTTCATGTAAGCTAATGCTAGCATGAAGTTAATTATCCAGGCTTCAGAGATGCTGCCAACAGGTTAGGGGTACGATGGACCAAAGTTAGGCTAATGAAGGAGGGGATATTGTTTGTGAGATGTATAAATACATTGTTTGCCTATATAAATGGTGGATATGATTTGTGTTTTTTTATACTGCTTAAAAGGAGTTTCTTCAAATGATTGTTTTGAGAGGAACAGTGTGTTTTTCCAAAATTGGGGGTTGCTTTGTGTCACGTCCTCATTTTGAGGCTTTTAGCTTGTTTTTGGAAGGAATCAAAATGTTAAAAGGTTTTTTTTTCTCTTACATGTACGTATTTCTGTGTTAGCAAAATATCTCACGAGCCAGCATACGGATTTTAATGAAACTCTCAGAATGTAAATATTAGACGTACATCAACAACTAATCAACTCGAAGTAACCTGATTCAAGATGGGCAGCCACAGTTAACTGACTTTAGGAAACACAACATGGCCGTACCTCTGTGACTTTTATGTTGAGATAAAACTTGTTGTGGTAGTAGCTGAGAGTCATTCAAACATACACAACATGTTGCATGATATCTGGCTGTATCATGCAGAATGTTATGGTCAACAACTTTAACTCTGTCATTTCTCAACACAAGACAAATTCCATCTACAATTTTGACATGAACGGTAGCCGGAGATACGCCTTCCTTCAAGGGGTTCTGGGTCTAGACCCACATCACATCAAACTCTTCACCCCAGGAGGCTACTCTGCTCCTGATCTCAGCATCTGCTCACACATGTAAAATCAGTAACGACACAAAGAAATCAGTAGTCTACATTTGACATAACTCAGAATCAAGGGTGCTTCATGGTACATTAGCTGGGCAGTCCTTCAGGAGCGCTCTAATTTAAATAAGAATAATAATAAATGGGACAGATAAAACACATCCTTGAGTCCTTTTAACGCTCTCATCTGAACTAAAACGAGTAAGTGCAGTCTAAAGACTTACAACCTTTTTGCAAAGCGTGTCGAGTGTCGGCATTACTGCGGCGAGAGCTCTTCATATCCTCCAAAGAGTCTACTACAAACACATTTTGGTGCTTATTTTAAATCAGACTTCTACCTTGTGAGGTTTATACCTAGAGGATCAGTGACATCGAGGTGATGGTTCTTGTTTCCTCGGTGTGTGTAGGCGGTGATCTGGCGTGGCTGGTGCTGGTCTTGATTGCTGCTGCTTGTGACAGTGAGACCGCAGTCCCATTCTGGCCACGCCGCCGCCTGTCTTCTTGATGGCGGCTCGTCCCCGAGCAATAGTGACAGGCGCTTTGGCCCTCGTGCAGACGGCCCTGCTCACAGGCATCACCCGCCCCACGAACCAAACCGCCAGGGACGGCACGCCAGCCTCCTGCCCCTTCCCACCCCCCTCACCTCCCCACGCTACTGTGTTGCTTGGCGTATGCTCGCCCAGGACGAGGGGAGGGAGCCTAATCTGCCCGAGCAGTCAGAAGCGTGCACCTTCAAGTTGCTGCGATGGAGCTGACGTTGAGCTGGTGTTTCGTCTAATACTCCACCCCCCCCACTCCCGATGCCACACGTTTTGGCGGCAGGCGTGAGTCGGCGCGGCGCCTCTGAACCAACGAGGTGATCGAACCCCGTTCCAGCCACGTTTCATCAAAAACACGATACCAGAACCGTCCACGGGCTGCCTGTGATTTTTACAGATGTCTGTGTCTGCCCGTCTTTTGTCTGTGTGCGTTTGATATCTCGCTCTTTGTTGTTTCCATGACAACGTGGCAGGACAGGAATTGATTGACAGGGATCGTCAAAGGGCTCCCTGGCGACCCGCTCATCGTTCGAAGCCCCTCCCTGCTGCAGTCTGTTTTGTCACTCACGCAGGGATATTTCTGATCTGCTGCTTCTCAGCCTTCTCTCTGTGTGTGTGTGCATGTGCGTGCGTGAGCATGCTAAAAAAACTGCCAGCTACTGGGGTTTAGTTCCTTCTTGGCTGCGGCTGACATGAATGACTCACATAGGTAAATCCTACTGTATGTTTGTACTCTTCCTCTGTGCTTGTGAAGACAGAATAGCCATTCTGCGGTTGGGGGTGGGGAGGGGGGTTGTGTGTATTAAACGGCTGATGCGTATTGATAGCCCACTCCTCGGCAGAGTGTTCAGAAGAGGCAAGGCTCTGTAACAGAAGACGCTCTGCAGATGCGTTATAGGGAGAACGGCACATAATGCTAATCTGCTGCGTTAGGGATTTTCAGGAGTTTTAGGAAGTGTCTCGGGTCTGTCAGTGGGATTGAAGCGCAGCCAGGTTCTCCTGGAGCGCTCTCGTTTTGCAGAAATCTTGTCGTGCACTCGTCGAGCGTCTCGCTCATTTGGGAAGGGGACGTGTCGGCAACTCTTAGGGCAACATTAATGGTTTGTGGCTTTAGGTTTGGGGAGCTGCGGCACACAAACGTAAAGAGGCGCTCGCATGCACATCATGATGCAGCCACAGCTGCTCACCTCCCCCCACCCCCCTCCACCCATCTCCTCTCAGGCAGCAGTAAATGGTGCCAGTGTATATATATCAGGTATTACGTCCACTTAGATTATGATGTGACAGGTTAGCGTGCCGTTTGAAGTTGACAGCACATCTGTTTCATCAGGAGAGACTGATACTGGCATCTAGGACACACATCTCACCATGCAGGAAGGAGATAAAGGAAGAAACCAGGGGGCTGTCTTTCCCGTCTCCCTGCTTCACTCTCTCCTCTCTCCCCCTTTTTTCTCTCCAGCATCACCACCTCCTGCTCACTTCTTTTCATTCAGCTCTCATCTCCTCCTTACTCTCTCTCGCTAACTGTTGTCTTCACACGTATGTGTGCATTTCTTTCTCATTTTCCTTTCTAAACCTTCTAATTTGTTCCTTTTTTACAAAACATCAATCTGAGCCATTGGAAACTTTCTTTTTTTTTTGTTAGCATTGTTTGTGTAATTGTGATTCTCATAAGACTCAAATGCATGAAGTTGTTTGCCCCGAGCTCTGTCCTTCTGTGGGTACTCCAACTTTTATTGTTTTGCCAGTTCCTGCTCATTAGCTCAAATAGAAATGACATTCAGCTCATCAGAGTGGGTTAGAAAAAGCTCTGATGTCTTTTTTTTTCTATCTCTAATCAGCTGAATACCTGAAAGTGTTAGGAGCTGAAATTTATGGGCATGAGGAGGGAGATGCGGTAAAGCTCAGAGAGAAAGAGAGAGATTGAACATGCTAGCATGCAGCTGGATAACAAGGCCAAAGAGCCAGTTGTTTCCTGGGGAACATGAGAAATGTGTGGAAAAATAGATAGTTAGGAAGGAAAAGGACAACTGTCAGGGGCTCAGTGATTTATTTTTTCCTTGGAGGCTTTTTTTTTTTTTCACCGCTGCCTTTCAGAGGCACATGTGTGTTTAAAAAAACAACTCATGCATGCAGATACATAGACACTCATATTGAATGAGAATAAAAGCCTCCATTTTCCTCCGAGTATTCATTTCATGTTGTTTTGTCGGTGGTCCTGTTAGTGTGCTGTAAATTTTTTATTTGACTGAGCTGACCTCTTTTTTTTTTTTTTTCCTCTTTCTCAGCGTACATGCCTGAGGATGAACTCAAGACAGGCGCTCACGATGAGGAGGAGCACCTGCAAGATGACGGCCTCTCATTAGATGGCCAAGACACAGAGTTCCTGTGCAATGAGGAAGAGGAGGATGTGGATGGAGGCCAGCCACCTAGCTACAGAGACTCTCCACTCAGCAATGGTACAAACCCTGATGCCGGATATGGCTCTCCGCTCAGCGACGCCAGTGACAGAATTGCAGACTTCAAGAGCACCTCCTCCAGGGACGGTCAGGAGAGAGAAGGCCTCACACTGCCTTTTCGTCCCAACGGCTTGTCTTTCCAGGACAGCCTGGCAAAGATGAAAGCCGTCTATGCAAATCTTATCTCGGATGCCTCTTGGTCTAGCATTACAATGGACATCATGAAATCGAAGCCTGCTGCAGCTGGCAGCGTCAACGCTATGCTCCCGACTCCAGAGCCAGTCTCTGCTGCCTCCGCCTCCTCAACTACAACCACAAACAAGAGCAGTGGGATCAACGTGGCCAGCAGTCACCACAACAGTAAAAGCTCCACTGCAACTGTCAACCATACAGGCAGCGTGAGTGTCAATACCAATGGCACAACAGCTTGTTCTGCCAGCAACCACAGTGCAGCCAGTGGCATTGGGAGCAACAGCGGTGGGGCCAGCAATGGGAGCGGCGTAGCCTATGACTGGCACCAAGCAGCACTTGCCAAAACTCTTCAGCAAACCCCCTACCACCTTTTACCTGAACCTAGCCTCTTCAGCACAGTGCAGCTCTACAGGCAGAACAACAAGCTTTATGGCTCCGTTTTTACCGGTGCAAGCAAGTTTCGCTGCAAAGACTGCAGTGCTGCCTATGACACGCTGGTGGGTCTGACGGTCCACATGAACGAGACAGGCCACTATCGAGACGACAACAAGGACAAAGAGGAGGATCAGGGCAAGCGCTGGTCCAAACCTCGCAAACGTTCCTTGATGGAGATGGAAGGGAAAGAGGATGCCCAGAAAGTGCTTAAGTGCATGTACTGTGGCCACTCATTTGAGTCTCTACAAGATCTCAGCGTTCATATGATCAAGACCAAGCATTACCAGAAAGTGCCTCTCAAAGAACCAGTGCCAGCCTTGGCTACTAAGCTGGTGCCAACGTCAGCTAAAAAACGTGCTCATCAAGATGCTGTAGTCTCCCCGTGCTCCCCAGACTCTATCCATGCTGGTAGTGGTGGTGGGAGCGTATCCCTTGGGGATTTAGGAAAAGATGCAAAAGCTGCAGCTAACCCCTACGTGACGCCAAACAACCGCTACGGCTACCAAAATGGTGCCAGCTACACGTGGCAGTTTGAAGCTCGTAAAGCACAGATCCTCAAGTGCATGGAGTGTGGGAGCTCACACGACACGTTGCAGCAACTGACTGCCCACATGATGGTCACAGGTCACTTTTTGAAGGTTACAAACTCTGCGTCTAAGAAAGGCAAACAGCTGGTTTTTGACCCAGTGGTGGAAGAAAAGATACAGTCCATCCCGCTTCCTCCAACCACCACACGACTCCCTGTTCCTGGTAGTGTTAAGTCCCAGCCTGTGTCCCCAGCCCTGTCCTCTGGCTCAGAGGACAAGAGGGAAGGGTGTGAGGAAGACAAGGTTGAAGGGTGTGAGCCGGTGGAGAAAAAAATTAAGGAGGAGAAAGATGACTCAAGTGAGAAATCAGAGACTGATACTACATCTTATAAATACCTTAGAGAAGAAGATCTGGAAGAGACCCCTAAAGAGGGTTTAGATATTCTTAAATCCTTGGAGAACACTGTATCCAGTGCCATCAGCAAGGCCCAGACTGGCACGCCCACATGGGGTGGCTACCCTAGCATTCATGCTGCCTATCAGCTGCAGGGTGCCCTGAAAAATTCAGCTACCGTTCTACCCCCGACGGTCCAGAGCGTTCAGATGCAGCCAATGTTTAACAGCAGTATACGAGGTCTTGTCAGTAACCCTAACTCGGTCATCCACTCCCCTCGGAGTCCGTCCTCCCCAACTCCCCTTAGAAGTAATGTCACCGCGATGGAGGAGCTCGTGGAAAAAGTGACCGGAAAATCTGCCGTTGTTAAGAAAGAAAAGGAGGAGAAGATGGTGAGTCTAGAACGATGTCGGCCCCCTTCTGTGGTAAAATCCCCTTCTCCAGCACTGAGAGAGCAGTTAGCATCTCCAAATGACCTCTCTGTCGGTAAATCATCCAGTATGAGAAGCGGCAGCCCAGGAAGTATAGACTCTGAGATTGTCTGTAAGAAGGAGCCCAAAGAGAGCCTTGTGGACAGCCACAATAACCATTTAAAGAATGGCTCTGAGGTGTGCCAATCTCCTGTAATGAATGGCAACAGTCTTGGCATTATCACAGATCACTCGCCCGAAAGTCCTTTCATCAACCCTCTCAGCGCGCTGCAGTCCATCATGAACACACACCTGGGGAAGGCTTCTAAACCAGTGGGCCCTGCTGCTGATCCACTCTCTATGCTTTATAAAATCAGCAACAGCATGATGGACAAACCAGCTTTCAACCCCAGTCCTCAGGGCAAGACAGCTGAGCCCACCAACCACTACCAGCTGTATGAAAACGATGACCAGCCCATAGATCTAAGTAAAAACAAGTCCACCTCCAACCACAACAACAATAGCAGTGGTGTGCTCTTAACCAACAATAGTGTAAACGGCAACAAACCCCTTATTTCCCTTCCTGAGTCGGTCTCCTCTCCTCTAAGAGAGAACGCTCTAATGGACATTTCAGACATGGTCAAGAACCTCACGGGACGGCTGACACCCAAGTCTTCAACTCCCTCGTCCATTTCTGAGAAATCAGACGCTGACGGCAGCGCGTTTGAAGATGCCCTGGAGGACCTGTCACCGGTGCAGAAGAGGAAAGGGAGGCAGTCCAACTGGAATCCCCAGCACCTCCTCATTCTGCAGGCGCAGTTCGCTTCCAGCCTGAGGGAGACCGCGGAGGGCCGTTACGCAATGACTGACCTGGGCCCTCAGGAAAGGGTCCACATCTGTAAGTTTACGGGCCTCTCCATGACCACCATCTCTCACTGGCTGGCTAACGTGAAGTATCAGCTGAGACGGACTGGGGGCACCAAGTTCCTCAAGAACATGGACTCGTGCCAGCCCGTGTTTCTATGTGGCGACTGTGCCTCTCAGTTCAGGAGTCCCTCGTCCTACATCAGCCACCTGGAGTCTCACCTGGGCTTCAGCCTGAAGGACCTGTCCAAACTGTCAGCGGAGCACCTACGGGAGCAGCAGGCTGCCTCCAAGGTGATCACAGACAAAATGACGTTCGGCAGCTCGCTGTCCGCCTTGACCACGCCGGAGGACGACACGGGCTCCGTGTACCAGTGCAGACTCTGCAATCGGACATTCGTCAGCAAGCACGCGGTCAAACTGCACCTCAGCAAGACCCATGGCAAGTCTCCAGAGGACCACCTGGTGTTCGTCACCGCTCTGGAGAAACTGGAGAAGCTCGACAAAATGTAGAAAGTTCCATCGAGTGAGTCCGTGAGCTGCTGAGGGCGAAGACTGACAGACGTTGAACTGACTAGAATTTCATTGCACTAAAAATGACGTTGTTCACAGTTACTGCACTGGGCCCAAAGGAGCCTCCAGAAGAAGAAATAAAAAAAATAAAAAATCCGTCTTACTATTTTTAGTTGTGACAACTGCCTGACTGGACCATTTCTTTAAAAAAAAAAAAAGTTTATTTTCATTTTTTTTGTTTCGCCAAGCCTTTTTATTACACTTGTTTTGTAAAATATTTATATGCTATTTGTCAGATCTGTGCATGTATTTTAGTGAAACAAGGTTAAACCCAAGATTTTAATCTTTTCATGGCAAAAAATACAAAAACTACTGCTTGGATTGTGAGCGAAAGGGATAAGGCAGAGGACTGTATAATACTTGATTAAAGGACATTAAATACGTACACCTAAAGGAGTACCCTGAAAGACTGAAGTACGGTAGCACCTTAGACGGTTAAATGTTAAATTTGTGAGGAGAACACGATTTGAAATATCCTGAATTTGATTTACAAAGATCAAGTTTTATCACCCCCCTCTCCTCCACGCTTCTCCTTAGTTTTCTGTCGCCACCACATTTTTTAAATTTATTTATTTTTATTTGATGATGAATCTGTCAGTGTATAAAAAAAAAGGAAGAAAACAAACAGATAATTTGGAAAAACTGAAATGCTGCTTCTTGGTTCCAGTCAATCAACGGAAGTGAAACGCCATTTGTATGCAAGTTTGCTAAAAAAAAAAAAAAAAAAACAGATTTAAAGAAAACATTTCCTTGCTGTGAAGAGTCACTTTACAGCTATTTTCCAGTTGTATGTTTTGTTACAACTTCCTCTTTCTAAAATGGTGTAAAATCGACTGTAAAGAGACGAGTCCGTTGCGTGTAAATGACCACCAGTGAAATGTCCGTGCTCCATTAGACATATCTCACCATTCAAAATGGCTCCAACCTTCTTTGTATCTTAAGGTGTGTGCATTCTCTAACTTTTATATTGTCATTTTATAAACAAAAATATTTAAAAAAAAACTCCAAATAAAAACAGATGGTGTACATAGATATATGCTGTAGAGCTACAAAATGTCCTTTTTTTAAAGAAAATACAAATTAAGCTTCTTTGGCTCGGTTTACAGACATGATTTTAATTATACTTGCATCCAATTTGGTGCATGAAACGGTGTGGAAAATAAATAAGCGATGCACAATGACTATACATTTCAATGTTTTGTTGACATTATTGTAAAAAAAAAAAAAAAAAAAGGAAAGAAAATGAACTTTTTAGCACCAGTTTTGTTTTTTGTTTCCTCAATTGTAAAATAAACCCCAAAGCAGTTGGTAACAGTCATGAATTTGTGGTTGGCGTGTGTTTTTTATTTTATTTATTTATTTATTTTTTGGTGTTAAAAAAATCTGAGCTGTGGGGCAAATTAAAGCGTTCACATCCAAATCCGATCCTAACCCGTGGAACGGGATTTCATTTGTACGCTTATTTTTAATTCAGGCGTAGCAGAGGTACGAACGCCTCTGGTGAAGGTGGCCTGGTTTTAGCTCCGCCTCTTGTTTCCAGCTGATGACTGAGCCACATCAGACAGGCGGTGATTAAAATGATAAAGATGATGGGGATGATCAGCCTGTGAGGGTCTCCATTGTGCCAGAGGAACCCATGCTAGGCTTGTGACTGGTTTTCAGAAAGAATCACTGCTCTGTAAAGCAAGCCAGCGTTTCTTCCTGGAACCAGATCAGTTCTGCCGCAGCCATTGTTCCTTTGATGTTACAAGTGACAGTTCAGATCTTTTTTAATAAACTTATCTGCTGTAGAGAAGTTTCTGAAACAGAGACAGCTACTTAAGGCTGAGCCCAAAAGGGGAATGCTGCTATTTTAAAACACATTTTACAGCTTTTCTTGTAAATGGTAGTTTCTAACACTTTAAAATGATTTTAGTATCCCACGTTATGGAGCAAAGAGGGGGGATTAGAAAAATATCCATCTGCTCGTGTTGTGAGCTGGATAACTTGAAAAACAGGTGAAGTACCCACATTTATTTTGGTGTGTAGCTGCATCGAGACATAAGAAAGGTCACTATCAAAAACTGGGTTGACGTCAAAATCCAAGATGGCGGCCTCTGCATATATAAACAAACTGACTACCCCAATCATTTGAGTAAACTGTCTTCTAGTTTTGTTTTTATATTACATAACAGATAGAACTTTATTGATCCCGCAGGAGAAAGTATAGTTCCTTCAAATGATCAGGGAGGCTGCAGATTAATTATGGTGGCCACGGCCACCATCAGCCACCCTCTTGTTCCGCCGTTGCACCAGGTGGTGGATAACATTGCTCCCTCCTTTCACAAGAGCAAAAAATAAATAAAATCCTTCTGTTCTTCTACAGTGTAAAACTTGAATATGTTGCACCAACAACATTAAGGTTTCCAGACGTTCCCAGTTCAACTCCAGTCCAGAAAAAAACACTCATCTCAAAAACTACAAACGTTCATTGTTCAAACCCTTCAGTGACGAGGGACGTCGGCATATTTTTTTACAGAACCAAGAGGTTAATGGCAACACCGGTGCAGCCTGTGGGTCTTCAGGGAGAACATCCAGATGTTTCAGTTGGAATGACCGTGAAACGTCTGGAGTCGTGTAGATCGATAAAGATCATCTGGATTAATGTTTTTTAAGGCTCAGTTTGGACCAGCTCGTCACAACTGACCTGGGGTTGTTTAAAAAGCAAACTGTTTAAACATCCAAAATAAAAAACAAGTAAAAATAACTTGCTTGCTTTTTTGTCTTTCAGGTTAGTCTAGTTCTGACGCTAAAAAAAGTTTTAGTCTGAAGGTTTTTGATGGATTTGTCTTAAGATGTTTCAGTGATATGCAGGTTTTCATCGACTTATTTAAAAGTTGATGGTTTTTATTTATCTAAGGATATTGTGGGCCACATAGAGATGGTCTAAGGGCCACTTTTGGCCCCCGAACCATATGTCGGCCATGTCTGCTTTAACTTGTCAAACCCACAAAGTCACCGCCTTTTTAAAAATGAATCCGATCAGTTTGCTGCTTCAGCACAGAGGATTTATTGACCTGAGCTGAATGCACTGCGACCTCCACATGACCCCCGTCTTGAACTGGGCCTCTGGTTCTGTCTCCGTCCTCAGGCGGGCCTGCAGGTGAAGCGTCCCAATCAGGAATTTGATCTCCCATCACGCCCTCATGTCTCCAGTTCCTGATGGAGTCCTTACAGTAGCAGCCTTTGTGTGGATGAGGCCATGTGTTATGACTTCCATGCTCACACTCACAACACGTCTCATGTCAGCTGAGTCACACACACACACACACACCACCTCAGTCTGCACCTCGCTGTGTTGATACATGGATTCAGTGACAAAGGAAACATGCAGAGGGCAGATTAGTCCGGCTGAAGGCTCAGCCTTCGTGGAGAAGGGCCGTTGAGTTGGGTTGTAAAACAAACAAGGCAGATAAACAAGCAACATTTGCAGCAGATAGTGCTCCCCCAGCACCCAAAATAAAAACACCTTGTAGGTTTAATGCCCCGCAGCTAAACCTGTAATTTCCCTGCATCGTCAGATAGCTCCTGAGCCGATGGAGGCTCTTTGCTGCATTGTTAGAGATCGCTGCGCCGCTTCCTGTGCGTATTCTATGTAAATTACATGAGATAATCGCCACGCACGGCACAATGCTGGTTCCCGCGGTGCAAACGCAAACCGAGGGTAGATAAACGCAGGCCGGGCCGATTTGCATAGCCTTTGTGTTTTGGGCGCCGCTGAACGTGAGCTCTGAGGATCGGTGGGGATTTCCTCAAGGTTTTGTATAAGTAAACGCCTGCTTCCTCCCAGAGCCGGGGCCATTATGTTCAGCAGACGGGGGGGGGGGGGGGGGGGGGGTGTCACGGACGGAAAAACAAAAATACCTGGGGTGGTGGGCACAGGAGGGAGTATTAACCTTGTACGCCCAGGTGGAAACAGGTTCTGTTGGTGTTTGCATGTCAGTATGTAGATACATCACCATCAGTGGTTCCAACACTGGTCCCTGAGGAACACCATCCTGCATGTTTCAGTTTTTGCCCTGCTCCAACATATCTGATTCCGTGATTTAATTACTTCCTTGTGTTCTGCAGAAGCCTGTTAATCAGGTGTTGTTGCAGAGAAACAAATAAACAGGATGGTGGGGTTTTTTTTTTTTTTGTTTATTCATTTCAAATTTAAAATACAAAGAACAAAAAATATACAAAGCGATATAGAGAATCAAGAACCAATTTAAAACGAAAGGAAGCAGAAGAAGAAAACAATCTTATAATATCTGCCCCTTTAAAAAAAATGGAATTCTATCCAAACAATAATTTCAAGCAAAATTTATCCATATGTTATATTTTAACTTATAATGATATAACTAATTTATAAAGATTTTGAATATGTAACATTCACACATAACTTTTCAACAATCTTTTTTTAATAATTTTCTTGAATATAGACATTGACTGTGCAACTTTAACATAATTTTCGAATCCATTCCATATACCAATTCCATGTACTAAAGTAGAACTCCCCTTTAAACTTGTCCTGTATTGTTGTTTAACAAAAACATTTTATTTACCCTTTAAATTATAACAACTTTTCCTCTTTACAAAAAGCTTTTGAATATTTGAAGGTAGATGTTATTTTGTGCTTTGTACATTAATAAAAAAAAAATTATATTCCACCAAATCATAAAATCCTAGTAACTTCAATTTATAAAACAATACACCAGATGGATGACTATAATACAATTTAGTTATTATTCTTAAAGAGTTCCTCAAGGACCAGGGTTAGGAACCACCTGATGGAGAGGGGGCACCTTACAGGTAGACCTCACAGAGGTGAATCCAGCGCCGATGTCCCCCCGTCGCCGACGGAATGTTTGCAGTTTACCTGATGGGGTTTTGCTGAGCAGGTAAACCTTAATGTTTTTGGTACTTTAGAGAATCTGGAGAGCAGAGGGAGCAATTTTATCCATGACACAGAGGCGGAGCTGTGGGGGGACCGAGGGTGGCCTTAGATTAATCTTCAGCCACCCCAATCATTTGAGGATACTACATTTTTAAGCAAAGTACAACCTACAAAGGGTTTTCTGAAATGATTGAGGTGGTTAATTTTTATTTATATAAATATATATTTATGGCGGTGGCCATCTTGAATTTGTCGTGATAACCCAGTTTTCAAACAGAACCTTCCTTACACCTAGATGCAGGTTCACCTCACCTATTCAGGTTATCACGCTCAAAGCATTAATGGTCGGACATTATTTCCAATTCCTTGTCTTCGCTCCTTGACGGGGGACAATGAGTCGGGTGGGGGGGGGGGGGCTTGTTGATCTGAGTGCGTCTCTTGTTGAGGTCTTCAGGTGCGCCTTAAATCGCAGCTGCGCTCAGAGGAAACAAGTCTTTTGTGAGGGTTCGTGTGATTTGGGGCCGTGGCTGCTGGTTTGAACATGATAACAGCCTGCAGATGTCTGTCAGGCAGGAAACAAAGACGGAGGAGGATCCCCGTGTGCCTCTGCCTTCTGCAAAGCCCTAACCCCTCCGACGTACCGTTTAATACCTGTTCAAAGTACCACGAACCAAACAAACGACGTCAGACAAACAAAGCTACGACGACCGGGATCCTCTGAACCGGATCAGAGAGCCAAGTCACAGAAATCTGTTTGGATCCTGATAAAAACGCCTCTTTGTGCACGTTTCACTTCAGAAGAAGTTTTGCAGAACAGAACTTAGTCTGTGGATCTGTTGAGTTTGTTTGGCTCGATTTGAATATTTATCCAGACTAAAAACTGTAAAGCTCAGGATATGTGATGCTCTGCAGGTTTAAAGAGGTCCTGAACTCTCTGCGCCTCACGTCTTTAATATTTCATCATCAGATGCTTCAAACTGACACAGCTTTGATGCAGAACAAAGACAGCGGGGTGTGTACAGTTCTGCAGTTTTACTTGTTCAAATGTTTTTAACGATGCCAATTCGTAACCATCGAAGCACTTTGGTTATTTTCGGTTGTCCGTTTGTTCCATCTGAAATCTAAAACATTGTTTAAACTGTAAAAAAAAGTCACAAAACGTCAGATTTTAAATCACATCTTCAGCTTTTAGTGCATTGATGTCAGGTTCCTAAAGTTCAGGGTCAGGACCCCACTGTGGGTCACGACCTCAAAATGAGGGTCCTCCGATAATTTTCAGAAATCCAAATGAGTTTAAAAAGGATTTATTTTTGTTTTCATCCTAGCTGTTAATAAAACAATAAAAGGTCCAGCTCTTGGTGTGATCATTTTAAACATTGTAGCTGTGATTCAATTAATTAAATTAAAGTTTTAAGAACTGCTGCTCTGTTAACTTCTTAAAGTTTATACACTGTTTGAAAACACACACATGTGCAAACTTTATACTTCTTTTACACTTTGTCCACCAGATGGACAGTTTTTCTTTTCATTCAGTTTTCTCAGGTTCCTCGGGGGTGGGGGGAGCACACCTCCCAACTCTTAAGGTCAAGGTTCTTTATAGTCATCCGCATCACATGTGATACATGAGGTGGAACAAAATTTTGTACTCCAGGTCCCAGTTACACCCAAAAATAGCAAAAATACAAATTGTAAAAAGTAACAATAAATAAGGATCTAAGATATAAACAAAGATACTGTATATGCTAAACACTAATAATATAAAACAATACTACGTAAAAGCAGCAGCACAAACACGAGTCTTTGTGGGTGGATGAGTACAAATGAATGAACACAGCAGCATGAAATAATAAGCAGCATGAGATCAGCAGCATGGATAATCAGCAGCACATGTCAATAAAGTGGCATCACAGTGATTATCCTGGTTAGAGATTCATGAGTCTAACAGCTTCAGGGTGGAAGCTGTTCCTCAGTCTAGTGGTTCTACACTTAATGCTCCTCAACCTCCTTCCTGAGGGGAGTGGGGCAAAAAGTG
>JARVLU010001073.1:28213986-28230950 GCA_031762415.1 Simpsonichthys santanae | reverse complement strand
AACGTTTCTACAATTTTTTTGCTTTGTTTTGTTTTGTTTTTTGAATGTCCAGAGGACCAGACTTAGCTTTTTTAGACGCTTTCTAAGCTGCTTACTTTTTTTTTTTTTTAAATCAGAATGGATATTGTGCGCGTAATATCACTAAAATTAGAAACATATTGTCCAAAAATTATGCAGAAAAACTGGTTTATACATTTGGCACTAGACTGGACTATTGCAATGGTTTGTTATCTGGGTGTCCAAAGACTTCTTTAAAAAAAAAAGTCTTCAGTAGATCCAAAATGCTGCTGCCAGAGTCTTGATAGTTGATAGAAGAGATTGTGTTTCTCCAGTTTTAGCTTCTCTTCATTGGCTCCCTGCTTATTGTTCCATATTTTCCTAACAGAGCACTTCACTCTAAGACTGCAGGTTTACTTGCAGAGTTGTATAAAATACCTCAAAGTGATACTTCATATCATGATTGTGTTTAATGTAAGCAGACCGAGAAGGAACGAAGAGACAAGTTTTAAAAAAGGTAAGTGATCATTATTTACAGTGCAGTGCCAGGTATTTACAGGGCTGGAAGAGAAGAGAGGCAAGGTGAGTATCTTTACATCCTCAAGACAACCCTGGATGAGAATGCTGATGATGAATAATAATCTAAGTGTTTGTGTTTGTAGGTTTGCCCCAAGAGGGAGTGGAAGGATCCTGGGTTTTGAGGTGATACAGTGAAGAGGTGAGTATTGGTTGGAGAGAGGAACAGGTTGACCCTAAACAGTTTGTTGCCTTGATGAGACACCATTAATCCACAGGAGAGTTCTGGTGGAGAGATGAGGCCCATGGAAGGACTTGAGGAAGCAAGACATGGAAGCACTGGAGAATCTTAGGCGGTGAGGACCAGCTGTAATCAAAAAGGTTAGTTGGCTGAACATGAGTTACCATAAGGAAGTTGTTGTCCTGGCACTGAGGAGAGGTCTGGCAGGAGTTTATATGCAGCTCCTAATCAGGTCTCTTCAGGCAGCATCAGGTGTGGTGAGTTGTGGTGATTGGCTGTTAAGAAAAAGTGAGTGACAGTGCAAAATCCCGTTTCCTGGGAGTGTCCTTTAAAGTAATGTCCTTGGTAGAGAGCCAAACCTTTTGGCCGACTCTATACTCAGAAGCCTTTGATCTGTGTCTGTCAGCAAAGCGCTTGTTCTGCTCGACGGTTCTGGAAAGAGCCTGTTTGGTCTGGCACCACACTCCACGACAACGGCGGATGTGTTGATGGACAGAGGGGACACCCAGATCCTGGAGGCCTCCAAGGGGGATTTTCCAGTGGATGCTGAGACTTGAGAGTTATGGGCATACTTGATCCATGGCAGGTATTGACTCCAGGTAGATGGATTGTTGTTGATGACACACCTTAAGGTGGTCTCCAGCTCCTGGTTGCAACATTCTGTCTGACCATTATATTGAGGATGGTACCCAGATGTGAGGCTGGTTGATGCTCCAAAGGTTCAACAAAATTCCTTCCATATCTGGGAGATCAACTGTGGGCCCTTGTCTCAAACAATGTCTTGAAGGATACCATGTAGGCAGAAGACATGTTCAGTGATGAGCTGAGCTGTTTCTAGGGCAGTTTAGCCAATGGGACAAAATGAGCAGATTTAGAAAAACGGTCTACAATGGTACAGTTACCAGCTGATGTTGGAAGACTGGTGACAAAGTCCAAGGCGATGTGTGACCAGGGCCGGCTGGGAGTGGGAAGATGAAGCAGTAATCCAGCAGCGGGTTGGTTGCTCTGTTTGCTCCAAGAGCATGTAAGATAGGCAGAAACAAAGTCTTTAACATCTTTATTTAAGTTAGGCTACCAGAAGTTAGCCTTAATTAGATGTAACATGTGTCTGATGCCAGGGTGACAGGTAAATTTGGCAGTATGCATCCATTCAAGTACTTTACCAACCATGGCAGAAGGAACAAACAACTGGGGTCTGGTTCAGTTCGTTTTGCCTCTCTGATGTCTTTCTCAATAGGCTATGCCATTACTCCCACCTTGCAAGAGGAGGGGAGAATTCCTTCTGGGGAGTCCGGCTCTTCGTCCTTGGAGAATTGTTGAGAGAGGGCATCGGGCTTGACGTTGTGAGAGCCTGGAATGTAGGTGATAGGGAAGTTAAATCTAGCAAAAAACAGGGACCATATGGCTTATCTAGCATTTAGCCTTTTGGCTCCTTGGAGGTAGGCTAGATTTTTGTGGTCAGTCCAAATGATAAAAGGGAATTCAGCTCCCTCTAACCAATGTCTCCATTCTTCTAATGCTAATTTAATAGCTAGTAGTTCCCAGTCACCAATGTCATAGTTTCTCTCAGCAGTGGACAGCCGATGTGAAAAGAAAGAGCATGGGTGGAGCTTACCATCGTCAGTTGCGTTTTGGGACAGAACAGCCCCCACACCTGAGTCCGAAGCATTGACCTCCACAATAAACTGCTTGTTGACGTCAGGGTGTGATAAGATGGGAGCTGTAGCAAACAGATGTTTTAGTTTAGAAAAAAGCTTCTTATGCTTCAGGAGTCCAACTGAACTTTGAGTGTAGATGTTAGCTGTGTGAGACGAGAGGCCACTTTGCTGTGATTTCTAATAAAACGACAATAGAAATGAGCAAACCCAAGGAAACGTTGTAGTTGTTTCCGGTTGGTGAGTACTGACCAGTCAACAACAGCCTTAGTCTTTTTGGGGTCAGATCGAACCTGTCCTCTCTCAAAGATGAAGACCAGAAAAGTGACAGTGGAAGCATGAAATTCACATGTTTCTGCTTTTACAAAGAGCCGATTTTCTAAAATCAGAATTAGAATCAGAATAAGTTTTGTTATCATTGCACCAAGGTACAGCGAGAACATGTATGCACAGTCGCCCGAAAGATGGATTAAGTGTACGAAGCTGCAGCTACTTTTTCTAAGCGCAGCCTTCTTATCATTTTTCAGAATAATAATCTTGGATATGAAAAGGGGGAGAACCATGAGGGTAGATAGTGGTATTACAAAAAGATCTTTCACATCTTGTCACAGCTTTGTCAGCCCTCAATTTGTGCAGATCCTACCTTGCTGACAGATCCTTTTGTGTTTCCATCAGCGATTTTAGTTATGCAGTGGCAGCACTCTAATGGGGGGTTCCGCAGGGGTCCACCCTGGGTCCTCTCCTATTCTCCTTATACCTGCTGCCACTTGGTGCTATTTTCCGGAAACACAACATACCTTTTCACTTCTATGCCGATAATCAAATTTACTTCCCCCCAAGACACAATGGTACATGCTCTATTCAACCTCTGCTCGACTGCCTGGCTGATATCAGGGACTGGATGGCTTTAAATTTCTTAGATAGATGAAGCTTATTGCCCTTGGTTACTCATGACTCAGGAGAAATTTGATAGTCTGCCCATTTCCACGGCCGGCAGGGAGTCAGATTAGGATAAGCTTGATTGATGATTTTCTTCAGGCAGACAGATTTTTTTTTCTTCAGCCTTGAGTCCATCTGGACGATTTGTTTCCAAAATGGCCTAATTGTGGGAATCCATTCCACTGATCCATGCTATGAGTCTCCCTCAAGGTCGAACCCACCATGCTGATGAGTCCCAGAAGCCGCAGGTGGCCTGCAATTCTCATAAATCGCCTCCACCTTAAGGTTTAGCTTGTAAATCAGCTGATTTTGTGAGCTCATGGCACGGATCAAACCTTCACACTGACTTGAAAGCTTTGTCATGGCCGAAACTGCTGCCAATGTCTTCTTCAATTGTCGATAAAACAGAGCCCCGCCGATGCCAAAAAGCAGAGTCTCTGCAATCATAAATCCAAATATGTAAATGTCTTCAGCGTCCTCCTGAGACAGGACTGAGAGACACATCAACTGCCACATTCCCCACGGGTCCATGACGTATCCCACAGTGTGCGTCTCAGCTGGACACGCCGGTTCCCCAGGACCTTGTAATTTTGTTGAAAAAATATTGTCAATAGCATTGAACGTCCAGGATACCAGATCCATAATTTTAATTTGTGTTCGGAAGATGTGTACCAGGCACGTCGGACACACAAAGAGTGGAGCAGGAAGAAGGAAAAACGGGGGAGGAGAGGCAAAAAGCAGCCACCTCGAGCAGAGCCAGGGAGGAAAAAATCATTTACGGAAAGTATGCTTTCTAGTTTTTTATATTGCTTAAACGTATAAGCATATAAGTATTTTCCTCAAATGAATAGGGTGGCCAAACATTAATCCATGGTTAAGATAAATCTATGGTGGCCAAGGCCACCAATGGCCACCCCCTGGTTCCGCCATTGCCCCACATGGTAAATTACCCAGTAAATAGCTCCCTCCACTCAGCAGGATCAGTCACTCTGCTCCACCTTGCATTAAAAAATAAACAAATAAATAAAAACTACCTTGTCCACAGCGTAACTCCTCACCACTTGAATATCTTGTACCAAAGACATTTAGGTTTACGTGCATTCCCTGTTGAATTCAGCCCAGAACAACACTCAACTCGAAGTCTACAAACATTCACTATATTTAAATCCCTCTGCAATGGGGGACATCAGCATATTGCTTGTTGTTACATCCGTCATGCTCGGCATCAAATGTTAGGTTAAATGTGGGGTTGTGACATCATCATGTATATGGCTGCATGACATGATCCTCACTTGTAGTAAACTCTCAACTTTTACAAGGAAATTGTTATAAAATGCGACCATAACGTGTCAAATTATCCCCATCAGAGTTTATATTATTATTATTAATATTATTATTATTGTTGTCGCCTTCAATTGAAACAAAAAGACGGGCAGGTCTTCAGGACAGTGGTCCCTAATGAGGCCTGCTCTGGCTTTTTAAGAACTAAGACCAGGTCTTCGTCAGAAGCTCTTCTCCCAGTGGATTGTCACTCTTTGCAGAATCCGTTTCCCCGACACAAAGGCATCTCTCATCTATCTGCAGAGCTTCTTGAAGTGTTTATCCACCAGAACTGACAGAGAGCTGACTTTAATTAGCACCATCTCCCTTCTCACCCCCACGCCTCCCCAGCCACGGCTCCTCTCGTCAGATTGCATAACTCGGAGCCGAACAGTATATTAGGTTTGTGCTCACTGATGTTTCTGAAGGACCAGTTCACAGAGAGGAGGCGAGCGAGTCGCCCGCTCTCCTCATTTATGGCATGTAATTAAAACTAAATGACAATTCCTCTCTGCTATTTAATTAACCACTTTAGATAAAGCAAACACACACGTGGCGCAGGAACGCACACACACACACATCAGTCACAGAAACGCAAACGAGTAAATCCACCAGGAAACCAACCAAACCCACACAGAAGCAGGTCACACCCTCCCCAACTCCCATTAAACTCCATAATATTTCAGTCTGGAGCTTTACTGACTTAGATCATGTCTGAAAAGAGGTCCGCCCTTCCAAAGATGCTTTTTGCATGTCAGTCAAGTTGACACCCTGTAAATACAGTACTCCCTTTCAGCTCCTCCTCGGTCCGATCACTTGTGAGGTTTCTCGGTGTTAATGATGAAGGCTTTAATTCATCATAACTGCGTTGCACAACCTCTAATTAGTGGCAACACTCGTACAACAATGCCAGCCTTATCTCCTCATGCAAATGAGCTCCCAGTCTGTTGCGTTTGCTAATTTTATGAAACGGCAGGGCGATAACCGCGCAGGCTGTGCTAATCTTCCTCGCGTTTAACCCCGGTTTTTCTTTTTAATCCGCCATCCGCAACAAACACACAACAAACAACAATAATCCTATTATCGGCTTGATAATTCCTCTTCCTATTACTTTCCCTTTTCCATTATTATGCTCTAATTTAATCTCAACTCTGGACCGAGGAACATTGACAGACAAGCACTTTCACCTCACATTCAGATCCTTAAGATGAATGAGCTCACATTAACCCCCTCCTCCTCCTCCTCCTCCTCCTCCCGGGTGTTAACATAATTTGATATTCCTGAAAAATCAGTGGTTAAATGTTTTGACTTACACCCCAACAGTTTAGAGTAAAATTCAATTAGCATCAGATTCCAGGGCGTGCACAGAGCACAGGCTCATCTCTTCTTCACAGTCACGTGGTTGATGTGCAGCCGAGGCCGTGTTTGCCTGGTGTGTGTGTTGGCGGGTGGTAGGGGTCTAGCTCGTTATAACCCTGGGTTCAGTAACCTTGTCCATATTGACAGCTCCTGCTAGTCGGGGCCATAACTGTGAGAGATCCCCATGGTTAGATTAGTGGGAACTGAATGCACTGTGCCTGTGCGTGAATGTGTTAGTCGGTCCGGATGCTTCTGATGATGATTTTACCTGTTGTCGCTGCAGGACAAAACATCACATTTTTTCTCATTTCATACAACAACCAACGGAATTGACATACGTTTATAATTCAGCATATCGCCTAAGACCCCATACAGGTTTCACCAATTCATGAATTTACAGGAGACAGTACATACCGGTAGTTATAGATAAATGACTATAAATACAGTATGTATGCAAACATTTCTAGTGATAGTCCACTGGTTGTACACAGTTCACTGATTCATGTCCTTCCAAGCCCTCTTTTTATGGCTCTGTGGTAATGTGTCCAAGTCTCCTTCCATACAACATCATTGGTGTTACACATTGATTATACACTTCATGTTTAGTTTCTGCTGTTAATTTTTTACATTTGGGAACTTTTCCCTTTAAACTTCTTGTGGGCAAAATATGGCTCAAGGGCCAAAAGAAGCCCTCAACCATGCCCATCCAGTCATTGATATTTTCATCCCAAACCAAACAACTGGAGAGAAGGAGGATGGTGGAATTACAACATTATTCCTTTCTCACATTATACATACTGCTTGTGAACTGACACCTGTTACAGATCATTTAAGTATCTACTCTTTATAGCCCTCTCCAAGTTGGAAGTGAGGTTCTGCCTCAAGTAGAAGAGTTTACATATCTCTGAGTTGTGGTTATGCATGAGCGAGCATGATGAAGCTGTGCATCGTCCACGGTATTTCATAGTCTGTGCCGGTCCATTGTGGTGAGGAGAGATCTGAGCAGCAAGGTGATGCCCTCTGGTTGGTTTGCAGTTTTTCCCACATCTGTGGCCACAAACTCTGGGTTGGGACTTGTGACCGAAAGAGTGAGATCGCAGATAAAGGCTGTCAAAATGAGATTCCTCTCTTAGAGATACGTTGAGAAGTTCAATTCTTCAAGAGAGACTCGGCATAGAGCCGCTACTCCTCCACATCCAGAGGAGTTAGTTGAGGTAGTTCAGCAATCTGTTAAGGATTCCCCCAGATGTCATTGTTTTCCAGGCATGCTCAACTGGAGACCCTGGGAAAGACCAAGGACACATTGGAGAGACTCTATCTCTTGGCTGAATGGGAACTCCTTGGGGTTCTTCCAGAAGAACTGGAAGATGTGGCTATGGAAAGAGATGTTTGGACCTCTTTTCTCAAACAGCTACCCCCGAAACTAGACTCCAGAACAAGGCAATGGATTGATGGATGGAGAAAAATGTTTCAATGTGAAACATATGGCTTCATATATATTTTGAGACATGTCTAAAGTAGCATCTCTACGCTATGTGGTAAAGACTAGATTTTCTTGGTTGGGTCAAACTAACCGACTGCATAGTGCCAACCGTGAGACATTAAAGACCGGGGTGGGGGAGCTACAGTTAGTGGGGTAGAAAGCTGGACACCTGACAGTTTGAGTTTGTGTTTATGGTTTTTGACAACTATCTTCTCCCTCTTTTTGAGCCCACCAGCTGTTTCCTTTAAACACGCAAAGACTTCTCATAATTAACATAATGCACCAACTTGTCTGCTGCTTTAAGCTGTCACGTTGTGTTTGTCTGAGCTCAGCCAATTACAGCCCCCATCAGAGGGTGGGGGTCTTCAAATAGAGGCTCAGATGATTGTCTGCTTCCCTCTTTCTGTTGGTCAAAATCCAAATATAACACATTGTTAGTAACTTTAAACTTAATAGATTGTGGATGCGCTGAAAGGAAAGTTTGGTTCTTCTACTGACACTCTTATATTTACTGCAGACTGAATCAGACAGTTTTTTTAGATGTATCATTTTTTTCATGCTTCTAATGAATTTGAATCATTTTGAAGTCATAAATAAATGTAATGATTGTAACTGTTTACCAATAGACTGACGTGAGGTAAACGTGACATTTGGGACGTCAAACAAGATCCATGTCCGTCATTTCAGTGATGTTCGTCCAATGTGAGAAAGGTCCTGTCATCAGAAAGCTGAAAAGCTTCCAACTAAACTCCAGAAGTAAGACGAACATCCCAGCTGCTGAAACGATCCTCCATGATGCTAATCAGCTGCAAGGACTTTCTGTTCACATGCTTTTTTTATTTACGTCATTTTTGTTTGAAGAATTGCAATAATTTGAATAGTTTTACAGAATAAAAATATCTCCATGATCTCATTCAATGTTGGTTTATTGATCACAGAAGGTCAGTATACTACGTTTTTCATGCTAATTCAATTCAGAGAAAAAAATATTGAAAAGTAAAAGTCTGGATGGATACAAAAGGATTTCCAAGGGACTAAACATCCCCAGTAGTTCTCTTGAATCCATTATTCACTGTTAGGATTCTGTTCTGACTCCCTTTGTTTCCCACACCGGTTCCTTCAAGCTCTGTGAGCAGACAGTTCCGGTGGCTCCTCAGCTGTCTTCCAGCTGACTACCTCTCTACAGAAGACTGAGTGAAACCAGGATTCATCAATGGACTGTTAATTTCCTTCTGGGAACTGACTGACAACACTTGTTCCTTGTTGTGAACTTTGTATTTAAGAATTACTGAAGAGATTGTTTTACTTGTCTGTAGAACCCGTGTGGGCTTTCTGGATTACATGTTCTTTGTCTGCTCTTGAGTATCTCATCAGTTCTCCTTGGGAACTCACCCATAACCTGCAAGAACCAAACAGATGTCACTTCTATTCAGTCTTTCTCTGTTCACTTGCGTACTTTCCAACTCCCAGCACTTGCGCTTCAACCATTCCTGGAGTCCTTCACCTGAGCACAGAACCCGGAGTCCCATCAGTTACCTCTCAAGTCTGGAACTAAGAATCGACCAAGTAAGAAATATTGTCTTGCTAATTGTCAAATCACATCATCTGGATCATATGAACTCACCTCTTGCAGTTTGCTGCACATTATCTATTGGTTTTCCCAATCCCCTTTAAATTAACCTATTTTTTTACCTTTACTTCTGTTGACTCTTCAGTTTCAGAACTCTGAACTCTGCTTTGAAAACGTTTTACAAAAGTGACATGTGTAAATCTACCAAGAGCATGCCACACTTACAAACTGGGTGAATGTGTAAGAAGGGAATAGTGCAAGAGACCACCAAAACACCTGACTATTCTGAAGGAGTTACAAGCTTCAGCGAGACGGGACAACTGGGACTTCCCCACCTGAGGCAGAGATTTTAAAGATGCCAATAAAACTACATCATCTGCAAAAAAGAAGAGATGACATGCTGAGATCCCCAAATCACGTCTTCTTCTCCACAACTTGGCTTTGACAGCCTGTCCATGGACAGCAGAAACAGGAGCAGAGTTCTACCTACAGAAGAAACATGGTCGACTTTGTGCTGAGAACGTGGAGAACATCATCAACAGTTCATACAATAGACAGAGAAAATAGTCACAAACATTTTTCACAATCTCAAAGGCCTAAAAATGATTCGTAGTTGAAATTTGGTGATTTATCACCTAGAAACAAGCTTTGTTTACAAGTGTGCTGGTTTGAAAACTAAATTTTTACTGGTCTAGACTAATCCTGGCCCTCAAGAGCCACTATCCTACAAGTTTTACTTTGTAGTTGTTTTCCTGCTCTTCCGCGGGTCTTCAAGATCTGCAGAAGCCTGGTAATCACTCAGTTACTCAAATTATAACACATGCATGGTAGTGCCCTGAGGATCAGGATTGAGAATCACTGATTTAAAATTATTTAATCGAGCATTCAGTTCTATATTTAGAAAAGGGGCACCCCAAGCTTCACAGCCATTATACAAGATTCCTCATCGCTACAGCAGCGACAAAGAGAACTGAACAGATTATTTCTGAAGACAAACCTGTTGGAAACACTTTAATTTTCAGGTAGATTAAGTAGATTATATTCTGGTTTAGTTGATTTGGGGGACAGCACGGTGGTGCAACTGGTACAGATGCTGCCCTTCAGTGAGCGGGTCCCTGCTTCAAATCCCTGGTCCGGGGGGCCTTTCTGGGTGGAGTTTGCATGTTCTCTCCGTGCATGCGTGAGTTTTCTCCGGGTACTCCAGTTTCCTCCCACAGACTAAAAATGTGCATGTTAGGCTGATTAGTAGCTCTAAATTGTCTCTGGGTGGGAATGAGAGCGTGAATGGTTGTTTGCCTCGTTTGTCTCTGTGAAACCTGTCCGGGGTGTCCCCCAGCTCTTGCACAGTGATAGCTGGATATGGGGACCAGTGACTAGAGCTGTCATTTCTAACCCAAACCCAGAGCCCGGCCCCACCCGACCCGGATTCGGACCAGGCCATAAGGCCGGGTCGTGTCGGGCTTTTTATTGCGTCAGGGATGCACACGGCCGATGATCCAATATATGCAAACATGGCTTGCCGTACTACACCTGTCTCATGGGGCCATTTGACCGCACGCTGACCGACTGGTTGAAAGAGGTAAAAAGTTCAGTTAAGCTTCAGATGGACTTCTGCCATCAGCCCAAATGGACGTTCATTCAGCCGCTGCACTCAGCAGACGAGCCTCTGCAACTTCAGCAAAGTCGAGAACCCTTGTGAACAATGCAAGACTGGAGATCCCACTATGACTTGCTGTTTGACAGCTAGTTGCTAATAGTTAGAGTCCCAAGTGAAACTAACTCAAGGGATACAAGTTTTGACGCTAGGTCCAAAATGTGTGACTGCAATCAAGATGTCATTTTTAGAAAAGGCCTTGCAAGTTGCAGCGTTGATGCCACGGCAAACAAACACACGTCAATGTTTGTTAGTTCAATTTCTCAACACAATTTTATTATTTTCAATTAAAATCTGATAGTAATTTCAACTTTCAAACATTTTTAAGGAACAATTGTTATTTTCTCCTGTGATGGACTGGAGACATGTCCATGGTGTCCCCCGCCTCTTGCACAGTGATAGCTGGACATGGGCACCAGTGACCACACAACCCGAAAAGGAAAAGCAGGTGAAGATCATGAATGGAAGGATGGAAGTATTTTTCCCTAAGTGTTTTATCTTCATTACAGCAAATTGAGAAATACAGGTACTACTTAAAACTGCCGAGAACTGATCAAGGTGTACATAAAAAAAAAAAAAAATGTGGTCAATTTTTAATGAAGTAGCATTTGATGTACTGCAATGTGCGCGGAAACTCCCTGGCAGAAAAGTCACATTGAATATTAATGAAGGAATAATACTGCACGAATAGAATTGTCTGGAGAAACCATGTCGAGACCCTTTTCTTTACAAGAAGAGCGAAAGAGGAATAAAAAGCCACCATAAATTATTCTGTGCGGAGCTCGGGACAGAGCCGAGGCATGACACAGATTTCAGCCGTTTCAAACTGACCATACTCAGCAGTTGTGTGCTGATGTGTAATTGCTCGCGCAAGAGCGAAAACATCCACGTCAAAACACACGAACGCCGCTCTGCCGAAATCTCTAAATCTATGCCTGATTTTCCCGTAGAGATCCGTGTGTTTTAGACATTTTACCATGAATTTTTAATGGGCCGGCTCTCTCTCGGGGGTCATGAAATATTTATTGAACGCAGAATACGGTGTCACAACCGTCAATAACAGTGAACAGAAAAACAAATGCTCGAACCGCAATTGTTGCAAATTTCTGCGAAACTCAGAGGAGTGATGTTTATTCTAAATAACGGAGGATGACCTGCCTTTACCCTCGCTTCTGTGAGAAATTCCCATCCTTCTTACAAACACAAACAACATTTTGACATTTCATTTGCCTACTGCTCATGCTGTCGTCCAGGGCAGCTTCATTTAATTGCTTTCGTTGAATTTGTAGCCCTGCCAAGACGTCTGAATAAAAAGAAAAAAGATGCATTCAAAGATCCTTCCGCTGCAACGCAATGACTAATGGCAAATCAGAGGAACGGCCATTTGGCTTTTCAACTACAGAGCTGTAAACATGAGCCCCTGCCCCACCCAAAGTATCCAAATTCTTACATCTCTTGTTTCCGCTAAGTGCATTTTCCAAGAGAGATGAGGCAGAAACCCTAAACAGCTTGTACTGTCATCCAAGAATTTCTCGGCTAATTATGATGTGGCTAAAAAAAAAAACTGAGAGGAATGGAAAACATTAATAAAAACCATGTTAACATTATAAAATTACAGTAAAGGCATATTTAGCCAGTTCAGTCTTAGGTGATGGACATGCATTTTTATTTATGTGGCTTGAACAAGAGCACATTACATTTATAACACGCCATTATAAAACGACAGGATGCCCTGAAGTGTTGGCTGTAAATTGGGTTGAGTTGGCTTCAAATGCATCTCACATCTTCTCGGGAATTTCCGACCAGCTGTCTTCCCTACAAGCACACTCAGTCTCTATTGTGGTCTGTAATGTATGGCCATTACCGTTGCGTTACAACAATTTTCAGCTTGACATAAAAGAATAAAAAGCAGCCAAGAAAGCCAACACCGAGTAACACAAACAACTTGACGAATCAATACTTGAAAGACCAAATGTTGGGGGAGTTCAAAGCCAATTAGCCCATTGGCCAATCGTTGTGGAGACACGCTGCTCGCTGTCATGGCAACCACAATTTATTTCATGCAACAGAGATGCATCACAGATAAGTAATAACATCCATCTCAGTGAGGATGAGTGGAGCTGCTTTATCTCAACTTAAGAGCTATGTGAGGTTATTACTGAGCCCTGAAAGGACACTGGAGACATAAAATCAAGAATGCGAGATCCTGCAAAAATATTTCTCAAGCAGAATACATGCACACCTGGTGTTGCTTCAATGTAATTATTCCCAACAGAATTTGTGTCGCCTGTGTTGATAACACATCAATCTCAACTGAGTAGACCTCAAAATAGCTCATCCGTCCTTTCTCTTTACCCGCTTCTTCCCTTTTGAATCGTGGGGGGGTCACTGGTGCCCATTTCCAGCTATCAGTGTGTGAGAGATGGGGGGCAGCCTGGACCGGTCTTCAGTCCATCACAGGGACACATAGAGACAAACGAGTCAAACAACCAATTCACTCTCTCACTCACACCTAGAGACAATTTAGAGTTACTAATCAGACTAACATGCATGTTTTTGGTCTGTGGGAGGAAACTGGAGTACCTGGAGAAAAACCACGCATGCACGGAGAGGACATGAAAACTCCACCCATACAGGTCCCTGGCTGGGATTTGAACCGGCAACCTTTTCGCTGTGAGGCAGCAGCTCTACTAACTGATCCACCATGCCGTCACATCTTAACTCACTGTGTGATGGTTGTTCTTTTATCATTAACCTTGTGGTAGTAGGAATAGTAGTATAAGTAGTAGTTTATTTTAGTGTATGTATAAATAATATATATACCGGTATGTATATATATTTATTTTAATTATTATTGATTAACCTTTATTTAACTAGGCAAATCTCATTGAGATCACATATCTCTTTTGCAAAGGAGGCCTGGGCCTAAAGGCAGACTAACATGCATGTTTTTGGTCTGTGGGAGAAAACCAGAGTACCTGGAGAAAACCTCCTCTGCTCTTTGCCACCTACAAGCCCTCTTGGCCACACCCACTTCTCTGATCTGCACGCTGATCAACTACGGGGGAAGCTTTTTCTGCAGCTCTGGGCTGCACAAATGTGCAGCAGGTGCAAAATAATTTAAAATAATTAATTTTAAATAAAAATTACTTGCCGATGGTGTGGCTCATCCATCACTCAGCCAGTTTTGCATCATGTCCAATCTTATTTTGAAAAACTGCGATAGGGCGAGTCCGTGAAAAATTAACAAGCTACAGGAAGGAGCTTCTCCCTGCTGCACTGCAGCACCTGCTGCAGCTGTGGGCTGCACACAGGTGCAGCAGGTGCTAAATAATGTTAAATAACTTGTTTTAAATAAATAAAAAATCCATGCCGATCTTGCGGCTCATCCATCACCCAGCCAAAACGTGTCATGTCCTATCTTACTTTGAAAAACCAGTAAAGAGTGAGTCCGAACCACAAAGTCAAGTCAAGTAGCGAGGGACTACTGTATGTTTGTTTCAACAGTGGACAGGGATTTTTCCAGTTTTAGTTTATTAATACTTCTCATCCTGAAAGATTACTCCTATGATTTTGAAGATGTTTGACATTTTCTTTGGAGAGCGTGGACACAGATTCTGTTAGGCTGAGTAACTTAGTTACTCTAAGTTACTTGAGTTAACTGAGTAATAATAAAAGGATTTTACTAAAACAATAGCAAGATCAAGCAGAAGAAACACAGCACCTTGCAAAAAACATTTGTTTTCTGCCTCTAATGTCCCTTGCAGGGCTCCGTAGCCTTGAACAGAGGTTAACAACACAAACAAGCATCAAACTGGTGAACTGTGGAGTTTTAAAATGACACTGGGGTGTTTATAACAACTTGTTTCTGCAGAGAGATTTTGAATTGTTTAGCTCTTCGTTTGTTTTCAGTTCACTGAAAATACAATTGCAACTCTGAAGACCAAATTAGATTTCATTAGAACAATCTAATGAAAAGATGCAATCAAGTTGCATTATGAGCAACGTGGGTTTGTGCATTTATGCAGTTTTCCCAATCCAATAGACTAAATGTCTAACTATCTCTGCTCTAAGTGCAATGGTTGCATTCGTAAATAAATCTTTCACACAGGCGTCTTCCTTTATGGATGCTCAGCACTAAACTGCTGAAGTACCAATACTTTGCTTAATGTCGACATGCAGCTTTCCCTTTGCAAGTCACCTAAACAAAGGACATCAGCAGGGTCAAACCTAATTTGGCTCTAAAACGAGGTAGACTCTGCGGGGTAAATTTCTCAGCAGGGCATCAAGGTGATTTTGAGCTGTTTTTTTTTTTTTTCTAAGTTGTACAGGTCACGTTAAGCGGCTGTAACTTCATCAGCCTTTATTTTCACCATGCAGTCTGAGAGTGACTGGTAGGAAAAGTGATTAACTTTTGTAAAATCTGTATAAATAACATGACGACTGTAGATAATTTTTTTTAAAGTGCCAGAAGCTTAATTTCAATCGTTTCAATTTGTCACAATTTCACAGGTGTATGGAGACATTAAAACAGACTGCAGTCGAGCTGATTTGTACAGACGTCAATCAGTCTCAATGGAGGCTGACTATGAACACAGGAGAAGCAAGAAGGCCGCGCTGCACCATTATCCTGCAGCGAGAACAAAAAAATATTTCCAGGATAATGTGATTGAAGTCAAAAAATCTGACAGTCTCAGGCTGAGCTTTCTAGAGATGAATGACAAGAGATGGACAGTTGGGAAACACCCAACTAGAGTTATTGCCAAACTAGAAATAAAAAAGGAGGACATATTTTAAAGGCTTTTATGTAGTCAAAATTCAGCTTAATCCTTAATCTTAAAAAAAACAACACAAAGACACGCACACCTTTCATTATTTCTGCACGAGTTAACATTAAAATATGCCTGACACAGAGCCAAAGGTTTATTCTAAGCCTCAAGAAGTTCCAACGTCAGGATCAAGACGACATGTTCTTCGGTATGCGCCCCGTTGGACGCTGTGTCTGGTGGCGTTTGTGTGTGACCCACCGAGCACGGTGACAGTCGCTCGGGCGGTGCGGACGGGCATGGTGAAGATGGAGCAGGTGTACTCGCCCTCGTCAGACAGCTGCACTTCAGAAATGGTGATGGAAAGCTCCGTGGACGTTGAGCGGAACAGCTGGATGCGGTTATCTCTCAGTGCTGAGGAGGGAAAAGGAATGAGATATCAATAATTAGAAATGTGCTGTATGAATTGTTTTTAAGGAGATGTGAGTGCTGTTACGTAAGGGACGCTTAGCAGTTTCTATCTGCCTGAAATTTACCATTGTCACATCCCCCTTCATTCATTGTAAGCATTTTCCAATCATGTGAGACAAATCCTCTATATAAGTATGACACAATTAAAAATATGTGAACTTTACCTAAAATTAAAGACAAAAGAACAACAGTTAAATACAGAATCACAGTTGGCCTTTTATGACAGATCACGTAATGTTAAGAAAGTTGTGGCTTTTTTGGTCAAACCTCAAAATATTTTTATACAATATCAAGAGATGTCGCTCAGAGTATGAGTTGGAGGTGACACATCTACAGCCACGTCAAATTTTAATTCAATATCTGTGAAACCGACTGTCTAATTCATACGAAACATGTCCAGTGTGAACATTTCAATATTAATTCATTCAGGGGTTTGTTATATATAAATAGTTTAATCCTTTTTAGTCAGGTAGTTTCTTGAGACGTTAAAGACTCATTTTCAAGAGTGACACCTTTTGGGGAAACAAAGACGACAGACAAGTATAGCAGTTCATTAAATATTTTGCTAACAGACAAACAAATTTGACTTCCAACTGTTAATGCTGAACTCATAGCCAAAAAATGGTTCACACTGAGTAGTGCATAGAATATGCATTATGAATTACCCTAATCTATAACTACACCAAATTTTAGCTTACAATCTATAAAATTGCCTGAGTTAGAGTCATTGTGTTCACTAAGGTCAGTTGGCCTTATTGGCCATTTTGCATTTGGTTTATTCCAAAAGTTTATTTATTGTTGACATCCAATGATTGTCATTCAAATATATCCAGTGGTTCATGAGATTTTTTTTGCTAATAGGCACTCAAATATAACTTCAAATAGTTAAAGGCAAAAATATTAAACAGAGCTCTTGTATTTTTCATTCAACCTTTATTTAAACAGATAAGTCACATTGAGCCTCGAAGACTCATTTACAAGTGAGATCTGTTG
>JARVLU010001073.1:28075471-28085882 GCA_031762415.1 Simpsonichthys santanae | reverse complement strand
TCTTCCAGTTATCAGGCTCCTCTCTTGTGGAACCAACTTCCAGTTTCTGTCCATGAGGCTGACACATTGTCCAGTTTAAAGACTGGGCCTTTACTTTTTGATAAATCCTACAGTCAGCTTGGTTTCCTGACATATTCTTGATCATCTGCTGCTAAAACCTTAGACTACTGGAGAACAAACTGACCTCTTTTATCAAATGAACAGTTACAAATCTGTACAAACAAATATGTTTGTTCATGCTCAATAATCCAGTTGAAATAATCCAACAAAGTTCAGTCAGGTCCTCTGGGTGGTTTCTTTATGTTGAGATGTTTTGTCTTTCATCCAAAGGACTTCATCAGTCTGAGGAGCCACAACAAACTCAGTCTTATAAGCAGCACACACAGAGTGGACCAACCAGTTTGATGGGGATAAGATGGTTTCTGGAGTCCACTCTCTCCCCCGTCAACTCATTGAGCATGGACTTTTAGGTTTTGAACCATGTTGGACATGGCTGCCTCAGAGGAGTCAGTGGGGGAGAGGGTGGACTCCAGAAACCATCTTATCACCATCAAACTGGTTGGCCCAGTATGTGAGTGTGCTGCTTAAAAGACTGAGTTTGTTGTGGCTCCTTGGAGTGATGAAGTCCTTTGGATGAAAGACGAAACATTTCAACAAAACGAAACCGTCCACAGGACCTGACTAGACCTTGTTAGATACAAATGAATAGTTTGTATTTGTAATTATTCTTTTCCTCCTAAAGAAAACCTGATGATCTCCATCCTGGACCTGTCCCTGTGTTTGTTTTCTCCTCCCTGTTCCTCTCCAGCCCAGCCGGTCGAAGCAGATGGACACTTGTCCTGAGCCTGGTTCTGCTAAAGGTTTCTTCCTCATGAGGGAGTTGTTCCTTTCTACTGTCGCCTCTGTGCTTGTTTAGGATGGGAGACTGTGATGAAGTGAAAACTCTAAGCACTCTGCTCCTTAAATCAATAACTTTAACTAACTTTTTATGATGTTCCTGTTCAGTGCCCTGAAGTGACTTCTGCTGTGACTTGGCTCTTTATGAATAGACTGAACTGAACAAGAAGAATCTGTCCAGAGGACCTGACTCAACCTTGTTAGATTTATCTACCTGGTTTATTGAGCATGCATCAGGACTTTTCCAAATACTGTATACAGTATTTATTATTTTTTATTTCTTCCACTTCATACAGTACAAGAGGGTTCAAACTGCTGAAGCAATGAATTAAAATCAAAATAAAAACAGGAAATTATCTACAGTAAGTGCTTTAGAGCTCATTCACTGGTACCACTCGTAAACTCACAATAAAACCTCAAAATAAAAGTGCACGTGTGTAAATGAGCAGAAAGTGGTGACGTACCTGTGGGGTCCAGCAGGACGTTGGCTGCTCCCCAGCGGTGGTACAGGGCAGCCAGCTCGTGTGGGCTGTAGTTCTTCAGGAAGCTGAGGATATCTGTGGGCATCTCCGGCGCCTCTGCAGTCCGCTCCTGCTTCGCCTCTCTACGACCGTCCGAAGGTACTGAAGTGGAGGAGGAAGAGCTCGGCGCCGAGCCTCCGTGGGTCTGGGCGCTGCCGCAGCTCTGCGTTGCGGCTGAACTCCGGCTGATGGCGGCGGGCCGGCTCTGGCTGTGGGCGCTGGAGGGGGGCTGATGGGGGGAGCCCTGAGCCCGGTAGTACTCTGCGGAGAGGCTGTGTTTGTTGGACAGCATGAAGCCCAAACCCTCCTGAGGCATCAGGTACCGGTCAGACATCCTGGAAGCTGCGGAGGAGCTGGGGCTCGGTGCCGAGGAGCGAGGGAGGCTCCTGGTGTTCTTCTCCGTGGAGCCTGAAGCAGCCAGGGGGGTTCCTCGAGGATACACTTTGGGTCTGAAGCGATGGTTCTGATCTTCTGTGTGTTTGACGGAGCTGCTGACCGGACGTACGGGGACTCTCCCAGCTTGGCTAACGGGTGTCGATGAGGAGCTCCTTGTGGAGGAGGCGCAGGGAGCGGATGATGAAGATGCGGCTTGACCGCCTGGCCTGCTCTTCCTTGGTCCCTCGCTGGCGCAGATGGGAGGCCGTGTTCGCTGGTTGCGCATCAGTGGAGGCAACGGCTGACACTCCCTTCCTTCCAGGACCGGTGGGGGTCCGGTGCGTCTCCTGGAGGACAGCGAGCCGTCTCTGGAGCCCTTGGAGATGTTTTTAACGGCCCATTTAGGAGCCAGGTTGGAGCTGCTGCTGTTGATGCGGTGAGCCACGGCCTGGTGCATCCAGAGCACCTCGGGGTAGCGGGTGGTGTGCGAGCAGAAGGAGCACTTGTGACTAGGGAGGCTCTTGCTGTCCAAAGGTAGGGAGTCCAACGCCCTGACACCCCCGGCCCTCATACACAGATCAACAGGGAGCATGCTGGGATCACCGGGGGGGGAACAAGCTGAGAGGTAAGTGTGAGGAGAGTTGTTCAGACCCTGCATAAAAGCCTTTTTGAGTGTGGGGTAACCGCCGTCAGAGCTGGAAGTGAGGCCGGGAGCAGGGCTGGGTGTGTCTTTGGAGGCAGCCGGGTGTTGGACGTGAACGTGAGCAGAATACGCCTGAGAGTCCGAGGTGACGAACTCACACAGGCTGCAGACGTACGGCTTCTCATCTGCAGGAACAAGAACAGCAAACAGGTCAGAGACGGCCGAGAAACATCCTGATGGAACTGACTCTAGGTCGTTCCAACAGGCTGCAGTGTCAGGAAACTACCACCAGAGGGCAGCACTGTCCACTAATTACATTTATTTATTTGTTTCATTTATTTATTTATTTGTTTTGAACAGACAAAAAAATCAAAACAAAAGAGAGAGAAATAATAAAACAAACATTCATACCAACTAACCTGCAATTTTACACCATATTTTTGAAAAGGAGCAGGTAGAAGATAAAGATCTTTTGATTTCCTGCCTCATTCACATCAAGACACAATCATTTAGTCTCCCCGCACCAAATCAACCTTATAATACTCGCACATTAAATGATGCATAAACCTCACATTCTCATCATTGAATGTACAATTATTTACACGTTATTAATATCAACAATAGTATTTTTGGTCGTTGAGACACCCATCCTGTACAACATATGTTCCAATAAGCTCATTTTTATAGTTTTTTAAGCTGGTTTATATTTATACTTTGGTTGAGCTCATCATTTAATAATTCCATAGATCTACTCCACACACTGATATACAAGAACTCTTTTGGGTTGTTCTGATACGTTGATTTTGTTTTGTTTTGTTTTGTTTTGTTTTTGTTTTTCCTTCTCCTCTTACATTATAACCCCCCTCTCTGTCACAAAACATTTTTTGAATATTGTGTGGAAGTTGACAGTTTCTTACTTTGAACATAAATTGTACAGTTTTGAATTTTATAAGGTCCCAGAATTTCAGTATATTTGATATAAAAAATAATCATTTGTAAGTTCCCAATATCCCACTTCATGTAATATTCTGACTGTACAGAGATTGTAAGTTTATTTTGTATGTATTACCCCAAACCTCCACACAATAACTCACATATGGTACAATGAGAGTATTACATAAAATAAACAGAGGTTTGTAGTCCAGAACAAATCTAACTCTGCTCAAAACAGCAACACTTTTGGCAAGTTTAGATTTTACTTATCAGATAAAGGTCTAAATAAAGGTTGAATGAAAAGATCTGTGGTTTCCAGTAAAATTTATCATCTGACACCTAGAAATGAAGAGTTCATGGACTTTTTCTAAATCAACGCTGTCAATAACTATTTTGATTTCACTGTTTTTGTGTTTATTGTGGTTTCCAAATACCATGAATTTAGTTTTATCTAAATTTAGTGATAATTTATTATTTTTGACACAAATGTTTTAGTTTTTTCATTTCTGTTCTGACAGAATCGTCTGGTTTTGTTATAAACACAAAGAAATTCATCCCAAAAATATCCATAATGTCTTATAAAGCTTCAAAATCAGCAATAAATTAAAACACTTTCATAAATAACAAGAACACAATATTACTGTTTTGGTTATTTTTTTTCTTTTTAGAAGAAAAAAAAACGCATTAATAAATACTGAGCAGAATATAACAGCAAATACTAAATTCAAATTTACTTTATACCACTTTTTTTTTTCAAACAAGTGAAACTCAAAGAGTTTTAAAAAAATCCAAACCAAACACAAAAAATATTTATCTCTATTTACTTATTTATATTCAAAATACTAATAAAAGTTTAGTGAAAGTGAACATATTAAAGCATGAACCCTCAGAGGATCATAAGGAGATGTAACAAACTGTCGTCTGTTCTTTAAAGTAAATCTGAAGCTTGCTTTGAAGCAGGAAGCGTCCGAGTCACAAACACAAACAGGAAGCTGGGTCCACAGCAAGAGGCATGCTGGGAAACTATAGATCCCAGAATAATTAAATTACATTAATACACATTCCCAAAGAGATGCGCTCATTCTCTACATCCACCACAAGATGGCGACCATGACCTGCAAACAACATTTGTCTACTCCTGGGATGATTTTTCTACAGATACTAGATGTGCACATATAGACACGTGCACATTGCAGCAGACATCCTGTCAGTGGAGGTGACACTAGAAAAGACCAGTCGCTCAGACGTCAGGCGGTCCGGTTGGCCCGGTGCAGAGGACTGGGTGACAGATGAAGTGTCACAGGAGACATAAACCGCTTCACATCCCACTCAAACCGTTACTCGTGTAAACAATAACGTCTGTATGTTTTAATTTATTCCATCCTCTTCTCTTTCTATGGTAACGACTGTCAGTACAGACAGCTGTCCTGACAATGAAACAAAGAACAGTTCTTTTCTTGTTTATTATCACGTGAACACTGGATGTACGTCCACCACTGACGGTCCATTTCAAGATGGCCACCACAGCTGGACATCAACATCATCAACCAGAGAAATGGCTGAAAGTGTTAATTTTACAAATGCTGAGGTAAAATGTGACGTGGCAGTAGCTGAGAGCTACACTGGATTTATCACAGAGAAGGAAGTTACTTAACTCACGTTGAGTATTTGGATGTAACTGTAACTAGTTACAGTCTGAACTTCAGGCTGTTGGGAGACGCAGTTATGTCTCAACTTGCTGGTGTCTTCACACACTAGACTGCGAGGACGATGTAAACGTAAGAACACACTAGGACATGAAACAGAGCATAAACCCACGTTCTCACACAGACACAGGAGGGTGGGGTGGGGGTGGTGGTGGTGGGGGGGTCCTGAGACAGGAAGACCTGAAATAGCTCACAGCTCGATGCGGCCTACAGAAACACTGCTGCTGCTGCTATTTTTGAACATCTGTAGCAACTGGGAAGAATGAGACAATCCCAACAAGCCAGTGCGCTCCACTGCCCTGAGTGAAGGGCCTGTCTTTATAGATGCATGAAAAATAAAAACAAATGGAGCCATAAAGTGAAGCGTTCCTCCAGTGTCTGTATGCAGAGGCCTCTCACGCTGATGCAGGGCTGACATTTGTCCACATGGAGGCTCCAGTTTGCATTTCATAAACCAGAGGAGCTTCTTCACAAAGCACCTTTCATGAACAGATGTTTACTACAGAGTGGGAGGATTAAAATCCTGCAGAGGCTGTTCCTGCAGTAACAAAACACATTCTTTCATGCTGGGAAGTCCAGTCAGAACCAGGAAAGACAAACATGTGGCTGCTGTCACCAAAACAAAACGTAGTAGATGAAATACCACAGAAACTAATGACGTTCTTAAAAATATTGACGACCAAACGATAGAAGTTATGTAAGTGCAGTGGTCCCCCACTGTTTCTCTCTATCGCGGTTTTTCAAAATAAGATTGGACATGACACAATTGGCTGATTTACGGATGAGCCATGGATTGTTGATGTAAAATAAATTATTTAAAATCATTTAGCACCATGTGTGCAGCCCACAAGTGCAGGGAGAAGCTCCTCCTGCATTTCCGCTCAGTGCTGCAGCAGCTTCATGAAGGGTTAACCCTTTGCTGTCCAGCTGCACCGATCAACATTTGCCTTCCAACTTAAAATTCTAAGTATGTCACATCATAAAATCATCATAATCACAAACTATAAAAGTGTTAAAAGTTATTTTTTATTATTTTAAAACTTCTATGATCAGTTGTTTCAGTGTAATTGATCAAGAAGTTAATTTCTGCTCCGTGCTGCAGAGCTGAAGCTGAGTGACATCCCTTTGCTGCACTTCTCTTCTCTACATTTAAATTCAAACACTGTAACATTTTAAATACCGGTAAACAATCCATGCTGTATGGATTGTTTATTTAAAATGTTATAGTGTTTAAATCTAAACTGTTTATTTAAGGAATGAGATTGGGAGTAACAGGTGATGAGTGTGATAGGGGGACCCGTGATAAACGAGGGACTACTGTACTTCGAACTACAAAGTAGTCAGAAATCCTTTTAAGATCTGTTTATCTCATTTATGTACATAAAGAATGTAAAATAAGTTCTTGACTAACCTGCAAGCTCTTCAGAGTTTGAGGTACCCATCTCAGAAGCCTGTTCTCCCAGGGTTGAGGCAGGTGGAGAGTCTCCATACCCTGGGGTGCTGGGTCGGCTGGGGGAGCCCGACTCTGGATCGCTGGCAGGGCCCCATTGTTCATCCCTTGTGGTTCTCTCCTTGTCTCCCAAAGATGCCCTGCCTCCATCCTTCCTGTGGACCCGCTGATGGACGATCATTTGGTGGCGACTGCGGAACATCTTACCGCATTCAAAGCACTCATTGCCCTTAGTGGAGGAAGCCTGTGGCTGGGACGATCGCCGTCTGTCTTGGCGACATGAAGGTCGGTACTCTGAGTCGCTGAGGCTCTCTGGCGTCCTGTCACTGGATGAGGTGTGGCTGCTGCGTCTGCCCGAGTTGCGTTTCTCTTGACTTTGCAAGACATATTGACTGCTCTCCTTCTCAAAAACCACAGCCGCTTCAGAAAGGGCTTCATCCACCGTGTTTCCCCCTCCAAAGGCGGCCTTGTTACTAGGCTCCACCGGCTCCACAATCTTTCCTTTTGTGGCCAAATGCCAAGCCTGGTAGCTGCAAACTGGATCCAGCTCTGGAATTTTTTGACCAAGAACCTTTTTCTCACTGTCCTTCTCTTCATCAAGAGCCTTACCTTCAACACATTGGAGGTTGAAGTGTTCAAGGAAACGTCTCTTAGCAGCTGGTGAGTCCTCGTCATCACCGGACCAGCACCGGGTGGGAGATTTTTTGCCAGAATTCTGACTGTGAACTTTATCGTGAGCTCTCAGACTCTCTTTGTTGTGAAAAATGTTCCCACATTTGGAGCACATTTGATAGACAGATGTAACACAGGCAGTAAATGTTTCAGCATCCTGGGCTACATCGTTGATGGTGGCAGGAGGCTCGGCTGAATCGGTTCTTGAGCGAGACCTAGCTTTGGTGTTGTGCGTTTTCATATGGGATTTTAGAAACCAAGCTTCGCGGAACCGTCTTCCGCAAATTCGACAGCAATGGTCAAGTATTCCAGCGTGCTTCTTCATGTGCGACTTCAAAAACCAGGCTTGGGCGAATACCTGGCCACAGGTCTCACAGGGGAACGTCCCATCACCCTGGGGTTGCATGGCGTCGGATTCAGTAACCTCTTCTTCCTTTACAGTGAAGGTATCATCTTCTGCGTCTGCTGTTATGTGGACCTTCTCAATGTGGCTGAGAAGCTGGTCTTCCCGCTGGGCCTCATAGCCACACAAACGGCAACAGAAAGGCCGCTGGTTGGTGACGGCTTTTTCTCTTTTCAAGCTCCTTGCAGGCAATTTCCTCCGGCTTTCCTCACCACTATCCCCACCGACCACCTTGTTGCAGGCGGAGCTGCTTTTAGTTGGACTGGTGCTTCCATTGAGACCTTCAGAAACCTTCGCTTCCTCTTCCTCTGCCCCACCTTCTTCGTCCTCATTGGAGTGATGGCTAGACAGCGTCCCCAGTTTGTGGCTGCGGATGTGAACCTTGAGGTTGCCCTTCTGAGAAGCTCTGTGGTCACAGTAGGGGCATTTGTAAGGCCGTGCACCCGTGTGGCGTCTCATATGCTGCGACAAGGAGCTAAGGAACGGGAAGCTGCGACCACAGATGTTACAATTGAAAGCTCCGGGGATTTTGTCGTCATCGCCGTCGATGTCGTTTCCGGGAATGGCTTTCTCTCCAATCAGCTTCTCCTTTGAATCTCCTGTCTTGGTCTCCATAACCTCCACGCTGTCTCTCAGATTCATGGTGCGAGTGAAATCAGCCTGTGCGCCTGGTCATTCAGAAGCCTAAAAACACTAAAAGTCCTGCTATCTGCAGATGTGCATCTAGGGATGTCCTTTGTGCTTTAGCTGGTCAGCTAAAATCTTTTTAAATGTTCAATCATCCAGCAAACAACCTGCTAACATGGCAGCTGGTTTAGCAAAGTCCACTCACAGGACGCCACGCTCTTTGGAGAGTTAAACCACAAAAAACTGTAGATCATTTGATTTTAGGCAAACACTGGTCCCGTGTAGGACAAATAAGTGGGACTGAATCTTTTTGCCAGAATGACATGAACACTCAGTGTCATCATCATTGAGGAGATTTTTGGAGGCAATAAAGAAGCAGATCCACAACACTTTTGCTTTTCATTCCATTCGCTTCATCCTCGTTTTTTTACGGCAGAACCTGCAAGGTGAAAAGGAGACAAAAGGAAAAGATATGTCTGTAAAATTTCAGAAATACTTTAGTTATCAGACAGATTTACTACTGGATCAAAATACACCATCCACAAACCTTTCAGATAATGTAATGATTTAAGTCATCTTTAAATAGAAGGTAATTTAGGACCCATGGTAGGTGAGTATTGTTGATTAAATGCATCTACTGTATAATGCTATTTATGAAACCATGACATAGTTTTATTGCTAAGGCAACAAGTGGTATGCCAATGTCCCCTGTTGCCGATGAGTGTTTTACTGTAGTGTAACTGAAAAGGAATGCCATTAAATCTTAATGTTTTTCTTTTAGTCACAATATTAAAGTGGGTACGACTTGCACTGTGTATAAGTATAAATGTACCATTCTTGCTTGTACAATGTGACGAATCCTGACAAGTAGAAGGTGCAATTTTATCCACAGTCAAGCATAATGGTAGAGCAAGGGTAAGAAAAGATAAGACTGAACTTTATTGATCCTGCAGGAAATCGTTGCTGTAGCTGATGTTGGCCTTGGCCACCATAAATAATATTTGGCTACCTCTAATCAAATGAGAAATCAATTCTTTTAAGCAATATTAAAACTAGAAAACATAGTTTCCTCAGTTGAAGGAATGATCATATATGGCAGTGGCCATCTTGGATTTTGACTTGGGAACCCATTTTTCGACATTCACCTTTCTTACACATCAATGCAGCTACACACCAAAATGGAAGTCAGCACATTGCATAATTTTCAAGTTTTCCAGCTCACAAGTGCTATTCCCACCTGCCTGAAGACCGCCACTATCATCCCAGTTCCCAAGAGCTCTGCAGTGACTGGTCTGAATGACTACTGGCCAGTAGCTCTCACCTCGATAGTCGCTGAATGCTTTGAAAGACTGGTCATGGCCCACATCAAATCTACCATCGAGATCAGCGAGGAGCCTCACCAGTATGTAAACCAAAAGAATCTATCAACAGAGGATGCTGTCTCCTCTGTGGTCCACACTGCTCTCACCCACTTGGAGTAGAAGAACTCCTACATCTGTATGCTCTTTGTGGACTTCACATCTGTCTTCAACACTGTGATCCCCAAAACACTGATGGACAAACTATACACACTAGGACTAAGCCCCTCCGTTTGCAGCTGGGTCCTGGATTTCTTAAACAACAGACCACAGTCAGTGAGGAGCCACAACTTCTCCTCCTTCACCATAACCCTCATCACTGGCTCCCCTCAGGGCTGTGTGCTGAGCCCCCTCCTGTTCACTCTGCTCACATATGACTGTGCACCGACCCATCCAGGCTGTCACATTGTAAAGTTTGCAGATGATACAGTGGTAGTTGGACACATCACAAACAATGATGAGTCCAGCTACAGGCAGGAGGTAGAACACCTGGAGAGCTGGTGCAGGAAGAACAACCTTCACATCAATGTGAAGAAGGCAAAGGAGATGGTCAACACTACAAGCCTGATCAAGAAAGCACATCAGACACTGTACTTCCTCAGGCAGTTGAGGCAATTTGGTCAGAGTCAGAGAGAGTCAGAGAATCTTTATTGACATTGCACCGAGGTACAACGGGAATATGTACGCACAGTCATCTAAAAGATGGACTAAGTGTGTGAAGCTGCAGCTAGAGTCAGCACGGCCATCTAATTCCTTATCAGAATGATAATCTTAGATATGAAAAAGGGAAAGAACCATGAAGGTAGATAGTGGTATTACAAAAAAG
>JARVLU010001073.1:27928729-27938756 GCA_031762415.1 Simpsonichthys santanae | reverse complement strand
ATATAAACTACAGATGGGCCATATAAACTACAGATGGGCCATATGAACTACAGATGGGCCATATGAACTACAGATGGACCACATAAACTACAGATTGACCATATAAACTACAGATGGGCCATATAAACTACAGATGGACCATATAAACTACAGATGGGCCATGTAAACTACAGATGGGCCATATAAACTACAGATGGGCCATATAAACTACAGATGGGCCATATAAACTATACAGTAGATGGACCATACAAACTACAGATGGGCCACAGAAACTACACCTGGCACCAGGCAGATGGCTTCCCATCCTGAGCCTGGTCCTCCTGTAGGTTTCTTCCTGTTAAAGGGAGTTTTTCCTTTCCACTGTCGCCTGTATGTTTACTTGGGTTGGGAAGTGAAGATTCAACATATTCTGATGATGTCCTTTGATAGATAAATTTCACTAATTAGCATTTCTAATGATTGATAATGTTTCTGTACAGAGACCTGAGACGACATTTGTTGTGCATGGACGCCATATGAATGAACTGAGTCAAACTGAATGGAAGGATGGACAAATGTTTTCAAGACATGTCAAAACACTCATTTGATAAAACCAAGGTTGAAACTCTTATTTAAAATAAAATCATATTTGTCTCACATGTTTGCACATTTCTCTTTAATACAGATCATCACGGTGTAGGGATCCAGTCAACATGTGACCATTTTGACCATTTTTGTCGTTGCAGAACACAGTTCTGGTGCCAGAGCGCTCCAACGTCTAGTTAAATGTATGAAAATAAATGTTCTTGACTTCCTGCCATTGTGAGGGATGAAAGGGCTGCCCCCACGGCAGAACCACATGATGGACGGACGACGACAAGCAAATGAGACAGAGCCAACAGTACCAACAGGAAGTCATTTTGTGGCATGTTTTACCAAATACCTCATGCTAAAGGGATGATTCAACCATCCTCATGTTGTGTTCTGTGTAAAAGTAGGAACAATTTGAATGGATGATACATCCATAGCGCATGTCAGTGGTTGTTTTACATGTGGACTCGTCAGTGTTGTACAAAGTACCTCAAAGTGATACTTCAGTGAAAGTACACGTGTCTTACCATAAAATTACTTTGGTAAAAGTTAAAGTCTACTATAAAATTATTACTTAAGTAAAAGTCAAAGTATCAGACATTTAATGAGCCTAAGTATCAAAAGTAAATTTATCTAATAAAATGTATTTAAAGTAAGAGTATTAAGTAAAAGTAAATGGTTAGAATTTCCAAAATAACATTTAGTATTAATTTAGTGTTAATCAAATGAGAAAAACTTGGAAAGTTTGAACTGAACAATGAAAGACTGTTCTTTAAAAAGTCTGATTCTAATGAAGTATATTCATTCAATCTTTATTAACCTTTATTAACAAAGCTGGTAGAAAGCTCACATTGATTATATGTTGGCTTGTTAACTGAGCTAGGTTCTGTTTGGTTATGGCTTGTTTCTTTCTGACTAATGAATAATATAGGATATATTATAGGATAATATAAGAGCATAGGAACTAATAGTTCCTATGCTCTTGAAGCAGTTCATGTCCTGGCGAACACCAAACTTCTCCTTTTTGTCAGCTACAGTCATTTTCACACCTATTAGGAATGTGTCGCCACTGTGAGCCAACAAAGCTCTATTGTAATAATTGATATCTGCATATGTATCGAGCTTGTTCACAGCGGGAGCTGCAGTTTTCACACAAGCAGTGGGGGAAGAGAGAAGTGGTCACAGACTAGGAGAACAAACAGGCATTGTCCAATCAGATTTCTTCTAATTTTAAACTGTAGTAACTAATAACTCAGACGGTTAAGGGAAATGTATTGACGTAAAAGTACACATTTTACTGAGGAAATGTAGAGAAGTCAAAGTGAAAGTCGCTAGAAATGTAAATAACTTAGTAAAGCAAAAATATGTCAAAATTCTACTTAAGGACAGTAACGAAGTATTTCTACTTTGTTACTTTACAACACTGGGACTCGTATTTTCATCTCAGTCTGTCCCTTTAGTGTGAATTGACAACCTGTTTTTTTTTTTCTTCTTGTCCAATGGCATCAGGGTGCACCCCACTGCATCTTGCAAAAAAAGGAGAGTATCTGTAGCAGACAGAAACACTGTGCTATACACACCCTGTTGTTTGAGAAGTCATGGAAAGGAACACAAAGTTTACAGATGATTAAATAATTCTCATTCGGGTCATCTGGACAGTTTCTATAAAAAAATAAACTGTCCAGATGACCCGACTGAGAATTATTGGATTTGGTACCTGGATTATTGAGCATGAATTTTGTTTACTGGTGATTGAAACTGTTCCTAACTCTCTGCCTCCCTCTGCTGGATTTATTGTGCAGTAAAGTTTTTATTTTTATTTTTTATTGACCTGTTGAACATACAGAACAAAGAACAATGGAACACACATAAAACAACAAATGACAATCTCAAATTACAATGATATACATACACATGTACAAATATCTACTATCATACCTCCTAAGGTCAACGTATTCTTAAACAAATAATCACATCAACCATCATAAGTTTAAATTTAAGTAATAGTATTAATTGAAAGTATGCAAATAATAAAGTACAAGTAAATTACACAACCACATAACTATTTATCTAACAATCTACATAATTACTAAGATAATTTGTCAGAGGGCTATATTATCTGAGCGAGGTGATCAGACAGCTTTTTTGTTTGTGTTTTTTTTTAGCACAGTCAAGTTTTAACAACTGGAGTTCTTGTTTGAATACAGACCATAAAGGTGTAGACTTGCCATATCTGCATTTATGTATATAGAATTTTAATATTATAATAATGTTATTAACAAATAATTCAATTTTTTTATTTAACAGGTAATTTAGAAATGTCAAAGTCACATCTTAACAGGAAGTCAATACCTCCGACTTTACTAAAAACCAAAGTGGGCACAGCAAACCAAATCTCATGACCATTTTTAAGAAATGATTGAAGCCATGACAGTAAAGTTATTTAAAAAGAAAAAAGGTTTATTGTACTCAAACTGAGCTAAAACATAATATTTTAAAGGTATTTTAAGCCTAACGATACTTATCTATTGAATGATGGTTTTTTAGTCATGTAAGTTACATTTTACTACTTAATGTGTGACTAACAATTGCTCAGGCTGTTCATATAATTGGCCATTTAAACACATATTTTATGGCGCAACATGTTCCAATAAATTAGTTTAATGTGCAAATGTTCCTATGAGTAAATTTTCGAGTTCTGATTAGAACGTAATTATTGTAGTACTTTTATTTGGTTAAGTAATACGAGACTTAGCTGTTGTTTGTGTCAAAGTTTGTCTTGTCGCTTTAAGAAAAATTGATAATAAGCTTCTTTTAAAAAATATTTTTAGACATTCACTTCCTCGCTACTTATTTGTATTTGTATTCAAGTTTAAAGTTTTCTTTAACAGTCCCAAGTCGGGCTACCTGAGACTGTTAGTGCCATCCATCCTTCAGACGGTAGATGTCTTTGCAGTCCACGCTGCTGAGCGTCTCCAGAGCCAGGACGCTCAAGGCGTCTACGTACGTTGTGTAAAACGAAGAAGAACGCGCTGGCAGTCTACTCATGCGCATTGGTATCATAGTGCGTTAACGAACTTGTTCGATTTGTTAATATTATCAGCTGTTGCTTGTGCAGTGTGTTGAAAAAAATCTGACACAATTAAAATGAAAGGCAGTATCACAACTACGGTAAGTGACATTCAAAATAAATCCATACAAAGAACGAAACGTAAAATGACGTAATGTGGTACCTGCTTGCTTGAATCTTCAAAGGACCCCATAAGAGGCATAATGTATGACGTCAGTATTTGCTTGAATCTTCAAAGGACCACATAAAATTATGTTTAAAAGGCATAATGTGATGACGTCAGTGTTTGCCTGATTCTTCAAAGGACCACAGAAAATTACGTATCAAAGGCATAACGCGATGACGTCACAAAACGACGTCATATTTCAGAGGTTATAAATTTGAGAGAGAGCTCATATCTGTGTCATTTCAGTGACACACTAACTGTGTGGAGCAATTTTTCAACAAAAACTAACGCACCGAGACATCGGAAAATGTCTCAATCAAGGTATGCTGTGCTCCAGGAGGAGCTTATGAAGTTGAGAAATGCTGAAGTAAAACTCAAGAACCAGGTACTCCAATACAAAGCAGAAAATGCTAAAATAAGAGAGGACGAATCAAATCGAAAAAGGAAATGGAAGCAGGAAAAAGCTGACCTCATTAAGCAACATGAAAGTCTTTTCATGCGGGAATATGAAAAGTCTCAAAAGAAAACCTTGGCCTTAGAAAAGGAGTTGACCAAAAAAGAAGCTCTAAATGAGGTACTTCAAGACAGCATTACATCTCTAGAAGAAGAAAAAGTGCTGCTTTTAAATACAATTCAAGCTCAAAAGAGTGTTCAAGATCAGAAAGAGCTGGACCTCGAACTTTATGAAAACGCCAAGGCAGAAATCACGAGACTATATGCTGTTATCGGCATGAAGGACTCAGAAATGGACGATCTTTCCAGTGAGAACGCAACATTTGGCCAACAAATTAAGGAGCTGACAGAAGAATTAGAAAAGTTAAAGAAAGAATTAATCAGCTCAAGAACAACTGCTGTTGAAGAGTCTCAGAAACGGTTGAAATTCGAAAGAAAAGTATTCAATTACGAAAGAGTAAGTGAAGCTTTTCGTGAACTAAAGAGTAAAGTTCCAATCCTTGAAATAGAGCTTGAAAAATACAAACATGAAAGTATCACTGAAAAGAAACTGAAAAAATCATTGGAAGAAGAGTGTGAATGCCTAAAGAAAAAGATCATAGAACTTTCTGAAGAAAATGTTTCCTGTAAAAATACCGTCAAGAAACTTACAGCGGACGCGAAATTGCACAGACAGGAACAGGACAGTCTATGCGTCGAAATGGTTAATCAGAATACACGGATAAAATCCCTGCAGGTGAAACTGACTGAAGCGCAGGAGAAAATTGAACATTTTAAAACAGCTCAGTTACAACAACAAAAGGCTAAAGCAAAACTGGCACAGGATTTTCTGCTTGCTATGAACGAAACGAAAGCTGAACAAAAAAATCTCACAGTTGAAGTAACAGCATCCAGAAATCAAAACCAACTTCTTTCAGAAAACTTGTTCACGGCTGTAAATAAACTCAGCTGTGCTCAAAATCAAATCAAGACACTGGAAGAGGATTATCAAAAGCTGACAGCTGATTACAACAAAAGTTGCTCTAAAATACAACAACTAGGGGCAGAAAATCTCGCTTTAAAAAACAGCTTGTCTATTGTCAGAAATAAATTGGAATATGCAAAACATGAAGAGAAGCGCAAAATCGCATCAGATCAAGAAAAGGACCAGCAGTATGCAAAAAATCTGAATGTGGCTGAAATGACAATTGCAAATTATGCCAGTGAGCTGGAAACATTTAAAAAGTCAGACGTTTCTAAAACTGAAATTATACACCGCCTTAGAAATGAAAAACACACACTGCAAAATCAAATCATGCGGGCTGAAAAAGAAAACGAAACACAAACGATGGAAATAAATGGTCTCAAGTGTGCCAAAAAGTCTCTGACACAATGTAAAGTCGCCAATGAAATACACAGAAAAAAGCAAGAGATTCTTCGTAAGGAGTTGGGACTAAAATTTTTTCATTTCTCACTTCCAAAAATCTCCAGACAGCCCACACAGGAGGTTGACGCCAATTACAGGCAGCTGAAAGAAAAAGAAGTCGAGGAACTGAAATCAAAACTTTGCCAAGAGATGAAAGACAAACATCAAATCCAGACAAAAAATTGGCATCTCACAGATGAAAACCAGAGTCTAAAAGGCCAAATTCATCTATTCGAGTCTGAGACTGAAAAGTATGAGATCACTAGGCTCAAATCTGATGAATTTTTACCTGTGAGGAAAACAAACGATTTTCACCTTCCTCCAATTAAAAACATCAAGGAAGACTTGAAACCTGCCCCCAACACATCAAAGGTAATCCAAACGCCTACAAAACTGCCTCCGATGAAAAACATCAAAGAAGACTTGAAACCTGCCCCCAACACATCAAAATTAGAGATTGTGTCAAGAAGCATCACTCCAATACGAACGGCTACAAAACTTCCTCCAATTAGGACAGTACCACGGAAGTAAGAAAAGATGCACAGAGGCGGGGCACCATGACCAAACTCACGGAGACACATGAAGGAGGCATCATCGCTCTAACACCGCTGCCTTACATCAAACAGAACCTGTCCACAATCTCTGCTCAGTCCTTCTGTGCATACAGGGGTTTACTCCGGGAACTCCGGTTTATCCCACGACCACCCAAAAAAAAAATAAATAAATAAATCGCCGTCGTCTCCTTCTGTGCATACAGGGGTTTACTCCGGGAACTCCGGTTTATCCCACGACCACCCAAAAAAAAAAAAAAAAATCGTCGTCGTCTCCTTCTGTGCATAGAGGGGTTTACTCCGGGAACTCCGGTTTATCCCACGACCACCCAAAAAAAAAAAAAAAAAAAAAATCGCCGTCATCTCCTTCTGTGCATACAGGGGTTTACTCCAGGAACTCCGATTTATCCCACGACCACCCAAAATAAAAAAAAATAAAAATCGCCGTCGTCTCCTTCCGTACACACATGGGTTTTCTCTGGGAACTCCGGTTTATCTCATGACTACCCAAAAAATAAAAAAAAATCAATCGCCGTCGTCTCCGTCTGTACACACATGGAACTCCGGTTTATCCCACGACCACAGAGAAAAAAAATCAATCGCCTTCTTCTCCTTCTGTACACACATTGGTTTTCTCCGGGAACTCCGGTTTATCCCACGACCACCCAAAAAAAAAAAAAAAAAACAATCGTCGTCTTCGCTGCTCCTCTGTTAACACTGCTGCCTTAGGTCAAACAGAACCAGTTCTTAATTTCTGTGCAGTCTTTATCAGCACACGTGGGTTTTCTCCGGGAACTTCGGTTTCGCCCACCGATCCCACAAAAAATACTCGTTAGCTATGCTGGTGAAGATTCTCAGTCATCCAGGACAAAAACAAGAACCACGAAAATATTTAAGACAGATCCTATACATTGGATTGTTATGCAATGATGATCGCTTGTTATAGACTGACGGTCATCCTTTTTTTCTCCTCCTTGAATCGCCACCTTATCGTGGTGGAGGAGTTTGTGTGCCTGAATGTACCTAGGAGCTATGCTGTCTGGGGATGTTTAGTTGCCCCTGGTAGGATCTCCCAAGTCAAATTGGTTCTAGGTGACAGGCCAGACAAAGAGCGATTCCAAATCTCTTACGGACATAAAACAGCAAGGAGCTAAGTGTGGTGGCGGCTGGTGGAGTTTCTCCAGTGGGGCTATAACTCCAAAATAGACACAAACAAATATATGTATGATAGGCCCACTGTGTGGATAGTTCACTATCCACAAGGTGGTCCTGTCATATTCAGTACGAATCACCTTTCCATTCACAGGCTAAAAAATGCAATATAACACTAATTTCTCGTTAGTACAGTGGCGAGTATCCCCGCTGACACGCGGGAGACCGGGGTTCGATTCCCTGACGAGAATTTAACTTTAGTAGGAGGTAACGACTAAAACTTTCTTTAATAGATGTGGAGCTTTGAGAGACAACTTTAACAGAACATCCTCGGACCCAAAGGTTTTTTGTTTTTGTTTGTTTGTTCTTTTGTGGGGGTTAAACCACAGTGGGGCACATATCTCAGCCTTGGCCTTCCCCCAGCCTCACCTCCTGCTATCTCCCACTCTCCAGCCTGGAGGTAAGACTAATTTTTTGAATGGTGCAGAGGGGAGTCCACAAAAACATTTGATTGGAGCAGTGGTGGCTCTCTGTAGGGGGCGCTAGAGCACCGCCCCCTTCCCCCCCATTGAAACCACTCACCATTTTACATTGAAATCTTTAAAAAACATTTAATAAAAATGAAATAATAAAATAAAAACATTTCAAAATATATTGTACATATTTTTTTGTTGTGTAAAATAAATATTTTATAGTTAATGATGAGTTAAGTTGTTTCCTTCAAAAACGTCTGATTGGTGACATATTTCCGGCCTCTGGGGGCGTAAGAATCTAATCCATAGACTCTCGTTAAAAATGCCACATGCACAGTTATTCCACTACACTCAACTTTTAGAAGTCTCTGTTTGTGAAAAAGCCTTCAGCTGACTGTGTATTCTAAAAGTGGGAACTGGTGAGTTTGTTTCTGGAGCTAGCATGCTAATGTTATATATTAATGCCTATATTATTAGTTTAGTTTATTTATTTATTCATTTCAGAATTTAAAACATGAAAAAAAAAAAGAAATTACAACTCAAAGAAAAAAAAGAATTATCATTAGATTATTATGTTGTCATTCCTGACTGATATGCCTCTCAACTTTTAGATGTGGAAAAACCTTCACCTGACAGTGTGTTCTAAAAGAGAGAACTGGTGAGTTTGTTTACTTCTTTGTTTGTTTGTGGCGTTAGTATGCTAGTGCTAGTCTCCAGGTTATTGTATTGGACTCTGTGATTGCTACATTTATTTGAATGTGCTTATAGAAAAAACAATTATCAAACATTAATAATTTTATATGTTAAATGGCACTGATAGTGTTATACTATTTTTGAACACCTGCATTTGTATTGATCTGGAGAATGAAAACAAAACCTTTTGCAATTAACTAGCTCCTATGTACATTTAAGGTAGACTGAGATGTGCCATATGTGCTAAGGTGCAGTACTCAAAAAATGAGTTTGATTCTACCTGTATTTATATTATGAACTTGTAATACTATAATAATGATGATAACAGAATGTGAACATTAAAGGCCAAATATATTTTTTATTGTGATAAGTAGAATTAAAAATGAATACATAAAATAGATAAATACAAAATACACAAATTAATTTATATAGTATTTCTTATGTTTATGATTACTGCAGAGATAGTCCATATATACCACACTGTGAAACATACTTTAAGTTACAACTCAGCCGACTGGATTTAAGCTGACTCTCCAAACACTGAATGACTCCAGCATTGCCAAAGTAAGTAAGAAAAACTTTATTTCTATAGCACCTTTCACAGACATATGAATCACAAAGTGTTTCACAAAAGCAAGACAATTTAAAACAAAACAAACAAATAAAGGACAAGATGAAGTAAAAGCATGTCTGAATAAAATATCTTTAGTTGTTTCTTAAAAGAGTCTGTGGAGTCTGTGCAGTGCAGGGACAGAGGCAGGGCGTTCCAGAGCCTCAGAGCCACTGCCTGAAAAGTGCAGTCTCCACAGGTGTTAAAATGGGTTCGGGGTACAGGTAACATTTGACTTGAAGACCTCAGAGACCTAGATGGAGTTAAATGATCCAAAAGTTCAAGAATGTATTTAGGAGCCTGGCCATGGATAGCCTTGAAAGTTAAAACCAAAATTTTACAGTTAATCCTCAAGTGCACAGGAAGCCAGTGCAGGGAGGCAAGAACAGGAGTTCTGTGCTCTTCTGTCAGTTTTAGTCAGCAGCCTTGCTGCAGCATTCTGTACAGACTGAATGTGAGCCAGGGAGGTTTTATTAAAACAAAAAGACTATTACAGTAGTCTAAGTGGGAGGAAATAAAAGAATGAATAACCATCTCTAGCTCAGTCTGTGACACAAAAGGTCTCATCTTACAGATGTTCCTTAAACGATAAAACCGTTCTGAACAAGAATTTTACAATGCTTGTTAAAAGACAAGGAACTGTCAAAGATGACACCCAAATTTGTGAGACTAGTTTTCACAGTAGGAGCTAAAGACATGCGTTGTTTAATAAAAGGAATCTTATCATCTGGGAAAATAAGTTTCAGTCTTATTTGCATTTAACTGCAGATAGTTGTTTTATAGCCATGATCTGATTTCAGACAGACAATTCATTCAACCTTTATTTAAACAGATAAATCACATTGAGCCTCGAAGACTCATTTACAAGTGAGATCTGTTGACAG
>JARVLU010001073.1:27862302-27883295 GCA_031762415.1 Simpsonichthys santanae | reverse complement strand
GGTTGATGACGTCACTGGGGGGCGACGGCTGTATACGCGAAACGCCGTAAACCAAGTCCGCCGTAAACCGAGGACAATCTGTATGTATAAAACCACAACCACATAAATAGGCACTAGAGAATCGAAGAGCTACAGTGTTTGTTTTCAGTAAATGAATAAATAATTTAACTAACAGTATTTTTTTTTTTTTTTTTTTTTACTTTTAGTGCACCATCTTTCCAACTTCCAAAAGACAACAAAGCACCGTGTATCTTGGTGGGCCCAGGAACCGGCATTGCTCCATTCAGAAGCTTCTGGCAACAGAGACTGTTCGACCTTGAACAAAATGGTTCGGCATACTTTCAGTTTCATTTCATGCAAACATATTTGTGAGTAACTCAGAGAAGCCCCACACATGAACAACTAGTAAAATTTCTCAAACATATCCAGGACAGGCTGATAGATTTAATCTTCTAAATAAATGTGTATCGTAGTTCAAATAGAACTATTCCTTTGTGATGCACAAACCTGCAGACTGCATCATTACTTTATGAAGAAAAGTAACTCCACTTGTCTTGTTTAAGGGATCAAGTCGTGCCCCATGATCCTCGTGTTCGGTTGTCGACAGTCAGAGATGGACCACATATACAAGGAAGAGACTATCCAGGCCAGGAACAAAGATGTGTTTTCAGAGGTCTATGTGGCTTTTTCTCGAGAACCTGGCAAACCAAAGGTACAAACACTAAACTACTAATATCTGTGAACTGTACAGTCACAACTTACCTTAACTAACTGCATGAGACCAATAAAATATAGTTTTAAATTATATTCTTGACACAAATGTTTTGTTTTTTAGTTTAAAGGTTTTAATGTATTTTATCCTATGTCATATGCATGAACATCATTGTTACTTTTATGATGTGCATTTAGTGTCTTCATGCACACTGACTATTTCTTCACTCCTCTTATGTGTTAGAAATACGTTCAAGATATTATGCGTGAACATCTGTCAGAGAGGGTGTACCAGTGCCTGAGGAAGGATGGCGGACACATCTATGTGTGTGGGGACGTTACGATGGCTGGAGATGTTCTCAAGACTGTTCAGCAAATCATCAAGCAGCAGGGCAACATGACTCTAGAAGACGCTGGCTTCTACGTTAGCAAACTTCGAGTAAGACATGACTTTTTTTTCCTTGCAGCATTACAATCATCAGTTTGTGCCTTTGAGATTGTTGTGGTCTTACTGCAGACTTGTTAGAATAATGGAAAATACATAGTTAAAGGTGCTTTTTATCAATACTTTTTAAAATTATTTATTCAGCATATTAAAAAGAAGATCGATACCATAGATAGATACAAACCATAGATACAGTATATAGATACCATAGATACAAAGTATATAGATACTATAGATAGATAGATAGATACCATAGATAGATACCATAGATAGATAGATACCATATATACCATAGATAAATACCATAGATACCATAGATAGATAGATACCATATATACCATAGATAGATATATACAGTATACCATATACCATAGATAAATACAATAGATACCATACCATAGATAGATATATACCATAGATACCATAGATAGATATATACCATATACTGTATACCATAGATAGATAGATACCATATACCATAGATAAATACCATAGATACCATAGATAGATATATACCATAGATACCATAGATAGATATATACCATATATACCATAGATAGATACCATGTATACCATAGATAGATAGATAGATACCATATATACCATAGCTAGATAGATACCATATATACCATAGCTAGATAGATACCATATATACCATAGATAGATAGATACCATATATTCCATAGATAGATAGATACCATAGATATGTACAAACCATAGATATATAGTTACCATAGATACAAAGTATATAGATACCATAGATAGATAGATACCATAGATAGATACCATAGATAGATAGATACCATATATACAATAGATAACTAGAAGGTGGTAGGGAGTACTATATTCATGAACAACCTATACAAACACATCTAAGCATACACATATACATGTATATACATATGCATATGTACAGGTATGTACACATACATACACATACCCTACATAAGTGTCTGGGGTGCCGTAGATTTACAAGGCTTTATTTTTACTGTACCAGGAGAAGGTGAACAGTCTGATGGCTTGAGGGACAAATAACTTCCTGAATCTTTCAGTCTTTCTTCCTTTTTTTTTTTTTTTTTTTCATTTGTGGTGGAAGTAAACACCATGCAGAGATGCACATTAACACACCTATTGCTGAAAATTTAAACTTGTGATAAAGAAATAATGTTGGGCTTAGCACCACTGCTTTGCAATGTAATCATTTTCTTTCAAAACAGTACATTTCCAACAATTTCTCACTCTTGACATTCTGTTTCTCTACTCTCATTGCTCTGTTTTTACCAGGATGAGAACCGCTACCATGAGGACATCTTTGGCGTCACTTTGCGCACCTATGAGGTCACCAATCGGATTCGCTCAGAGTCCATTGCCTACATTGAGGAGAACAAAAAAGACTCTGACGAGTAAGTGCGTTGAGTGCTCGGTTACGGGCGCTTTTGGTGAAGACGATGACAAAAATATTATCTGAAGTGTAAATAATTGAATAAAATTAATTTTATTGATGTTAAATCAATTGGGTTTAAAAGAAATATTTCATAAATGTCAGCTTTCTTTCAAATAAATTGTCATAATCACTAAATCTTGATTTGCACAGCTTTTTTTTAACTGCTGATTTGCATGTCAATTTCAGTGTGCAACTTGTAGTTGTTGGCAACAGAGCATCTCCTCCACTTTCAGATGAAAACAGAACGGGTAACCACGGAAACCAGCGGAGCACAGGGCCTCTAAACTAACAGGATTAGAGCAAAAGCGAATGGCTCTGTTCCATTTCTGTTTTTGTTTCTGATATTATTCGTGCATACTGAAGATATACACTTCATGTACCCTTGCCATGAGAGTAAAACAAGAGCCCTACACAGCCACTATGGCTCATTAGGGACCAACATAATGCATCGCAGATGATGGTTCCTGTGTTGATTGTCACTTGAATTTCACATTTGGTCATCAAAGCTCCTGCTCGCTGGATGAGTAATGGCTGTAACATCTCTGTTTTTATGTCTCTATTTTTCTGTGTCCGTCTGTCTTTTTCTGTCTCCATTTGTCTTTCCTCTCAGGGTTTTCTGCTCGTAGGTTGATGAATCGAGAGCTTTCTGAAAACAACCAATCTGAAGGACACAGCTACGCTGATTAAAGAATACTGTGCCAATTTTTGTACTGTAAAAAATGAGTTTCTTTTTCATATATATATATATATATATATATATATATATACAACGTAAATGTTTTTGTTGGGCTCTGCAACTTTGTCTGTAGCAAGCTGGAACTGTTTTGTTAGTTATGTTTTGCTTGTCAATGATACTTCCAAAATTGACTAATTGATCTTGATAATTCATAATGTGTGCACCTAGTGTAATGACCTGCCTCATTGTGAATGCATGACAAAAATATGACTATAATCAAAAAGTATAATATACTCTGTGTTATTGTTACAGTTAAAATGCTTTATTGAGGTTAAATATTTGCAAGGAAATGTGTGGCATTGATTAAACAAACACATATCTGTAATAATGGGTCAACTTTACTTGATGGGAACATTTAGGGACCATTAAAATGCATTTGGGCTTTTTTTAATTAATGATGGCTGCAGTTCCAGGAGAAGTGGCATAAATGCGTGACGATCTATCAGGATGCATCGGCCTCAGTGCAAGTGCTCTTTAGTGGTTGGTTTGTTCGGTCACAATATCTGCTTCTGTCTCTCGGCTGGTGCGTGCCAGCTACTCAAATATGAGCTTAAGTCAGTCCTTAAATTAATTTATATCTGCAGGAAACAAATACTGTATCTTTTCAATTTTGGCAGTCTGAACGTAGTGGTAATCATGTTTTGTTCAATTCTATAATACTGGTAAAAGGAGGATATTTTACAAACTACGTTTGGGATCTAAATGAAGAAATATGTAGTAAAATTTAAGTTTTGTTAAAAATTTTGAAAAGTTGCACTTTTTGTCCTCGGAATTTTACTGTTGCATTTGAACTTGGCTAAAAGGTTTGTGGCTTTTTGTTTTTAATTTATGTTGGCTTTGTCACTGTAGAAACGCGGCTGGTTCAGCATGTTTTAATTTGTTTTATTATGTAAGAAAAGCACTTAAAAAAAAAAAAAAAGGCGTATTGTTGTATTGTTAAAACCCAAAATGTCCCAGAGGGATGCTGAAGCCCAGAGATCTTTAGGGTCAGAGCAAGTTAACCTAAACAAGGTTCCCTAAAAATATAACTTACGGGTGGAAGTAAAAGTAAAAGTATATGCTGTGTTCTTGCCTTTCCAGTATTTTGATTTTCAAATATTCTTTCCTTGTTTAAGATTTAATTATCAGAACTATTTCCTCCACTTACAGCAACACAATTTCCTGTTTACGTTTTTCATAAAAAGTAGTGTATATTTAGGAAAAGTTCAAACATGAAAAGCCCAAAAATTAACCACTTGACAAAGATAAATTGACAAGTTGGGACAACTGTGCAGAAGTTAATGATTCAGTTATGAGTCATCCTTGCAGTCACTAAAGAATCACATAGTTTTATCATTTTAACGCCAAAGTTCAGTTTAATTATGACGTGAAAGAAAGGCCTGAAATTTGTTAAATTAGACTCAAAATGCCTATTTTTTTTTTTTTTTTCAAAATGCTAAACTCTTCTTAGAATAAGTATGTAAATGGCTAGTTGTTAAATAGAAAATAGTGGGATGATCACTTTTTTCCCAAAAACAGGAAGTCCCTTCTTGACATCAGGATGTGATCGAGCAACGCACCGTGCCGCAGTTGAAAGACTATAACCAAACCATAAATCTAGCTACACAAAAAGCCCTGGTTTATTTTTAACCCTACAAACTGTAAAACGACAAGCTTGAAGTGTACTTTTCCAATCCATGCTTTCAGTCTTTGTGTTAAGCTGATCGCCTCCTGGCTGTAGCATTTTGTTTTCTCCTCCAGTTTTAGCGAGTCCGTAAGTATTTCCTCTTCTAAATGGAACATCTCACTGCAAAAACATTAAGGAAAGCAAATGATGCTGCACGTCTGACAGCTTCACCTTCTCCAACTTTTACAATTTGCATCTGCAGCTTCTGAGCTCTCTGCCTCTTGCCTTACATTAACTCTTTGCCAACATTTGGTACATGAAGTCTGTCTGTTTGCATGGGTTGTGCTACCTTGTGGCTTAAATGACACTTTTTCACTGTAAACTGCCTAATGGCATTTGTGTGTGTGTGTGTTTGTGTGTGTTTTTGTGTGTGTGTGCCCAAGAAATCATCCTCAAAATGCACATGTCTGTACGAGTGGGCATAAACAAGCATGATCTCAGGTATGCGTTTTGTTTATTCTGTGTATGGGGTGTCATTTTTTAAAGTTACACAGTCAAAAAATAACATTTGGCTTAGCCTTTAATAGGAAAATATTTTTTTTCAAAGTCGTATTTTCACCATGTTTTATTCATACGTTTATATATGTCATAGTTCCAAACTAAACATTTTGTTTACAAACTAAATACTTAACTTACAAGTTAAATATTCAGTTAGTAGACCAAACATAGAGGTGGAAATTAAATATTTAATTTCCAAACGAAGTAGTTACTGTCCATTTAATTTCCAAACTAAACATTTAATTCCTAATCTAAATATTACTAAATATTTAACTTGTGAGCTAAATATTTAGTTTAAAAGTTAAATATTTAGGCGAGAGTTAAATATGTAGTTAGCAAATTAAAAATTTATTTTGTCAATGTTAGTTTGGGAATTAAATATTTAGCTTGGAAATTAAATATTGAATTTACACCTAAATATTTAGTTTACTAACTAAATATTTAACTTGAAAGTGAAGTATTTAGTTTGTAAACTAAATATTTAGCTTGAAAACTAAATGTTTAGTTTGTAACTATGACATTTATAAACATATGAATAACATGGTGAAAACATGACTGTGAAAAGTAAAACTTTTTTTCTCATTAAAAGCTAAATAAGCCAAGTTTTTGTTGTTAGTTTTTGACCAACTTTACAAATGGCACTCCATATGTGCGTGTTGTTTTTGACCTTGTAAGATTAAAACAAAAAAAACTGCATGAATATTTTTCAGAGTCACACAAACATGCAGATTTGATGTTGCAGATGATCTTTTGCTCACATGAAGCTGCACACATGGCTTTTTAGCAATGATCTCATCCCTTCAGTCCTATTGTTGTATATTTCACAGACATTTTCCCTCATCTTAAGAAAAGAGACTTAACTGCTGAGGTTTTCTGCTGCTTCTTTGTCAGTCAGGGTTGTAATTTGTAAATATTCTATTTTATTTTTTTAAATCACCCATTCTGCATCAACTTGTGGCTTTCTCCTGTCAATTTCAGAGCCTTGTTCATTTTTTTCTGTGTGCGTTCATTCAAATAAAAAACTGCATGGTTTAAAACATTTTAATGTGGCTTTTATCCAGAAATGTGTGTTTTGTGTATTATTCCCTTCAAAATCAGCTATTTTGTTATGGCGGGGTAATTTGTTGATTCCCACTTTTCATTGTGGATGAATGTCTCTTTTTTGTCTACATTTAGTTTTAGTTTAAAATTAAATTAAAGCGGTCCAAAATGATTGATGTAAAATGTGCTATAGGAAAACAAGACAAAGTTTAAACTTTAACGCATCACTTCAGTATTTTCTAAGAATGTATTTTATGTAAAATGAACATCATGATCCTGCTCAGTTCCAATAAAGAAATGCTTTTCCTGTACGTCGTCTCTCATGTCCTTCAGGAATGAGGGTAAAACAGCAGTGGTGAAGAAATGCATGGTGAGCTTTGGTTTCCTGTTTGAGTATTTCAAAAGTGCATTTACCAGCTCTGTGTCAATCAGTGAGGCAGTGCTACTGGTTTTTGCCTGGATAAAAAAAAAAAAAAAAAAAACATTCTTGGTGGGTTTCTTTCTGTGTTTGTGCATTGCTACTGCTCTGATCCAATCAGCCGCTGCTTTATTGACCTTTTGTTGTGCACTTGATTGAGCAGAATTCCATTTTGTTGCATCAACTGCAAGGACTTTGCATTTACTTACAAATAAAAATAAACATTTACAGAATATGTCGACACATTTGCTTGTTTTTTTTTTAAATATTTTTTCTGTAAAAGCATTGAAAAGTTTCTTGGAGAAGAAGAAGCTTTAAGATGAAAGCATTTTAGTTTAAAGGTCAAGCTTTAAGTTTTCGATGAATTTTCTCTTGAACAAGCCTTTACCTCTCCCCCTGCCTGTTCTGGTTGTCATGGCTCAGAGAGCTGGCATTCAAAGTATAAGAGATATTACATGGCACCATAGCAACCTGTCAACAAAACGAGCTGTCCAAACTTTACACAAGCACTTTGATTCGTGCTGACCCTGAAGGACTGAGGTAGCTGAAGTACAGACTACCTGAGAACATAAATGCACAAAGCTCTGCTCAAATCCACTCAAATGACTGACCTTTTTTTCTGCTTGGCTGAAGGCAAGAACTACAAAACTTCCGCAAATCAAAAACAGATTTTTGTCTCAGTATGGCAAATAATCGGCATTAAAGTCATGGTTCATGAGGAGAAGTTGGAGTTGCTGCTGCCTTTGTTCTGAAAGAGGACAAGACAAAAAATGGAAGAAGAGAAACTGCTGCTGGGGCAGGTAAGAAACTAACCAAACATTTCATTGTACAAAATGTGATAAACTAGTTGGGCCAACAAATGTTTCCAAAATTTTAGGAGCAAAATTATTCAAATGTCACCAAGACAACGTAAAGAGACTGTGTGAGAACTGAAGGCGTGTTAAAGACCTGCTCAAGCATGATAGGCTGTAAAAATGGAGGCCATAACAACCAGATGAGTGCAGCTGTTTTCTTGCCAAAGGCAATTTCAGCTCGTGTGGGTGGGGGGTGCGTGCATGTTTAATCATCGAGAGCTCTCACCAGCTCGCACCCAAGATCTTTTAATTTCCTGCTAGCTGAGAAAATGTGGGAGTGGTAGTACCTGAGAGTGATTCACAGCTTACGCTCTAATTCCAAGTCAAGTCATGGTTCTTTATTGTCATTCGCATCATATGTGGTACATGAGGTGGAACGAAATTGTGCACACAGGGTCAAAGTTTTATCCAACAATACCAAAAATTTAAAGTGTAAAAAGAAACAATAAATAAGGATCTAAGATATAAACTGATACACACTAGTCATTAATAGTGCAAAACAACAACAACAACAATAATAATAATAATAATAATAAACAGCAGCATGATTATCATAAATTTGGTTCAGTTATACCAAAGCATGCAACAAAAATACAAAAGCAGGGCACCAGAAGTGAAAAAGAAATAAATCTACAGCAGCATGGTTCAATTGGCAGAGTGGTTCTGATGACAGTGAGGTTATCTTAGCAGCATGATACTTTTAGCAGTGAGGCTCCTCTTAGCAACATGGTCCCGTTGGCACCATGGTACCGTTAGCAGCGCTAGCAGAAGGAAAAATGTCTGCAGTAGGAACAGGAGGTTTGCAAACCCATCGAGGAGAAGTTCAATATAAAGAAATGGAGACCTAACCAGGCTGAAACCGCACTAAAATGTTAGAGTCATTTAATACAAGGACATGGAAAATAAAAATATACTTTGAACATTTCTATGAAAAGGAGTTTTGTACAAAAATATATCTTTCAGCAACTGATGGAAAAATCTGGAAAATAGATATGTTTTATTTCAGCTAAAAGGATCAATATTTGCACAACCAGCACTTAGTTGATTGAATTAAAAGCTAAGTGTATATATTTTTTAAAGAGTAACAAATGTATTTTACTGCAATTTAATAATTTTCTTCATGAACAGCATACAATCTGTTTAAAACACCAAACTTTCAGAACAAATCCAGTACTAATATGAAGATGGAAGATTGTGTCAGTGTATTTATTAGTACCATGGGCACGTAGCAGAGCTTCTGCAGTGAAAAGAGGAGCTTGCAGCATATCAGCCGTCTCCACTATCAGCATGTCCTTCAGCCTCCGTAGATCCTGAGGCCGCAGGCCCTCGTAGAACTGGAGAAAAGAGGTCAAATACAAGAGGACAAAACAAGTCACTGACAAGAACTGAGTAACCAGAGGAGACGCTAAACATAAGTTGGCAGAGAGCAGATAAAACAGAACAAAATAACTGACAAAAAGGAGAAAATGTAGCATAATGCAGGTAAGGATAAACATTTAGGGAAAGGGAGACAAGAGAAGAAGTAGATAAGGCTCTATAAATGACTGCTGAGGCACACACAATGAGCTAATAAAGGACTGATGCAGACGACAGTCACATGACCTGGAAAAATCTGCTTTGTGTGACTAAGCTGTGCGTTTCTGTCTCTGATTATCTCCAACGAAAAATGCTTCATGAGAAAAACAAGAGTGGTTCTAGCAAAATATTCAACAATGAACTAATAATTAGTTTTTAGTAAATTGGTACCTTGATCCAAAAGGGGTACAAAAAGCATAAAATATAGATTTGAAATTGTTCATTTTTAGACCTTTAGAAGTTTTACTTTCACACCCCTTCTGTGCGTTATAAGATAGTTATCTAGCTCACTAAAAATGCTTGTTTACAAAGTATTAATAACAACAAACAAGTAATTTTTAGGCAAAATGGGATCAATACAGACCAAACTACATTCAATTTTGGTTCTGGTAATTGAAGGGGTGACACTCGGTGCCTCTTACGGTCTGATTCTGTACCTCTCTTCGGTCGAGAGCAGCATACTCTGCTTCTATACTCTCGGCCTCGGGGGCCAGAGAGAAGACCATCTGCGACTCCAGGCGTAGGGCCAGTTCCTTGTGGTGCTGCTTCTCTGCACAGTCACATGGAGTCTCGCGGTTTTCATTTTCCACAAACAGGTCTGCTTCTTTTTGCACCAGCAGCTGAATGAGTGAGAAGAACACAAAGACTTGGCTTTGAGTGCCACAGTTTGAGCTGCATTAAGGCTGACGTTTGCTTAAATTAAACACAACGAAACAACAGAAAAGCTGATTTTTCTGACAAATTAATGCCTGTGTTAAACCAGGGGTTTAACCCTGTTTAAAAACATTGTCATCTACTTGATGGTCAAGCAGTGTGCTGGTACATAGTTATAAACAATAATAAATCAAACATTAAATCCTCTATCAATGCATAAAAACAACTGCCAAGTCTTCGTGTGACTTGGTTCGCTATGGCGACCCCTAAAGAAGGGAGAAGCCAAAAGAAAAAGAAAAAGAAAAAAAAATCCTACATTAATGCTAATGAAAAAAACTTGCAATTTCAGGTAATCATTTAAACTTATTGCATATTTTATGATCAGTCAGCTCATATAAATGAGCAGGAGCCATAAATCTAAAATACAACAACAAAAAAACAACTAATTTTTGCAGTCTGAGGTAAAAATCCAATAAACACACTCACAAAAAGATCAACATCCAAGATTAGCATACACACTTCTCCAAGATTGATTTAGCGCTGCACCTTGATCACCAAAGCCAACAATTACAAGTTTCCACCAAAACAAAGTTTGCAGCAGAAGCAAAGCTTTGATAAATTTGTGCACAGACAATTTGAATTTATCAGATTTATATCTTTGTTGAACAACGTTAATGCTGTCAATCATAAATATAAACAGGCGGTATGCCATGGTCTGCTGTCACAGAGGAATTCGAATGGTGAATGTTTGTAGTTTTGGAGATGAGAGTTTTCTGGACTACATTGATCAGGGAGTGCAAGTAAACCTTAATGTTTTTGTACAAGACATTCCAGTGGGTATACACTGTGTGGAATAACAGAGGGAGTTTTTGTTTGTTTGTTTGTTTGTTTGCTTGTCCAAGGCAGCACAGAGCGCCAAATCCTGGAGAGTGGAGGGAGTAATTTTATCCACCACCAGGTACATTGGAGGAGCTGGAGGGTGACCAGTGGTGGCCTTGACCACCTTAGCTTAATATTTGACCATTCCAATCATTTGAGGAAAGTATACTTAAGCAATATAAAAACTAGAAAGTATAGTTTCTGAAAATATTTGGGAAGGTTGGTTTACTTTTATATATGGTGGGAGTCATCTTGGATTGTGACTGAGCAACCCAGATTTTGATTGTGATCTTTCTTACGGTTTGATGTAGACACACACCAAACTGGAAGTCAGTGTCTCACTTGTTTGTCAAGTTACCATGCTCACAACACAGCTGGATGTCTCAAGGGTATTTCCAATTTCCCCTCTTGGCTCTACGATGGAGGACATGAATAAATAAATGTGGGCAAGAGCAGCTATTATTATAGCTTATTATAGCTTCCCTTAATATTGGGAATTCCACCAGTAAAAGCACAGCTGATATACACAAAAACAGAGATGCAAATTGTTGCGAGCCCTAGAAAACAATTTAATTTTGTTTAATGGTATTTGTTGTAAAAAAAATAATAAATGAACCAGAAATACTTCAAGTTGTAGACTGTGAATTCACTTATAAATCTTTAAAAGTTGTATTATAAACATAGCTCATCTCTTGGGACGTGAACTTTGAGCGAGGTCCTATAAAGTAGAAACTTGCACAACAATGTTCTTCACCAACTACTAGAGAGGCAGAACATGTAATGGACCCCTGTCCTGTCAAGACTTTGTGGCCCCCCAGAGAGATGCAGAGTTTCTGTCCCTGCTGTCCAACTGCTTGAGGACAGCATCGTGCAGAAACTTGCAGCAGGTTTGAGTTGACTTTTAGTCCATTGTCAGCCTGAAAAAGAGCATCGAGCTCCTCCTTAATGACGGCAGCCATCTTCCACACAGCTGGGGTCCAACTTGAAGTGATGCCCTGCGTCCATTAGTGATCCCAGTGCAGGTTCATCCATCTGCTCCATTAAGAGTCACTCTCATTTCATTTGTCCATAAAATCTTAAAACTCCCGTCTTCTTGGACTTCTTGGCAAAATCTTTTCACTTCAGCTCAGTGGGAGCTGTGTTTAAGGCTTCTTTACTTTGAATATGTTGCACTTCTGGACACTACAGGCATCTTGCAGCTCCAAAAATTGGAGGCAGTGGAAAATAAAGGCTTTTTCATCTATTTTCTTATATTTATTTTTGTATCTTTCTAAAATGTTTTAAGAGGTGCTTTAATATCTGATACAAAACATTTGTTTTTCAGTTTTCACCTCTCAGAATTTCTGAAGGATTAACTTTGTGTGAAAATCATTTCACTTTTTTAGTACTCTAATGAGTCAAGCTGTTCTTTTATAGTCAACTTTATCAGATGTAGAAGAGCTAATGTTGGAAACATTGTCTCAATCTTTTTATTTACACAAAACCATTCCTTTAAAAAACAGTTTTAATTTTTGAATAACTGCAAGGAAATAATGATCAAGTCAGAGCAGACATGGACCTAATAATTGTGCAGGAACTACCGGTACAACTCTATTAATATACAAAGAAAAGGCTTTAGAAAGGGTTCTTCAATTTTTTATATTTTGTTAATGTTTAAAAATTATTTTAATACATTCACATTTTGCATTCCCAAAAATAAGTGCAAATTAAAACATTTTAGGAAAACCAAAATACAGTAGTCCATTTATATCAGGGGATCCATACCCTGAAGACCTGCAGTAAGTGGAATAGCAGTACAGGTAATAAGTAGTACTGTAGTTTATTATATATACTGTATATACGTATATGTAGGCATTTTAAACCCTTCCCACACTCTTGCAATATTCTAAACAATGTTTCTAAACTCTAAACGTTCTAAGAGTACAGAATGTCATGATTTCAGCTCCCTGCCTCAGCTACTCTTTGCCACCTGCAATCGCTTTTGGCCACGCCCACTTCTCCACTCTGCACGGTGAACAGCTGATCAGCTGCAGCAGGAAGTTTACCCTGCAGTAAGGGCTGCACAAAGCTGCAGGAGGTGCTAAATAATTTTAAATGATTTATTTTAAATAAAAATGTCATGCCGATTATGCGGCTCATCCATCAATCAGCCAATTGTGTGTAGTGTCCAACCTTACTTTGAAAAACCACGATAGAGCGAGTCTGCGATAAATGAACTGCGAAGTTGCGAGGGACTACTGTAGATGTTTCAGAATAAATATCTGACTTCTAGTTTTTTCAAGTTTGCAGTGTTTCTATGTGAAAAAGGTGGATAACATCACTTCACATTATATCAGTGGTTGGGGCCCCACTGTGAACGACAGCAACAATTACTGTATAATGTTTGGAATATTAAGCTCAGGTCATAAAGGTGAAAAATGAAGTCAGTTTTTAATTATTTAACATCTCTTTGTGTTGCAACATGGCTCAGTGACAAATACACTGAACAAAAGTATAAATGTAACACTTCTGTGTTTGTTCACATTTTTCATGAGCTGAACTCAAAGATCTAAAACTTCTACATACACAATGGGCCATTTTCTCTCAAATATTGTTCACAAATTTGTGTAAATCTGTTAGAGAGCACTTCTCCAACCACCTCACAGGTGTGGCATATTATGATGCTGAGTAGACACAGGCGAGCCTTAGGCTGACCATAATAAAAGGCCATTCTAAAATGTGCAGTTTTATCCCACAGCTGTCTATCAAAGGTGCTGGTCTGGTGTGGTTACACTGTGAGAGAAAAAAAAGCCTGTTGTGTACATAGAAAAAGTCTTACAAGTCTTTGAGTTCAGCTCATGAAAAATAGAAGCAAAACCAAAAAAGCATTGTTTATATGTCGATGATATCAATGTGAGGCTCTTCATTCACCACATTTGAAATCTTTCATCTGTGCCTACAAGCTGAGAATATGTTACAGAAAAATACCTCCAGAGCAACGAATCCTCACCTTAACACAAGTCTTCATGCCTGAGGCAGCAGCGTAGTGTAGGCAAGTGTTTTTCTTTTTGTCAACGGCGTTGACATCGGCAGTCTCGTACTCTCCATGGTCCAGCTTCGCTCCTTTCCAAGTTAAGATAATCTGCAGGCAATCTGCTCGACGCTGTTCGTCTTCGTATGGCCGTGAGATCCGTGGCTGCAGTGCCCCCTCAGAGGTCATGATCAGAGGCCCCATGCAGAGAAGGTGCAGAGAAGTCTCATCATGAACATTACGCTTGTTGGGATTGCCGTCTTTGATGAGAAGAAAATACCTGAAAATAATGAAGTTATTAAAATTAATACATATTATGAGTTTAGGTCTTAAAAGTATAAAGCTAATACACAAACTTTATTATTAGTTTGGTGTCAAAAAGTAATTTAAGTGTTTGCAATTCTTTTTATATAAACAGCAGGAGGAAATTACTTTTGTATTAAATCTACTTGTATTTGGGAAAAAAAAACAAAACACGGCAAAATGCACAAAGTGCCTCGGTTGGAATATTTTTCAATCAAGTCACAATTTCTAGTTTTCAGTGAAATACAAAATATTCACAAATATACCCATCCATTCAGTAAAAAAAAAAAAAAAAAAAAAAAAAAAAAAAAAAAAAAAAAAACTGTGACCTTAGTGGGATGCAGACAACACAAGCTAAAAGATGTTACATTGAAAGACGAGAGGCTCTTGGAACTCGTTTCCATTTCAACCCAGCATGTCCCATTTCTAACTACAGATGGCTACGAGGAGGGACAGATGGAGGGAGACATATAGAAAAACATTAAATAAATTAAAGTTCCTATATAATAACACCACATCATTATAAGTACAGTACTGACCAAAGGTACTTGACACAGAACTAAAGCTCCTGTCTTTCTCCTTTCTGACTAAAGCACATTAAAAAAGTCTAGTTATTTACATCTGATAACTGTTTTGCATCCCTGATTTTCATCTGGCCCCTCTCCTGACCTGAGTAGGCGCATCATGGCATGCCGGGCAGCGTAGTGCAGCGGAGTGTTGTGCTGGTAGGACTCTCCATATGTAGAGTTGGGATCCAGAGACTCCTTGAACTGCAGGTTGCTCTCGTAGAGCTGACAGGCCAGGATCTCATCTCCGTTGACGAGAGCCTTACGGAACTTTGTCGCAGTGTTCCCCATGTCTTCCCCTACTGCGGGTTCAAGCGTTGACAGACACAGCAGCCTTTCTTTCTTTCTTTTTTTTTAAAGTCGTCTTCGAGCCGATCACATCAAACAAGCCAGTATGTGGCATGTTTTAGACACCCTGAAAACAGAAGAAAATCATTGAAATCCTTTATCATTTCCATTTAATCCAACAAGGCCTTACTAGCTATGAAAGGATCACAAGAATGCCGTTGTCAAGGTTGCTCAGGCTTCTCTGCAACCAGGGCTTGTGTCAGCATCACCAGCGCTCCGTAAACACCTCCTTGTGTTTATTTTTTCTTTTGAATAACTGTACAGAGCAAAACTCACACCGAGCGAAGGGAATGACTTCCTCTGCTACCACCAGGAGCCTCCGCCTCTCTGTGCCAATGCTGCCCATCCCACTGAGTCCACGACTCATTATAAGGCAACATTTCCTCAACTGGAAAAACAACACGCAGCGAATCAGCATTCTGCTCTCACCAGAGCACCATATGGCCATGAGTGTTGAGACACTGAGATGCTTTTACGAACTGGTCAGCTGAGCCACAAATCTGCAGAAAACTCCAGTAAAATGTGTTCTGCTCTGCTTTGTACTGGAATTTTCTCTTTCCTATCACCTGAGCACAAAAAAACAGCTTAGTGTCATCATATATTAGCACATGAATGAACAATTCTCTTAGCCAACAAACTTATCCAACCTTCAGCTAAAACACACACAACCTCCTGAGCTAAAACCACTGGATCGACGTGAACGTTCTGGACCGCTGCTTCTCTGGGCATCCAGCAGCTTGTGCACTGAACTGTGGCTTCATCTGTCCAAACTTCCAACTATTTTTATCGTCCACCAAAAGCAAAAAAGAGCCATTACATGTGGTAGCAGCTGACATTTTTACATAATCTGCACATTTTTGTGTAAACCTTTGGCATTAACTTTTGGAACCAACACTGTCTGGAGAGATTTTTGGCAAACGTTCAAAAAGTAATTATCATCTATAACTCATTTTTGCATTGACCCAATTCAAGATGGTCGCAACGGCTAATCAAGCTAAGCTGACACAAAAATAAACCAATCAAGTTTGTAGATACTGAGCTAATTTACAACAAAAAGTCTAACTGATTAACTTTGAGTCTGCCCAATTCACAGCTTGCAAAATCCAACGGTATCAAATGATTCTCATTAAAGCTCTGCTATGAAAGGCGTCGGGCGACATGGTGTCCTGCGAAGAATACCAAATACCTGTTTTCCTGGTGATTTGATACTTTTTAATCAGCTGGGGGGATGTGTTCAGAAGAGGCACAGAAAAAAGTCCTGACAGCCTAAAACGAGAACGAGAGCTGCCAGGAATGTTCATATAAACACTATCTGGAGTATTTTTGTCCCTGATGGTGGGAGATGTTAGCGTGGAGGAATTTAGAGAAAACATCCGAGGTATGTTTCATCAAATCATCTATCAGCAAACAAAAACTTTTTTTTTTCCTGTTTCTTTTTTTGTTGTTGCTACTGACAACTTCCATTTTTGCAAGTACCCGGTATGTTTGTTAGAGTACAGTATATAGCAAATATCCAACTTGACACAGATCAGAAAACAAGTGAAAAACTTTTTCTCTAAAGGCTGAGCTCTAAAGGCTTAGACATGTGACACATTAATCTGATTTTCATTACGTACTTTGATCCTTTTCTGGGTTAATTATCCATCTCAAACAGGATCTGCTAACCTTCCACACAAATGCAAGCAGATGCATGTTTACCTTAAAATGCAGCTGAAGCATCACATTTTCATTTATCTAAGGCTTATCTAAGGCTGGTTTATACCTCATGTCTTACGTCTCGCCTATGCAGGTGCATGACGAAAATGCATAGCTTCTGTCTTTTACCACCCGCTGACACCCTGTCCGATGCATTGCCCCCAGTCAGAACTGTGTCTTGCAGGCTATGCGAGGCACATTGTGCAACTGATCAGAAATTTGTTTGCAAGTTTGTTTATGTGGAACAGCACATGCATGCTCTGCATGTCAATTTGCTGAAAATGGTCCTCTACAAGAAGTCAGATGTCTTACAATGATGTCCATGAACACATTATTAGTGGGAAAAAAAAAAAAAAAACAGCTGGCGTTTACATGCTTGACTATGCACCTAACGTGCGCTACATTCTGAGTGCTGTGACAGTGCAGAGGGAGGAATTATGATTTATCCCCCACATCTTGTCCTTGACTATGAACATGAGACAAAAATGTCTGAAACCATGTAATAACAGATCCACTAGCTTATGTCTTGCTGAAGTATGAACCAAGCTTAACTGATGAAGGGGGGATATGCAGAACGATGATCTCTAGATTACAAATTATTCAACTATTTGTCAGCAATTGTATGGTCATTTCCCCTACATGTGCAGTTCTAAGTCTGATTATTGTTCAGATTTATAAAATAAACAATAAAGTGTTTACAGCGTTTGGTTCAAACCAAGTGCCAAATTTGATTAATACATTAAATCAAGTCAGACACCTCACATATATTCTTGGTTGTAAGTTCCTGCACAAGAGTTGGATCAGTCACTGTACTCTTGCTCATTCCACATCAAAATCAAAGATTATTGAAATGTTCACATTTTAGGGGGTTTTCAAAGTTGGCCAACTGTCATGTGAAGTCTACAGTAAATAAAGTATGCTCTGTGTTTTTAAGCAAAACGAGAGGTGATAAAAATATATTGAATTTAAAACATCATCTAGTAGGGCCAGATAAGATGTTTACATGGGCCGTGTTTGGCCCCCCGGGCCTTCAGTTGGACACGTGGTTTACAGCTGGGGGGGGGAAAAAAACCCTATAGTGTAAATATTGAAGGTCACGTTAACTATGAGTAAGCACACACAGTCATAAGACCCCTTGTGAACACCTTGTGATATTAGGAATCATTTTGAAGACTTGGTGAGGATACTGTCCAGGTGTGTTGCTAAAATAACCCATCTGACGACAGCTAACGACACTCCCCCTTCTGCCAGCAGCTACCCACACACAGCCATCTTTAATAAGAGGAGAAAAGACACCTCTTGTCTGGATAACAGCCACCTCTGTCCCTGAGCTCCCTCACGCAGGCCTTTCTCATCTCGTCGGGTGTGTTTACCATTTTCGCTAGCTCGAACCGACAGCAGCGTGTCCTGTTGTCACAACGCGCAGCCCTCCGGGTTCACGTTTTCAACATTCCTACTTCATAAAGACACCCGCCTCTCACTGACCTTAATTCACTTCGGCCGCAAACCGCTCCGTTTTGTTGCCACAGCTGCCGTTAATGTCAAAACACTGCGAGTCGGTGCCGTGTTTAAAAAAACAACAAACACCGTGACGCATCTGCGTGCTCCAACGTCAGCCGCACGCGCTAGCGGAGCGGAGGAGCTAGGCGGCTAACGGCGCAGCTAGCCAACTTAACGCGAACTAGAAAAACTCTAAAAACTCGGTGAATAAAGACTGACAAGTGTTGAAACTCACACGAACGGAACATTTCGTTTCTGTACCAACGAGCTGCTGGGTTAACAGCCAGTCACGAGCGCGAAAACCCGGCTTTCTTCTGGTTAAATCTTCCTGTAGGAATCCAAAAAACGTTCAATAACGTTCCTGTAGGAACGCTGAGCTCAGAAAGCTCCCCTGCTGCTGGCCGGGTTGCCAGGTTTGACTTCATCCCTCAAAACAGACCCACGGAGACGCGTCTGTCCTGCAAGTTTTAATGTTCTGCAGAAGTTTGACCCATTCCAAACCATGGAATCAGGTATAAAGTTTATCCTTAACTACTTCAAATGGTGCCGTTTGAAAGATAATATTAACCAAGTAGTTTCCAATTAAATTGATGTGGGTCTGCACGCAATGTAAACAAGCGTGCACGTGTAAAATCAGGCATGTACCCCCAAATAGGTTCTTGTCAGTGTTAATCTCTGTTGTTTTGGCCTTTACACCTGCTTTTTATTGACTGTTATATTCATTCATATTTAGAAATACCTTTTATTAGTATTTTATGTTGCCAGGTGTCTGAATGACTGCACAGTAGCTGGAGCAGTTAGTATGAACATTAGTGTCCTTCAACAAACCAGCTCTTGAATGATCTCGAAGTTGACCCTGGATCTACTATTTATGATGTTTTTATGTTTTGATACCCTTTTTTTTTTTTACCAGGACTTCAATGGAACTTTTAATTTTCATAGTCTGCTAGTGTTTGTTTCACACTAGCAATCAACAATCCTGTTGTTTAAGTGCACATAGTTTTCCCTATAAGCTGAGTGGTGACAGCTTTTTTTCAATAAGTAATATTAATTTAAATGAACAATAAATAAAACAGCAGACCTTTAGATATTAAAAAAGTGAGTCCTTGATTTTGTGGGTTTTGTAAAAATAAAAAATAAGAAAACACATGACAACATAACAAATCTGACATTCAGTTCTGGTTTGGTTTTGATGCCACTCCAGGATTTTCAGAGGCCCTGGCCCTCCTAATTGTAAAAAATTCTGGATGCACCCGTCACGTCAGCTGATTCTGTAGATAAAACAAATGCACATGGTAGGTGGCTTTTAGTCACACATTTTCTCCAAGACTGTGGAACGATCTCACTCTGCCCATCAGACAAGCTCCTTCACTGTCCAGTTTTAAAACTCTTTTAAAAACACATTTTTACTTCCTGGCTTTTAGCACAGACTGAATTTGTTCAGCACTGTTTCTATTGATCTTAATGTTTTAACAACTGTTTTATTTTTGTTTAAATGTTCTTGATTTTATGTGTACAGCACTTTGTTGCAGCTGTCGTTGTTTTAAAGGGCTTTATAAATAATTATTGGCTAACAAATATTTAAATAAAGATCCATGAACCGTATGAGGAATAAAATGTGCAAAAGTTGGACACATTTTTTTTTACCCATCTCCAGGAAATGTAATGAGTACTTTGAAAAAAAAAAAAACATTTAAACCGTGTTGAAACAGTATCCTGATGCATGCTCAAAGTAGAAAAATCTAAACGTTAAGTCTGGTCCTCTGGACATTCAAAAAACAAAACCAAAAATATGTAGAAACGTTTCGTCTTTCATACAAAAGAAATGTTTCTACATTTTGTTTTTTGATTGTCCAGAGAACCAGACTTAACTTTTTTAGATGTGCTGAAACCGGGTAGCGTCTAAAATCAGTTTTAAGCAATTGACCTTGATACAATTTAAAAACCAGGGAGGGGAAATGTAACATATATTTAATTTTGTAGTTCTATTTAAGCGATTGATTTTTTTTTCCTCTTCTGTGAGTCTTATTTTGTTTGGTCTTTTTAGAACATCTCGCTTGAGTCTAAATCTGGAGTCGCTGCATCAAATGGGACTTTTAACACCAGTTTAATCATACAAGAACTTAACAGGAGATAACATTTACTTGTGTTTGACCAGACAAGCTGTGTCCAAACAAGCACAACTTTAATTTGTATACTGTAATCCCAAATTATGTAGAATTAAGAATTTTTAAGTGATGCACAACTGACATCAAAAGCTGGTACATTCTTTAAGCTTCCTGGCAAAAAAAAAAAAAAAAAATAAAGATTTGCCTGGTTTTGGTATTTTATAAAGTAATTAGGGCTAAATAAAGTTCGTTTGATCTGTACAAAGTAATGTACTTTTCAGAATAAGAAATTTTAAGTTGCAATACCAAAACCCAACCACTAGAGGGAAGCAAAGTCCAGAGAAAAGAGACCACTCTCCAGCGTGTACAGTACAGTACTGTACTCTGAATTAAAGAAACTACGATGTATGCAAGCATAATACAGGCAGTAAGATGTTCACATTCATGTATCAACAAGATCCACACATTTCCCCTTGAAATATAAAATACCCCCTTTTTTTTTAAACAAGAATAAATTTCAAAACTTAAAATGACTACTAAAG
>JARVLU010001073.1:27785623-27797557 GCA_031762415.1 Simpsonichthys santanae | reverse complement strand
TGGAAGTTGGTTCCACAAGAGAGGAGCCTGAGAACTGAAAGATCTTCCTCCCATTCTGTTTTTGGAAACTCTGGGAACCACAAGGAAACCTGCAGTCTGAGAGTGAAGTGCTCTGTTAGGAAAATATGGAACAACAAGGTCTCAAATATAAAATGGAGCTAGGTTGTTGAGGGTTTTGTAGGTTCGAATTAAGATTTTGAATTCAATTCCAGATTTGACAGGGAGCCAGTTGAGAGAAACTAAAACTGGAGAGATATAATCTCTCCCAGTAACTCCAGTTAAGACTCTGGCAGCAACATTTTGGATGGAAGATTTTTAACATTAGAGCTGGAGGCCAGATTAATGTCATCTAAGAAGGGAGAAAGACTGAAAAATTAATTCCCAAGATGCTCAGGTCCAAAAACCAAAACCTCAGTCTTGTCTGTGTTCAAAAGCAGAAAATTAAGGGTCATCCAGGTTTTTATGTATTTAAGACATGCTTGTAGTCTAAGTAACTGGTAGGATTCACTGGGTTTCATGGACAAATATAATTGTGTATCATCAGCATAACAATGAAAATTTATCCCATGTTGTTTACTAACTTTACCTAAGCATACAGTACAAGGTAAAGAGTATTGGTCCAAGCACTGAGCCCTGAGGAGCTGAGGTATATACCTGAAGTATATACTCTTCAGCGTGTCCTGGGTCTTCCCTGGGGTCTCCTCCCATTTAGACATGCCTAGAATACCACCCTTGAAAGGTATCCAGGGGTACCTGAACCACCTCAACTGGTCAGATGTGGAGGAGTATTTACTCTGAGTTCCTCTCAGTAACTGAACTTCTCACCTTAAGAGCCCAGGTTTCTCACAGAGAAAACTCATTTCAACCTCTTGTATCCACAATATTGTTCTTTCAGTCACTACCCAGAGTTCCTGATCATAGGTGAGAGTAGGAACGTAGACAACCCTTAAACAGGCAGCTCCGCTCTGCAGCTCAGCTCTTTTTTCACCACAGCTAACCAGGGTACACAGTATTGTGTTAGCTACACTGATCTGTCTGTTACCTCCTCTTCATGTTTTCTCACTTGTGAATAAAACCCTGAGATACTTGAATTCTACCACTTGAGCCAGGACTTCATTCCCAAGCCAGAGAGGGAGGTCCACATTTTTCCAGACAACAAGCTAGTGACATGACAGACAAAGAGCAATTCACAATACCTGTATTCATATGGTCACAAGACAACATGGAGCTCAATGTTCCTTGCTTGGATATGGGTTACAGGGGTCCCACCCTGTAGCCAGAAGGGGGGAAGGCATGTTCTAGCGAGTGCCCAAACAAGCTATATGCATTTGCATTCTCGTGGGCTTACCACCTGCAGGAGGAGATGGGTGCGAAGTGCTAAGGGCAGCCGAAGGCACAAGATTTGATATGCTGACTCTAAGCTGGGTGTACTTTCAGCAGTTAACTAGTCTGTTTACAAGTTAAACAGGCTACTTATCCTGATGAGCATGAATCAGGATACCAAAATTCCCTCTGATTATCACTAGATGTATCCCAAGTACATCTGATGGTAATGCACCACAGATTGAGAACTATGAACATAGAAATGTCCTGCATTTCACCATTAATACTTCTCTCTTCTATGTTAGGGATTATGCTTTAAGGATTTATTATTTACACTTTTCTACTATAGAATGCTGATTGTGCTCAGGTCTCCAGTTCACTGCTCAGAAACAAACAGATGATTCCTCAGAGCTCTGCTTTGGGTTTTTTCAGAAAGCCTAAATTTATTCATAACTTTTTATATTTGAGTGTTTTTCTCCCTGTATTGGTGTCTCTTTTACCTGAGGGCCCTTGTGGTTCAGTGTCTGTATAGTTCAGACTGAAGCACAGCAAGTTGTTCCGGGTCAGCTTGTTGTCTTGTGGGAATTTATTTTTATTTTTTAATATTCTACAACAACCTTGGGAGATGGCTTGAGTTTCTGCTTAGTCTCAAGTGGCATATGTCAAACTGCCTTGTACCATTTTGTGCCTACACTGCATTTAAAAATCACAACATTTGATTATGTTCTCTTCAAATATATACTATCTGAAAGGTACAGTGTTGTAATTGAGTAAAGGCTATTTGTTATTCCTAATCAGTTGCAATAAATAAGTCTTTTTAAATTATTAGTTTCAAAAACTAATAAAAAATTTATTGGATATCTTCATTAATGTCTTTAGCATACATTTTTTCTTTAGAAGGAAATTGTTATTGAAACGTCATAACTATTATGCTCAATGCACAAAAAGCATTGATTTATTTTTATTTTGTTGATATTCTGAATTCTGTCCTTACCAACCCAATCAGTATGATTCACTCATGATTAGCTGTAACACTGTTTACTGTGTCTTTGCAAAACAGGTGGATATCCTGCTGTGAATGTTTGTGTTTTTGTCATTTTGACTCATGCACGATAACATGGGAGCTTGTAGGATTTTGAAAAAGAATAGAATCAATTAGAATTAGCATTTTTCTTGATTTTGGAAGAAAATGTGTGCTCGCCCAGAACAGGTCAACTCCAGCTGTTCTCAACGGACAATGAATTAATGGGCTGCATAGCTCTCTATGGGAAAGTGAGTGGAAACATTGTTTAAATCTAAGGCAACATCTGGCGCAACATCTGGTTGTCCGTGAACACTGTTTTATACACTGTAGTGTGAAAAATATCTGTTTGTTTTATATTTTTGTTAAAGTTTTGTATTTTAGATTTACTGAATGAAATGGTGTACAATTGAATAAGGCTGCCCATAGAGTGACAGTGTTTTAACATCATTCATGTTTAGCTGCACTGGGAACTGTGGCAGCTTGGTGGTCAGTGCTGTGATTCTGTAGTCCAATTCTGAGACTGCAGGTTTGGTGTCACACTGGAGGGTTTTAAGCTTCACGGGGCTTGTAACAATACCTTGACCAACAACTTTCTAGTGAAGACAGATATGGTTAGAAAAAATAATTTTATTTTGAAATTAACAGGATATGGTAGCTAAACCAGCCATTTGTGAGCGCGAGCCAATGTATCACTTGTGCCAGTCCCAAGCCCAGGTAAAGAGTGAAGGTTGTGTCAGGAAGTACATCCAGAGTAATACACCTTTGCCAAAACAAACGTGCGAGTTTATCCAAGCGACACTGTACCAGATTGGTACAACAACTGCCAAAGGGGATGTTGACAAACAGGGTGGTCGTGGAAATTGTGCTACTGTTAGACAAATACTGCTAGGAGGGAATCAAGCCAAGGTGCAGAGGGAGAAGAAGCAAGTCAAGATTGTAGGACTGAGGGTAGCAACTCTAAACGTAAGGACAATGACAGGTAAAGGTAGAGAACTGGCTGGCATGATGCCACGAAGGAGGTTTGATATTTTATGTGTCCAAGAGATCACATAAAATGGCAGTGAGGCTGGCAGCACTGGGGTAGGTTTTAAGCTGTTTAACAAAGGTGTGGAAAGGAAAAAAAAGTGGAGTAGGGGTGGTCCCGACAAAAGAGTTTGCAGTGAATGTAGTGCAGGTGAAAAGAGTATCAGATTGGGTGATGTGTCCAAAGGGAGAGGTAGAAAGTCTGACATTGAATGCAGTCAGTCGTTATGCTCCATTGATTGGATGTAAGAGAGGAAAGAACATTTTTGGAAGGCTCAATGAAGTGCAAGAGAGTATTTCCAGGGAGGAGAGAGAGTGGTGATCGGAGCAGACCTGAGTGGACATGTTGGTGAAGGAAACAAAGGGGATGAAGAAATGATGGGTAGGTTTGGTGTCAAATAAATAGAACCATGGACAGACTGTGAGGATGTTGCCAAGAGAATGGAAATGGCTGTAGTCAACACTTGTTTCCTATAGAGGGAGAAACATAAGGTGACCTATAAAAGAGGAGGCATGAGTATGCCAGTACATTACATTCTGTGGAAAAGAGGAAATCTGAGGGAGATTGGAGACTGTAAGGTTCTGGCAGGGAAGAGCATGGCCAGACCACATCAGATGGTTGTGTGTAGAATGACTTTGTTGTGAAGAAGAGGAAAACAGTAAAATCAGAGAAGACCAAATGATGGAAGCTGAGGAAGGAAGAATGTTCTAAAGAGTTCAGAAGGGAGATGTTAATGCAGACATGGGCAACTTAATGCCCAAGGGCCAGTGGCCCTTGGACAATCTCCACCAGGCCCCCAATGTCCTTAGTTCAAAAGAAAACAACTTTTTTTTAATAGACTTATACAAAAACAATGATTTATCAACAAGACTTAGGGAAATTTACAAAGAACTTTTTAAAAAACATTTTTAAGTAATGTGTTTCCAGAATTAAACTGAACCTTAAAGACTTTGAAACACTAATACATATTGTTTTGCATGTTTCTGCTAACATGTATAACATGTTAAGCTAACGTGTAATGTCACAAGAGCCAGTTTACAGAAAATGTCTTGTATTCCTAATGGATATTGGAAAGATGTTTTTATAAAACACACTAACTATGCTGCTACAAGAAAAAAGCCTGAAAAATGTATTCTAGCTCATCTGCCATAAAGAAAATTGTCCGATTCTTTAAGCGGCTCTTTGCTTGCTTCAAACATCTTGATATGGCCCTTCAGAAAAAAATGCTGCCCACCTCGATGTTAAAGGCTCTGGCTGGTAAGTCAGAGCTTCCAGATGACTGAGCTACTACAGCAACAATGATTAGAGAGTCCGGTAGTAAGGTACTTTGTATGTCAGAGAAAAAGATGATAAGGAAACTTGATGGTGGAATAGTGAAGTGCAGGAAGTTATCCAAGACAAAGTGAGACAGTGAGAGGAGTGAAGAGAGCAGACAGGAATAAAAGGAGATGCAACATAGAGCAGAGGGAGGTAGATGAAGCAAAGCAGAAGGCATATAACAAGTTGTACAGGAATCTGGATACTAAAGAGGGCGAGAAGGACTTGTACCAATTAGTAAGGCAAAAGGATCAGGCTGGAAAGGATGTGCAGCAGGTTAGGCTTGTAAATGATAGGAATGGTAATGTTCTAAAAGGTGAGGAGTGTGTGATGGGAAGATGGAAATAGTATTTTGATGGCTGAAGAGAATGAAAGGGAAAGAAGAGTAGATGCCATATAAGTTGTGGACCAGAAAGTGGGATAAAATAGTGAAGATGAAGTTCAGAAAGCACTGAAAAGAATGAGAAAGAGAAGGCATTTGGGCTTGATGGCATGAAAATCTCTAGGAAAGATGGTAGTGAGGTTTTTGACTCAGTTATTCAAAGGATATTTTTAGGGTGAGAAAATGCTTGAGGAAAAAGTGTACTGGTGGCCATTTTTAAGAACAAGGGTGATGTACAGAGTTATAGCAACTACACAAGATTTAAGTTAATAAGACAAATGGGGAAGATCTGGGAGAGAGTTGTGGAAGAGATGTGGTTATGTACCACTGCATTTTAAGATTGCTGTAATTAAACCTTTACTTAAGAAACATAATCTTGACTCAGGAATCCTAGCCAATTACAGACCTACTGTATATCTAATCTAACTTTCAACAAAAAAATTCTAGAGAAAATAGTTGCTGGTCAGTTCTGTGATCATCTGCAAATAAATATTCCCACAGTTCTGCTCTAAAAGAGCACAATATGTCATGATTTCCCTCTCCCTGCCTCCACTGCTCTCTGTTATCGCTCTTGGCCACGCCCACATCTCTGCTGCAGAGTGGAGATATGACGCACTGAAGGAGGGAGCTTCACCATAGCTATGGGCTGCATACAGACCTGTGCAGCAGATGCTAAATAATTTAAAACAATTTATTTTAAATAAAAATTCCATGCCAAACCGTGGGGTTCATCCATCAATCAGCCAATTGTATGTCATGTCCAATCTTACTTTGAAAAACTGCGAGAGAGAGCAAGTCCATGCAAAACAAACTGCAAAGCAGCGAGGAACTACTGTACGCTACTACGGCTCTAAATTTGTTTAAATCATATCTATCTGATAGATTCCAATTTGTCAATGTAAATAATGAATCTTATTCATACGCCAAAGTAAGTCATGGAGTTCCTCAGGGTTCAGTGCTTGGACCAGTACTCTTTACCTTATGTTTCCATTAGGTAAAGTTATTTAACAGCATGGAATAAAAGTTCATTGTTATGCTGATGATACACAATTATATTTGTCCATGAAATCCAATTAATCCAATCACCTACTTACTAGACTACAAGCATGTCTTAAGACATAAAAACCTGATGACCCTTAACTTTCTCCTTTTGAATACAGGCAAGACTGAGGTTTTGGTTTTTGGACCTAAGCATTTTAGGAATACATTTTTCAGACTTTCACCCTCCTTGGATGGCATCAATCTGGCCTTCAGCTCTAATGTTGAAGATCTTGGTGTTATTTTTGATCAGGACATGTCTTTTATCCCCCATGTTAAAAACATTACTAGAACCACCTTCTTCCACCTGTGTAATATCGCAAAAATCAGAAACAAAATAATGCAGAAAAACTGGTTCATGCATTTGTCACGTCTAGACTGGACTATTGCAATGGTTATTATCTGGTTGTCCAAATACTTCTTTAAAAAAGTCTTCAGTTGATCCAAAATGCTGCTGCCAGAGTCTTAACTGGATAGAAGCGATCATATCCAATGTCTCCCTGTCAAATTGAGAATAGAATTTAAAAAAATCTTACTTCTAACCTACAAAGCTCTGAACAACCTAGCTCCAACTTATATTATATATCTTATTGTTCTATATTTTCCCAACAGAGCACTTCGCTCTCAGACTGCAGGCTTATTTGCATTTCCTAGAGTTTCCAAAAGCAGAATGGGAGGAAGAGCTTTCACTTATCAGGCTCCTATCTTGAGGAACAAGGCTGACACATTATCTAGTTTTAAGACTGGTCTTCAGACTTTCCTTTTTGATAAATCCTATAGTTAGGGTTGCTTTATTATACTGCCAGACTACTGGAGGACAAATTGGCCTAATTTCCTTATATAAGTTGTTAAAATTGAATAGTTTTCATTTGATACTATTTCTATCTTAACATGTGATTCTTGACCTGCCTGCCATTGTATATCTGTTCCTACCAAACCCAACCGGTCAAAGCAGATGGACACTTGTCCTGAGCTTGGTTCTGCCAGAGGTTTCTTTCTCAAGTTGGAGGTTTTTCCTTTCCACTGTTGCCTTCATGCTTGCTCAAGACAAGAGTCTGCAATTAAGACAAACTCAAAGCAGTCTGCTCCTCAGATCAATAATATTAACTTACTTTTTGTATATGAAAGTTTCTGTTCAGTGCCTTGAGATGACTTCTGTTGTGACTTGGTGCTATATAAATAGACTGAATTGAATTGAAGCTAGACTTAAAGGAGAAGTGTCCATTTGTAGTATGGTTTAATGCCGAGAAAGAGCACCACAGATGCCAATGTGCTTTGAGGATGCTGATGGAGAAGTACAGAGGATCAGAAACAATTTCATTGTGTCTTTGTGTAATCAGAAGAGGCATTTGACAGTTACATGTTTTTGGTATAAGTGTGGAAACCAGAGTACCTGAAAAAAGCTCGCTCATGCAGGAGGGGAAACATGAAAACTCCACACAGAAAGACCCCAGATTGGGAGGCAACCTGCCACCGTCTTGCTGTGAGGAGAAAGCTGTAATCACTCATGACACTTGACACAGAATCTTAGTAAAATAAAGTATGAGTCAGAATATTTGACAGTGCTTGACAACAAAAACGACCAATCATGACATGGTTAATCATGGTAATAATGCTAAAGGCTTTTCATGTTCAAGAATTTTGTCAATTTTTCAGTAATAAAACATTTAAAACCAAATTGGCTATCATTCTACTTGATAGCATGAAATACAGTGAACAACGCTGACATTTAGCAAATGATAGTTCTCTTTTAAAAAGGTAAAATTTAAACTGTCACTTAATACGACTGAAGGTTTCTTTTTCTCTTGAAAATAGTATAAATGAATGAACGTCTTACTGGTAAATCTTTTCCTCAACCACTTTGTTAGATTTCTTAATTTCAAAAGACTAATTTTGATCAACCAAATTTTAAACAAGTAATACACTAATGTCCACTGTCTCTGAGGGGTTTGAAGAACAACTGTTTGTAGTTTTGGAGATTCGTTTTTCAAGTTCTTTTGGACTGGAATTGAGCAGGAGATGTAATTAAACTTTAATGTTTTTGCTGCAATATATTTAAGGTGTTATGACTCACACAGTGTAAAAGAAGAGAAGTGGTTTTTATTATTTTATTTTACTTGTCCGAGGCAGCACAACGTGAACATTTCCTGGCGAATGTAGGGAGCAATTTTATCCACCACTGGTGCAATGGTGGTGCTAAGGGGTGGCCAGTGGTGGCCTTGGCCACCACAGAGACATTTTCAACTCCCCCAAGGACCACCCCAATCATTTGAAAAAACTACTTTTAAGCAATATAAAAACTAGAGGTGACTAGTTTACCCCCACCCACCCACACACAAATATGGTGGTTGCTATCTTGGACCTGGCAACCCAGTTTTTCATTGCAACCTTTCTTACGCCTAGATGCAGCCCCACACAAAATGGAAGTCTACGCCTCACTTATTTTTTAAGTCATCATACTCACAACATGCACAGATGAATAGACAGAGAGTATTTCCAACACACAACACCCCTCACCCCCGCTCTGCAACAAGGGACAATGGTCTAGCCCACTTGTGTCAAACTCAAGGCCCGGGGGCCAAATGTGGCCCTCGTTGACATCTTATCTGGCCCCCAAGATGATATGTTAAACATAAAATACTTTTGCTACTTTCATTTTTTCAGTAATCTTTGATTATGATGTCAAATGTGCAACAGAGAACATCAAATGAGACCAATTAAACTCTTGTTAAGGAACCTGCAACCAAGAAAAGATGTCGAGTATTCACCTCAAGTTAATGCAGCTTCTAAAACTGGCCCTTAGTTTGAAAAAGGTTTTAATTTTGGCCCCTTTTTGTAAGTGAGTTTGATACCCCTGGTCTAGCCTTTCTTGAAGGAATGTATGCTGCCTGCTGCCTTTCATGCCAGAATATTAAACTTGTAAAATATGTTGGGAGAGATAAATTTTTGTTTGTAAGCATATGTTTATGTTTTGCTCAAAATTTTAAAGATCTTGTGCGATAGGGATGACTCTTACCTACTACCACATCAAGTTTAAGCTCAATATTTGCAAATATGACAAATTTACTTACTTTTGTTTTTGCGCAGGTCATTTAGCTGCTAGCCCTCTTGAATAGGGACTATTTCAATGTTTTCATTTGTAGATGTAAATCATTGTCTCTTTGTCTTTGACAGCAGGTGAAATTTCAGAAGAACTAACCTTATTTTCTTGAGCTATTTAATCTCCACCTTATTGCAAAAATGACGCATATTAGAGATGCACGATATTGGATTTTTGGCTCATATGCCGATATATTAAAACTCGTTTGGCTGATAACCGATACCAATACCAGTGTTTTTTTTCCTAGACCTACTTACAGAGACTACATAGCTGTCTTTGCTGTGGAATAAAAATGCTACATTATTCTGCATGGTCTTTGTGAGTTTGGCCTGCTACCAAATGCAGATGCCAAAAAGGGAGCTGAACATGATGCAGCACTTCATCTTGGATTATATTTAATGTCACATTTATTCATGATACTTACGCTCTCAGACACAATGACAGCACTCGAACAGTGCAAATTTGTAAATTTTCACAAATCTAAACTCAACCTGTTCACAAGTTACAATGCAGCTGAGTCACATAAGTAGTAGTGCATTAATAAATATACTTGACAGTTTCTTAAATTAAAAATTAACTTAAAACAGAAGCCTTCTCTATTGGTGAGTTATTTTGATGGAATTGCCAATGTCCAATATGTAGCTTTATCGCTGATATCGGCCAATACCAATACCATGCCGATAATGTGCATCCCTAATGCATATACAGTTTACAATCATGCATAACAGAGTATAATTGGCAGGTACAATGCACCAAAGAATGTGACTGTTTTCTGTTGCGAAGGAGTGGTTCTGTTGGACCGTTTGCAAGATGGTCCATCATAGGCTGATTCAAACCAAATTACAAATGAATTTTCATGAACCAAACTGTGCCAGACTGACAGGGAGGGATTACAAACATATTTTTATTGAAGAGAAGTCTGAACTATTGCGTTTTACTCTTCTGTCAGTGAATTGATACTTTCAGTTTTTATCTAACAAATACCTACACATTGTCTTGTATTTTCCCTGAATTTGACAGTATAGGTTTACAGTTTCTCTCATCATTGTGACTTGCAAGAATCCAGTTGCCTTGCAAGGTCATGAAAGTATTTGTGACAAGAAGGTTTATCCAAAACATTCATGAACATCATTTAGACTGCCTAACTCTGCCCTGTCTTGGCTTTTCAGCAATGTTCCCTGCGAGAGTAAAATAGACAGAATTGTTGAGAAACACTCCTACGCTCATACAGCTCTGCAACATTTAATGGTGAGACAATTTTCATAGCTGTTTAAATATTATACATGTGCTGCTATTACCAGTGGTTGCAAATGCAAAAAGTTGATCAAATGAGACTTGGCAGTTGTACATTTTTGCACTTGACAATAAGACAGTATTGTGTATTCTTCCCCCTGCGTTGTGTGGCTCTGAGTTTGCTGTGATCTGACGAGACGAGCTTAGCAAAAACCTTGCAGGGTGAAAAAAACAATTACCACAGCCACATATCTGTTCCCAGAAAAGCATTAGAGTAACAGCATGGGCTTTCCCAACTGGAGAGCATGGTCTGAGTCACAGACACATACAACTACAAAAATGTTTTATGGGCACATGCAACCTTAATAGCATCATAAGTGATCTGAGAGCAGAGTAAAAGGAAATAATTTAGGTTTCTTTCCCTGATAATGAAAAAAAAAAAAAAAAAAAAAAAAAAAAAAAAACAGTCCTCTGCAGATAAGTCAGTCTTTATCTGTGGGGGAAGAATGTACGAAATGCAAACTGCATACACATAGACCAGCCTTAAAAAATGAAATCATACATATGAATAAGAAGTCTAATAAGAATACCTGGCTCATTCTTGGAATTATTAGCTTTTTCTTTGCATCGGCAATGTTAGAAACACAAAAAGTCTAATTACTGTATTCTTGGCTTAAGTCCCAAGTCTGTTCAGGTCAATTAGCAAAAGAGAGCTTCTTAGAGCCACTTACTGTAAAGCTCAAATATGTTGAGTGTCCATGAATAGTGCACCAGACAGTATCTGATAGCAGCAACAGCCTTGATATTTAAAAGCTAATAGCTTGTTTTGTATTCAGATCAGGCTTGGCACTCATGGCTACAAAGGCTGAAGAGGTCCCTGATGATGGAGTTAATTCCCTCTCCTTCACTCCACTGCTGAGACATCAACTATCACCCGCCTCCCTGAACGCTTACTGTACTAGCTGCAGGCAAATAGACCAGAACATTAATGCACTGATAAAACCTGAAGCCATAGACCAGGTACCACCACTGAATAGAGTTTATCTATTTTTTCCTCTCTTACATGGAGACATAATTTATTACAGATGACTTCCAGAGAGTCATTAGTCTGTAATAATGCTTCTTTGACTTTGCCTTGCCACCATTAGCTTAAAGGAAGGTAATTTGGGTGTTTTAGTTCATTAGGTTTGCGAAATTTGTTGCTGCAGTAGCACCAAATGTAGGGCAGAAAGCTTTGAAACCACTTTTCTTTATGATGGTCGATGAGCACACATAAGAATAACAGGCGTCACAGCTGGAGGAAGAGATCATCATATCTCTCTATTTGCAGATATATATTTTTTCTGACAAGAAGTAGTATACCCAATCATATGAGGGTGATACAATTTTTTTTGAGTTGTAAGGATATACAAACCGGATTCCAAAAAAGTTGGGACACTAAAGAAATTGTGAATAAAAACTGAATGCAATGATGTGGAGGTGCCAACATCTAA
>JARVLU010001073.1:27691492-27702437 GCA_031762415.1 Simpsonichthys santanae | reverse complement strand
AGAGAAGCTAAAACTGGAGAGATATGATCTCTCCCACTAACTCCAGTTAAGACTCTGGCAGCAGCGTTTTGGATCAATTGAAGACTTTTTAAAGAAGTATTTGGACAGCCAGATAACAAACCATTGCAATAGTTCAGTCTAGACATGACAAATGCATGAACCAGTTTTTCTGCATCGTTTTTAAATAAGATATTTATAATTTAACAATATTATAGAGTTTGCTCATCATGGCAAACTTCTTTGATGATTCCACAGTGGTAGATGAGAGACATGGTCTCGCCATCATGTCCTGGGTCTTCCCTGGTGTCTCCTTCCATTTGGACATGCTCGGAACACCTCCCTAAGGAGGCGTCCAGATGCCTGAACCACCTCACCTGGCTCTTGAGGGGGTGGAGCAGCGGCTCTACTCTGTCTCTCCTGGAGAACTGAACTTCTGTCTCTAAGGGACAGTCCAGCTGCAGGGAAAACTCATTTCTACCACCTGTATCTGCCATCTTGTTGTTTCGGTCACTACCAGAGTCTGTGACCATAGGAGAGGGTAGGAACATAGACGACCAGTAAACAGATCTAAACCTTGTAGCTCAGCTCCCTTTTCACCACAACGGACTGGCACAAAGTACACAATACTGACACACCAATCCATTTGTCAACCTCTGATGATTTAAGCTGAATACATTTACAGATTATTCAATAGTTTGTAAGCAAATCAAGGGTTGATGTTGAGCACATTTCTTTAAAGAAGGCTTGAAAAGCCTGGAATTCAAATAGTTTACAGGTCAGTATAAGGATGATTAAACAGGAAAATTTGTTTTCTGCCTATTCCCTTCTCCTTTTTCAAAGTAAAAATTTTATTCTCCTTGTGTTTCAGCTACCACAAACCTAGAGATGGCTGTTATAGACATCACCATCTTTCATTTTGAGACTACATCAGACACAAACTCCTTTTTATCATGGTTTCCTGGATATGCTTGATTAAAGTGATAGAAGAAGTAATAAAAAGGGTGATTTGTGAAAACATTTAGACTACAGTATAATCTAAATAAGGAAAAGGTGAAAATATAATCAGTAAGTTCAGCATTTATTTTGTTTAGTTAGGTAGGACTAGGACGTTTGAACAAATACAAAAATGCAATGGCTACCCCTAATAACCATGACCCATGGCTAAAAGGAGAAAAAAGTTGACATTGAAAAGAATAGCACTAGGTGGAGAAAGCAAAAAGCTGAATTTAGCTGAAAGAAGCACAAAGTAGCTAAATTAACAGTAGACTGTTTAAACAGCACAAAGTGTTTGTAGGCTGTGAAGAGCTACATGAAGAAAACATGTCCAAAAAAGCTAATTATTAAGTTAAAACAACACTAATACCAAAAGTCACAGCAGGAACATCTTGACTGAGCTGAGCAGTTTGATTTATGAATTGTTGAAATGGCACATAAATGTAAGAACAAGTTGTGTGCTGAAAAACATACATAAGAGAAACATATCTGTTATGTGAACGATTTATAAACATTGAAACAAAAAAAAACAAAACAACTAAAATAGACCTGTGTAAATCTCAAAGTGATTTCTTAACTTCTATATAAATCTGGGGTGGCTGTGACTGAGTGGTTAGATCAGTCGTCCTCCAGTGCAAGAGTTGGGGGTTCGATTCCACCAGCAGTCACATGCTGAAGTGTCCCTGGGCAAGACACTGAACCCCTCGTTGCCTCCGACGTGTGTCTCATTGGTGTAATGAAATGATAAAGCTCTGATTATTCTTTGTACAGATCTAATAGAGTGCTGTATGAATGGATAAATGAGGACACAGATTGTGTTGTAAAGCGCTTTGAGTATCTCAATAAGATAGAAAGATGCTATATAAGTACAGTCCTTTACCATATACAGTACAGGTAGTCCCCGATTTACAAACCAGTTCCGTTCCTACGCCCGTTCGTAAGTCAAAAATTGCCGTAAATTGGAAAATACAAGAAAACGGCCCCTCATACATACAGTACTGTATTTTTATAAGCACTTAGCCTATCCTAACACATACATAATTATCAAAAACCACATACATTTAGAAGCCATAATGAAGTAAAAAAAGAGTTAATTTCTTACTGGGAGCTGATCATTTCTTCCTCCGTCTGTTAGCATGTTAGCTCGTTTCACATTCGAGCTCTGCAGCGTTTACAGCAAGGTCTGTTAGCATGTTAGCTCGTTGCACATCCGAGCTCTGCAGTGTCCTGCTGCTTCACGCGGTCCACAGCGTTTACAGCAAGGTCTGTTAGCTTGTGCACCTCCGGTCCATCCTACTGTAAGGTCCGCTCCGCTGTCTTCGCTGTTTCTGCTGTCTCCGCTGTTTCTGCTGTTTCTGCTGTTTTTGCTGTCAAGCTACTGCTTCTTACCGTCAAACAGGAAGTACAACCGGAACTTGGCTTTTCAAAAAAAAAATTTTCAAAATATATATACAGTATACTGTACTGTATATATTTTTTAAATTTATTTTTTTTAATGAGATGCGTGACGTAACCCCGAAATGTCGTAAGTCGAGACCGCCGTAAGTCGGGGACTACCTGTAGTTGTATTTGTCAGATAACCTAAATTTGCCAACAAAACATCTTATACTCTGGCTTTTGGTTGTGCCCTCATCAGACTCATCTGCTGCTGCTTGTTTCCAGGTTTCAGCGATGGAGCAAAGGAGAAGAAGTGCACAATCTGCTTCCAGAGCTTCAGCAAAGAGGGCAAGCTGCAGAAACACCTCCGTGAACACGAGCTCAATGATAAGGTACCATCAGCTTTGGAGCAGAAACAGGGAGCTGTAGTTAGTTGTTGCTGTTGGTCTTAAAGGTTCAGCTGAAGCTGATGCTCAGCTATTCCTGTTTCAGTACTTTTGATGACATGTTTCACATTTGGAAGTGTTTGAGCTTTGCATTTGGCTAATTGAATGTTTCATATGACAGTCTTCAATTTGAGCTGAAGTTTTGTAGATCAGTTTTGTAAACTACAACAAAGGTGTGTAATTTTATGGAGATGTGGAGTTTCCTCTGCCATTTGCTTGAGCTGATGAGAAGGAAGAAGAAAAAAGCTGCAGTAAACAAAAATGTTTCAGCAGTTCGTTGGATTTAGGGCCAAGCAAATTGCTGTATAGTTAATGATGTGTTACGATCAGTTCAATTAAAAAATACTTTATTAATCCCAGAGGAATATTTGTGCAATCATCTCCAATGGTTCTAGGAGTCCCCAGAACTGAGCCAGCCTTCTTTATGAGCTTGTTGATCTTTTTTTTAAGTCATTTGCTCTGGTGCTGCTACCCCAGCAGATAATGGCAGAAGAGATGGCACTCTCTACAACAGACTTGTAGAAGATACGCAGCATCTTGCTGCAAACACTGAAGGACTTCTGGCGCATTCACAACAGCCCTGTTTAGACCGCTTTAATTGAACTCTAGTCCGTTTGCCTAGAAAGTCCGGTTCATTTGGGGAGGTGTGAATGAGCAATTGAACTCTGATACAGACCAAAAAAAGCGGTTTGGTTGAAGTGAACTCTGGAGTGCTTTTAATGCATTGTGAATGCAAGCGGACCGGAGACCGCTTAAAAAGCAGGAAGTGGACTACAGCGCAGGGGAAACAAATGCGCATTTCTCTTACCTCATACGGAGCCGTCAGCCGCCGTGTGTGAAAACAACATTCATGGTCTTCTGCCTCATCTTCTGCTCATGCTAAGTCCGTTGTTGAAAAATGAACAAAACAGAAATCCTAAAACTGCTATACACTGATACACCCGACCACTGCAGAGTCATTGAATATTTCTGCAGCTGACAAGCGTCTGCTTTGTACTGGAAATCTGAGGTGTACAAAGTGAAAAGGAATGGTGAGAGTACAGTGCCCTGTGGTGCTCATGAGCTACTGGCCACCTGGTTAAACACACAACCCTTCAGTCTCACAAACTGTGGTCTGTTTGTCAGGTTGATCCAGGTGATTGTTGAGGCCTCCACCAGAGTCTTCTGGAGTTTCTGACAAAGCAAATCAGGCTGGATTGTGTTAAATGCACTGGACAAATCAAAGAACATGATTCTCACAGTGCTGTCTGTTTTTTCTTGATGACAGTCATATGATTTGTTACTATTTGTTACAATCAGCTGTGATATGTTACAATGTGTTACCAATCGTTATGTTTAGTTATTATCAGTTACGACGTGTAGCCATCAGTTAATTTCAGTTACAATCAAGTTACGAGTGGTTACAATGTTTTATGATGGGTTACGCTCAGTTACTCTTAGTTAGCATCAGTTATGATGTATTACAAACGTTCAATTGAGATTTGTTACGATCGGTTACATGCTGTGATGTACAGTGACTGCACCTGATTTCAAGAATCAGAACTCTTGAGACAAAAGATGGTAACTGGTCTTTTACCATCAGTTACTTTCTGATATGATCTGTTGCCATGTGTTTTGATCTGTCACCATCAGTTGCAATAAGTTATTATCTGTCCTGATCAGTTATGATGATGTGTTACTATCAGTGATGTTCTGGTATGATTTGTCACGATCTGTTACAGACAGCTATGATGTGTTACATTGTGTTACCAGTCGTTGCATTTAGTCACAATCAGTTATGATCAGTTACAATGTGTTACAATCTGTCCTGGTCAGCTACAGCGTGTTGCCATCAGTTAATTTCAGTTGCAATCAAGTTACGACTGGTTACAATGTTTTACGATGTGTTACAACAACTTATATTTTACTTACCATCAATTACGATATGTTACACAAGCGTTCAATTGAGATTTGTTACGATCAGTTACATGCTGTGATGTACAGCGACTGCACCTGTTTCAAGAATCAGAACTCTTGAGACAAAAGATGGTAACTGGTGGTCTTTTACCATCAGTTACTTTCTGATATGAACTGTTGCCATGTGTTTTGATCTATCACCATCAGTTACAATAAGTTCCTATCTGTTAGGATTGGTTAAAATCAGTTGTGACTGTGTATGAATATTTATTATCACTTACAATTACATATAATTGCATGTACAATTGCATACAATTCAGGCTGCTGTTATATCATATTATTTTACATTATTAGTGTTTAGCATATATCTTAGATCCTTACTGTTTATTTTTATATTTATATTTTTGCTATTGTTGGATGCACTGGGACCTTGTGTACACAATTTTGTTCCACCTCATGTACCACATGTGATGTGAATGACAATAAAGAAGCTTGAACCTTGAATTAGCTACAGTCTCTTTAGAGTTCAGAATATGTCAGCACGGCTCATTTCCTGTTGAGTTTAGCTCCAACTTTTAGCTTTAAAGTTCTTCACCGATCCATTTGTTCGCCCAAAATGTCTGCTTGTGTCGACTCGCCCTCACAGCTTTTAGTTACCGGGTTTTTTTTTTTGGTTTTTTTTCTGAAGAAGAATTTTACTTTCTCTCTGTCAATCATCTGTCTCGGATCCCATTGTTTACATCCGGGCAGGGCTGGGCGATATCTCGATATTTTAAAAATACTGTATTGAGAATTTTTTTTTGTCGATATAAGTTGAGACTATCTCGATATAAACGATATAGTTTTATACTTGGAAATCCTGCCATCTCTTTCTCCCAGGCGGCCTCCCTCCTTCTACACACACAGCCCTCTGCTGCGCTCCCCCTCCCCTTCCTGCTTCTGCAGTGTGGGCAGGCATTAGAGGAGACGTTTAGTAAACACAGTAGAGCGTGTGTGAAACTACAGCTAGATGACAGACACGTCTTCTTATTTGAAATGGTTCCGAGCCATGCGGAAGAGGAAGCGCAACATTAATAAAGCAGCAGCTGAAGACACAGACCTTAGCGGCTAACAAGACGGCTAACGCTTTAGTAGCTGTCTTGTTTGTCGCTAAGGACCAGGTGTGTCTTCAGCAATATGATAAACTGCTGCTTTATCAATGTCGCGCTTCCTCTGTGTTCCTCTAAAAAGGCACACAGCACGGCTAAATGAACTCTGAACCATTTCATATAAGAAGATGTGTCTGTCATCTAGCTGTAGCTTCAAGGTTCCAAGTGGAGTCTCACTTTACAGCAGTTCACACAGGCTGACTAACGTGAAGGCTGCACAGCTGAATGGACTGTACTCATAAAGCACCTTTCTATCTTATCAAGACACTCAAAGCTCTTTACAACACAATCTGTCCTCATTTATCCATTCATGCCCTCTACTAGATCTCTACAAAGAATAATCAGAGCTTTATCACATTCATACACTGATGGGACACACATCAGAGGCAATGAGGAGTTCAGTGTCTTGCTCAAGGACACTTCAGCATGTGACTGACTGCTGGTGGAATTGAACCCCCAGCTCTCCCATTATTGGATGATGACTGCTCTATAGCCTCAGCTGCCCTCAGCTGAAGAGGATTATTATTTAATATATGTAAATAGTTTATTTTTTTAGGCATTTATTTTGTACAGTTACAGCTGTTAATATGTCTGTGTGACAATTGGGACAAAACTTTGACTCAAATATATTTTTATTATTTATGGAAAGAAAAAATATCGAGATATATATAGTATATCACAATTTTTGTAAAAAATAAAAAGAGATATTAATTTTGGTCCATATCGCCCAGCCCTAAGCCACTGATTCAGTTTGGTCTGGTAGTTTGTGCAGCTGGGAACACAGCAAGTACCTGAACGCAGCATGGCTGTTTTATTAAAGTTCATGGTTGTTAAATATATGTGAAAAAAAAACACAAAAAAAACTGTTTTATCTGCTAAACTGAATGCAAATTACTTTCAAATAAACTGTGGTCCATGCTCCACTATCATGGTTAACCAGTGCTTACTGCTACTTCCTGTCTGACAGGAAGTTGTGCCCAGAATCATTTATACTGTAGAGCCCCAGGAATAAGGTGGTTAGTCCTGATTTTGACTGAATTTATGATGGTTGTGCCATCTGTACTGTAGCTTCTGTGCTGTTAGCTTGTTTAGCTGATGTTTCCGGCTGCGTTGCTAAACATTTGTCGAAACTAGGTCTACAGTATTGGAAGGGTTGAAATCTGTTTATGCAAGTCCATGTTTAAATAAGATTCCTTCATGCAGTAATTTGCTAACACTACAGACAAATGATCACACAGACACAGGGACAAACCTTATGACCGCCTTGTGTTTGGCAGCCGGTGATATTTACAGAAAGATTTAAAGAAGCAGTTCTTCTCTATGCTTTCCATAGGACTGACTGTTGGAGAAAAGAAAAGTTCTGTCTTTTGGAATAAAAATGACAATTACCAAATGACTGAACCTTTTTTTTTATTTATTTATTTATTTTTTTTAGAGGGCCAGGGTGGTTCTGGGGGATGTCTTCCAAATGACTGAACCTAAAGATTTGGACCATTTCAGTTTCGGGGACTTGGTTTGAATCCCCTCCAGGCTGAAGAGTCTCTGATATAAAGAGTTTTCTCTCAGCCTTTTCCTCTGTCAGAAGAGGAAATTAATTTTGGGACCATTTCTACCCCATGAGAAATAGTGTTCTCTGTTGCTCTGGAATATTTTAGACAGTCTGAGTTTTAAAGTCCGTCACATCTGTCTTGACCTCGTTCATTTGTTAGATGAACTTCTTTTAAACTTTCTGTACGTACGTCCTCGTTCACTGCAGTCTCTGCCTCTTCTTGTCGTTGCAGCCTCACCGCTGCGACCTGTGCCCACAGACGTTTAATGTGGCGTTCAACCTCACGCTACACAAGTCCACACACACCACTGCCGACTTCACCTGCCCCGTGTGCAACAAAAGGTTCTCCCGCATCGCGGGCCTTAAGTCCCACATCATGCTGCACAAAAAGGAGGAGGTAAGTTTCCAAACCCACGTAGAACGCTCGTTTTTGATGCTTTGTTCACCGAGGTTGAACTCCTGCAGAACCTGATCTGCTCAGAGTGCGGAGATGAGTTCGTCCTCCAGAGCCAGCTCTCGCTGCACCTGGAGGAGCACCGCAAGGAGCTGTCCGACGTCAGAGTCTACGTCTGCAAAACCTGCGGCAAGGAGCTCAAGACGTTTGCAGAGTTCAGAGATCACTCCAAGGGTCACGTCAAGATGAGGTCAGCTTTAAACACGACTCTGCTGGTTTTAACCACGTCCACGTCACTCCAGAAATTTTTTAGCTTACTTCACCCACACGATTGGAACAAAAACACTCAAACACCGGGAGGAGAGGAACCAGGTACTGTATACTTTAATGACAAATCAAAACAGGAGAAGAACGTTCTTGGCTGCAGATTTGCTTAAAATAAATATTTTACTTTGATATTGTTTCTGATTTCCTCTCAGTTATTAAGTGTTAGTTTCAGTGTAAACTGATGTTTGATGGTGAGAGGTTGAGGATAAAACAAGAAAGACTTAAAAAGGTTACAAAAAGGGCTTTGTTGTGTTTTTTGTTTGTTTTTAGTGAACACAGTGACTGGACGTTCAGAAAAGAGGCTCCTATTTCATAATTTCTGAAAAGCTCTGTGTCTCCTGTCCACACAGATCAACAGCAACTTGATTTAAAAAACAAACTTGTTTAATCACAAATCTTTGTTCATGTGTGGATGAAAAGTACGATCCAGCAGAAAGTTCTTGTATTTAAAAACAACTGGAGTAGTGTGGACAGGGCCAAGTCTCTCTCACCCACTTTTTCCTTTTTGTACCACGGGGGTCACTGGTGCACATGTCCATCACTGAGTGAGAGGAGGGGGACACCTGGACAGGTCTCCAGTCCATCACAGGGACACATACAGTCAAACAACCATTCACTCTCTCACTCACACCTAGAGACAATTTAGAGTTACCAATCAGTCTAACATGCATGTTTTTGGACTGTGGGAGGAAACCGAAGTGCCCGGAGAAAACCCACACATGCACGGAGAGGACATGCAAACTTTGCCCAGAAAGGTCCCAGACTGGGATTTGAACTGGCAACCTTCTCGCTGAGAGGTAATAGCTTTACCAACCGTGCCGCCCTGGAAAACATTTAGCTAATAAAATAAAATCTGCTACAAAATCTATAAATTCTGGTTAAGTTCTAAGTATAAACAGTACCTTCCAAAACACCATAATTTTAATTAAAAAATTGAGTAAAATGCACAAATATGATGGCTTCAGAAAAAAAAAAAAAAAAGGTTTTCTGTAAATTACAAAAGATGAAAAATGTTTTCATAATTTTAAAGGGGAGGGGTAGGATGTGCTACATATAGCATCTTAGCTAAAGCATCTGTAATGTGCGCCGCAATACAGTTGTTGGAAGTTGTTGGTGGAGGGGAGGTGTTAGGATGGTGAGAGAAGTGTGCTCTATTCGCACAATTCAGTTTCATTTAGTTTATTTATGTAGCGCCAAATCACAACAGAAGTCTGTTGTTGTGCCCTGTATTAAAACATTCACATACATATACCGATGCTTCTCAATAAACCAGGTAGATAAATCTACAAGGTTAAGTCAGGTCCTCTGGACGGATTCTTCTTCTTGAAACGTTTCGTATTTTATCCAAAAGGTTTATTGCTAGTATCACTCAGCCCTCTGTGAATAGCAAGTGGCCATCAGGCCACTAGTGATTAGTTGTTAGGCTGATGGTCCTCCTTTTGCATGTAAGCAACTAGCTTTAGATGTCACCAGCAAGCTGGTTGGTCCACCATGAGAAGATGCTATTTATAAGACTGAGTTTATTGCGGCTCCTCAGACTGGCGAAGCCTTTTGGATGAAGACGAAACGTTTCAACAAGAAGAATCCATCCAGAGGACCTGACTTAACTTTGTACGATTCACATGCATAAAATAGCCAATTGGTAAAAGTTGTCTAAGAAAGCCAGCAGATTGTGTTTAATCTTCACTTTGTTGCAATCTCCCATCCTGAGCAAGTACATTGGCAACAGTGGAAAGGAAAAGCTGCCTTTTAACAGGTAGAAACCTCCAGAAGAACCAGGCTCAGGACGAGCAGCTGTCTGCTTACAAGCAGATCTGTTGGTCAGGCTACTTCTTGCTGTGCCATGCTCTCTGCAATAGTTATTGAATCAATCGTCTACTTGTGGTAAATGTAGATGTTAAAATACACCAGAATGTAGGAAATACAGGAAATGGCATCTACTTTGTTCACAATTTTCTGGAAGACCCCCCCAAAAAACCACCAGTGTCTGTCTGAAACATAGACTCCCAGTTTCTGGGAATTCCACAGCAGACTGGTTTGAAACACATCAGGTGCTATTTAATATGACATTTCTTGTTGGCAGGCCTCAGACTGATGACGTCTTTCGGATGAAGGACGAAACGTTTCTTCTAAAAAGAATCTGTCTAGATGGCATTATTTAACGTATTTGTGATTTTGGAGACTCGCTCAAAAAGAAATAATTCCAGGTGTTATCTCTTGTTGCATGTAGCCAACACTTGATGCCTGAAGAATACATAAGAATGTCATGTTTTTTTGCCAAATTTACTATGTAGTGTAAAATGAACCACAGAGTAAATGTTTATAAAGTAGAGTCAATGTCTATGAAACACCATGAAATTCATTAGATGGGAGTTGTTTAAAGGTTTCATCAAAATACTTTAGTTTTGCTAACCTCAGATAGCAAGACTTCATTAATGTGGTCAGAACTAAAAATAAATTATTAAAGTGGACTTAGTGTATCATCTCAAAAGTTTATTTTCATCACATTACGCACAAAATGTATTGTTTTCCATGTCTTGATTCAGCTCTTTCCTCTTCAGAGGTTACAATGAGTCATCCTCGTTGACTCCTGACATCTGCCTCCATCTCACTCTGTCTTCACTCCAACTACCTCCATGTCCTATCTAACTGCATCCATATACCTGCGTTTCTAACATCCATCTACCAGTATTCCCACTGTCCCTCCTCTGGACATGTCCAAACATTTCAGTCTGGTCTCTCTAACTTTATCTCCCAGTTGTTCAACCTGTGCTGTACCTCTGATGATCTAATTCCTAATCTTATCCATCCTTGT
>JARVLU010001073.1:27566714-27577627 GCA_031762415.1 Simpsonichthys santanae | reverse complement strand
CTCCACCTCTGTTTAATGATGGACGGTTTCTTTTCACAAAGATGGCCTCCTTTACTCCTCTCTCAAACCATTGTTCCGCTCTATCAAGGATGTGAACATGACTGTCCAGAGGACCAGACTTAACATTTTTAGATTGTTCTACCTGGATTGTTGAACATGCATCAGGATACTTTAATGCTAGAGTTGTTATTTAAAATCATCTTTTGATGAGAAACAATGGTGTTCAAGCCTATTTGGTCAGACCACGTAAACAACGTAATGCATGTTCTCATGCAGTATAAGATCTCTTGTTATCACTATAAGTACAGTATGTGTTAATGAAAGCCACTTTTGAAGAAGCTCAATAAATGTAAACTAGGGTCGGCTGCTCTGGACCAAAGTCTTCCACATGTTGTTTGTCAAACTCTAGCAGTGACAATCTGAGTTTTCTTCGACATTGTCTTTACAACTTGCCCCTAAAACTCAGACTGGTGAAGAACTGAGGCAGCAGTTCCTGTGTGGTCTGTCTCCCCATCTCACCTGTTACTCTTCAGAGTGCTCACAGGTGTCTCTCTCACTATGTTCTGTCTTACACGGTCCCTCAGTTTATGAGGATGGCCCGCTCTTGAAAGATCTACAGACATTCTACATTCCTTCGATTTCTGGATGTTGTATTTAACTGAGCACCTGGAGATGTTTGGAGCCTTGGAAATCCATTTGTATCCATCCCCCTGACGGTTACTTTTCAATAATTCAATTCAATTTCAATTCAATTCAGTTTATTTATATACTGTAAAACCAAGTCACAGCAAAGGTCATCTCAGGGCACTGAACAGAAATATTTAAATGCATAAAAAAGCCAGTTTATCTAAAGATGATTGTGTTGAATCTTCACTTCATCACAGTCTCCCATCCTGAGCAAGCACAAAGGCAACAGGGGAAAGAAAAACTCCCTTTTAACAGGAAGAAACCTCCAGCAGAACCAGACTCAGGACGAGCGGCCATCTGCTTTGACTGGCTGCTTTGAGAGGAACAGACAAACACAGAATGGCAGGCAATGAATGGCAGCAATCTTTTCTCTGAGCTGAATTAGTTTATTTTTTATAGGCACTGTATTTTTGCCAACTGTATAAACACACACACATGCATATACACACAAAGACGCAGAAAAACCCTAATGGTGGGCAGCGATAAAACATGAAGTTCTGTCTCCTTGAAAACAAGTCCAAAAAAAGAGGGATGACTCAGGACCCTGGTCCATATTCTATAACTTGTATTTGTAAAGTCTACTCAGTATTTCAGCAACTATAAGTTTGCACCAGATTCTATATGAGCTAAATTCAGATGACATGATGGTGATTTTAATTTCAGTGTTGTTTGGCAGTTTGCTTGTATTTGTCGAACTTTTCTTGTCATATTTCGGTCTCATGCTTCATAAAACCCCACAGATCTGAGGACTTTCAGATAATGAGGTAACGCCCACTGCAAGGTTTAATTTGGCGTGTGGCCTGCAGCGTCACAGGAACAGTGCGTGAACCTTCCAGCCAGAGTCAAAACTGTTTGTTGCTAATTTTAAGTTGAACAGCTAAAGACACATTACCATCTCACAATGTGTATTTACAGCTCGCTCAACACACTTTCTGTTTTTAGAGAAAGATGAGGAATAAATGGGGGATTGTGTAATATTAAAACAAATGTTGTAGAGAGAAGAGGGAGATTGCTTTTTGACAGATGGATTCATTTGCACGACGGCCTCGGGTGGATTGTTTTCACGATGAGAGCCGCTGCTGTTTCTTCCTCCTCTTTACTGACACGGCTCTCGTATAACCAGCCGAGTATTTCATTGAATCAGTAATTTTCTCTCTCTGTCACCTCCAGGTCAAATCCAAGATATGTCCCTGGGCCAGGAGGAGCCGGCTCCTCAGGTGGAAGACACACCTGAGCTCCACCTGGAGGTGGTTTCTGAATCCACTGGGGACTGGCACGTCTTCCCCTGACCGCAGGAGTCAACAAGCTCTCAGCTCAGAGAGCTCTACAGCTAAATGCAGGACATCGTGGAGCAGCTCCCTGTGGTTTCATCTGGATCAGCTGTGAAGTCCAGGTCTCTGGAGTGAAGACTTTGGTTTCTGCTGCCACAGTCTGATTGTCACCTACTTGATAACGTCCAGAGAGGTTTGGCCCTATAAACCTTGATATCCCAAAGAGATCTGCCTCCAGGAGATAGCTGGTCCCTCTGCTGGTAAGACTGTTCTGTCATAACCTGGACTCCTCTCTTCTTTGCCGATCCAGCAGCAACATTGTCAGAATCGCAGAAACAACTATTTAACTGCAAAGTCTAAACAAATTACAACATACCTGTCACTTTTATGACATGTTTATATTGTACATATCCAGTCTGGAAATGAAAAGTCATTTTCAGTTTGTTAAAGTTTGACAGAACGCCTCCAAACATCCTGGAGCAGAGCAGCAGGAACCTTCCACGATGCGTTTGAGTTCTTGAATAAAGATGCTGTTGTCACACATTTGGACTGGCATCAACGGCTGCTTCACTGTAATTTATTTTGTAAATATAGCTAGAGTGCATATATTTTCTGACGAAACTTGGTACACAGCTTGTTTGGATATTTGTAATTTTTTAATATTATTTAATTTGTGGTAAAGCCAAGATGGTATGGAGGCTCTTTTGTTGCATTTGTATTTTCTATCAGTCACAATAAATCAGAATTAAATTACTTTTTTTTATCAATTCAGCCTGTCCTCTTGTTTTGTGTTTTTATTAGAAAGGAAGTATAACAAATATTCTTGTGAATTCACAACGTGGAGATATTGTTTAATCAGTTAGCCAAGCAAAGCGGACGCCCAATCCCAAGTCACAGCAGCCCTCTGATGGTAGCCAGCGGTCACTGCACCCGAATCAGACGTCAGAAAAAAAATGAAAAAAGAAGAAGACAAAACATACTTTACTGCCCAAGCAGCCTGCAAAATCCTCCACCGAAGACCGGCTCCCAGTTGACACCCAGATCCGATGGCAGCAGACCTGAACCCTCGCCCTGCAGAGCAAGCCCAACCTCGGCAGATAGTCTCCGACAGCAGCCTCACACCGCCGCTCCCCCAGCTTGGTGGGGCCAACCCCACGGCTAGTCAGCTCCACGGTTACCCAGCCGAAGTCCGAGGCCCAGTCGTGCTCCAGCAGCCACAGCACCCAGGTTGAACACCCGAACGCCGGATCCCCCGTCCCTGGCAACTCGTAGAACTCCGCGGTTCCATGGACCCAGCAGCTCAACAACCACAGGACCAGGAAACGACAACCGGGCTCCCAACAAGCTCCAATACCAGGCAAGTCAATAGTCCTCCCATGCGCTACAAGTTATTACCTTATACTGTATATATCACCATATATTGCTGTTATCTGAAATTATTTGAATGAATTGGTAATATTAATAGCTCCCTTGAGCAGCGTTCCGTCCAATGTCCGTCCGTGGCAGCCATATTGAAAAATCACAACAGAGAGGACTGTATTTTGTTGCTGTGTTTTGTCATGTTCTTTGCAGGTGTACAGACAGTGGTCGAGTGGTTTGCCTTGTGCTCTCGTCGTGTATATTTTTTTATATTTTGTGGTCTTTCTTTCTGTCTTTCTATCCTAAAAAAAAAATCATAATAATGGTGTGAAGAGGATGGCTGTGAGGGGAGGCCATCGAAGAAGAAAAAAAGAAAGAAAAAACCTATTAAAACCTCTTTACTTTATTCTTTTCTAGGTTTATCGCTCTGCCTTTGCTTTTGTTAATGATCCATTCCCATGCAGTTTCAGCCAGGAGAACCAGCAGGATAAAATCTGGTAAGACATAACTTGTAAATTTAAACAGAATGAAAAAATGCTTTATTTGGAGAAGATGAATTCTCTTGGGGAAGTGCATTCATATTTTACAGTCAGTCTTTATGCCATGGAAATGCGTACACTGATTGTTCCTGGGCCAAAATTGTTGAGTGCTCCATCTGCTCCAGTTGGGAAGGCTTGGCATGAATAACGATGAGCTAATGAGTCACGCGCTCTGTCTCCATGAAAGAAAATCTGTAGAACTCTGGCTTGTTGTGACCGGCCCAGCAGTTTCACTTCCTGTCCCTGTGATTTTTATTCTGCTCTTCGTTGTAATGAAGCATCATTTGCTGTTGTATTAAAGAAGAAGCACACATCCAAGCTGCAGAGGGTTGGTTTGTAGTTTTTATTTTTTATTTTTTTTTTTATTCTCAGGTGAGTGGCTGACCATGTTTTATTACACAAAGAATAATGAGGAGGTTGTTTACATTCATCTCATGGATCCATTCAGACAAAATTCGAAGAACTCGAGCGCTTGGACAGTTTACAAGATGAACGCTGACGATCACACCTGAAAGATGGATGGAGCAGATCTACTCTTGACCTTTACCTTTTTATTTTTTACACAAAACTTACACATTCTCAAGAATGAGTCATTACAGTTAGTTAAAGAGCACCTTTTTGAAATAGTTTATTATTCACTGGAAAGACACGCAGGTCGTTGCTTTTGGTAATCAGGAGGAAAGGCACTTACTGAGCGAGGATATTTTGTGAAACAAATTGACATTTTGTGTGCTGTGTATTAAATAAAAACAATACCAGTGCATGAAAAGACAACAAAGCATTATACAAGGTGAAACCAGACATCCTGCTGCAACATCATGCTTCAGATTCAGTTGCTTTGTGAAAAAACTGCTACATGAAACAAACTATTCCTCTTAAATGTGTGTTAGACTTGAAAAAGGCTTTTTTTTTTTTTAAAGCATCAAGTTAAAGCCAGCCTAAAGTCTTAATGGTGACAAACATCACATTCATGACAGGACATGCTTTTACAGCTCGGACACGGGGTAAACAGAAACACAATGTGACTGAATGTTTCTAACACTGTAACATGAGTTTAGTCTGTCATTAATGCTCAAACTCGGGTATGTTTAGGAGGACAGTAAAAGGTCAGAGGGCATGACGCAGACAGTGAGACGGGACAGAAATTCTCTAACACTGAAGCAGCCAGGCTTCTTCACCAGTCAACTTGCGGCATTAACGGTCAGGTCATCTGTTCCTGCACCGGCCTTTACCTTCAGCTGCGCCCAGGTCCGCTTCAGTTTAGCCACCGTTAGTTAGAAATCCAACAAAGACGACACAGAAACTCAAATTGTACAGAAAGGGGGAAGTCATTCAGGCTGCACACGCAAGCGGCTTCTGGGTCAGCAAACAGTTCACACTGAAGATGATGACGGAGCATCAGGACACGAGGGACGGAGGGACAGATTGTGTTGCCATCAGCCGAAGGGTTGGGCTTTAGCTATCATTAGGGTGTTAAAAAGATGCTGTTGGGAAGGTCAGTTTTTCTTTTTGTTCGCCCCCATGAGCTGTCGAGCAAATCCCCTCTGGATGTTGGAAGGGGTTGTAGAGGGGGGACTTCAGCGTTTGGCTGGAGAAGCACTCCTGCTACCCTGTGAAACAGACAAAACACGAGAATAAGACCAGAAAGCAGCTGTTTCAGGAGCAAAGGGGTTAGATTTTTGGAGGCGGGTTCATGTCATTTCACTCAAAATGTGACAGATAAGTGGATCTATAGTCACGGATGGTTTGATGGCACTTTTTCTGAGAGGAAAGCGTTTTAGGTATACGTAGCTAATAACATCCATCCATCGTCTTCCACCCATGCTCCAGAGCTAGTTTATGCCACCAGGAATCAGCATGGCAGGGACTCTCCCATGCTTGCTGTCTGGCTTACATCACACCCAACCTTGGCGGTGCTCCTCACAGACCTTGACAGTCCTCCTCTCTCCAGGTGAGGGCGGGGCAAGAACTCGTTGCCTCATGTGGGAGCGTTTAAGTACGGTACCTTGGCGTCTTGTTCGTGAGTGATGAGAGGATTGAGTGGGAGATGGATCGACTGATTAGGGTCTCGTTCATAGTAATGAAGGCACTGCTTTTGTTGATCGGTAAAAGAGTTATGTCAAAAGACAAGACTCTCAATGTCCTCGTTGTTTCAACCCTCACCTGTAGTCATCAGATTTTAGTCATGACTAAAAGAACAAGATTCCAGAGACAAGCGGTCAAAATGAACTTCCTCTGTAGGGTGTCCAGGCTCAGCCTTAGAAAAGGTGACGAGCTCCATCATTCAGGGGAGCTCAGAGGAAAACTTCTGCTCCTTGACAATGAAAGGAGTAAGTTGAGGCAGTTTGGACATCTGATCAGAATGCCTCCTGGACTTCTCCTGTTGGATGTTTTCTGGGCATATCCCACTGGTAAGAGGCAGATCCAGAACATTCTGGAGGGGTTGTGTATCTTCTCTGGTCTTGGAATGTCTCAGAGTCCCCCTGAAGGAGTTGTGAAGGAAGGACTATGAGACTATGACTATGTCAGAGAGGCAACATGTCCAGAAGTGAAATCCAGACAGAGATCTGGATTTCACTTCTGGACATGTTGCCACTCTGACCCAGTTATGCACAAGCTATAACAGATCAAGGTGGAGATCATTGATTCCATAGTCCTTCCCCGGGGAATCCTTAGGTGTTTCCAGGCCAGAGAGAATATATCTTCTAATCATTAAATTCTGGGTATGCCCTGTGGTTTCAGCCTTGTGGAATCTGCCCAGAAAGTCTCCAGAATGATCGTGAAACCCCCCTCAGATCACTCCTGAACCTGACAAATCCCATTAAGATACCAGATCTCTTTTTCAAGGGATGTCAGGACCTCCCTTCATCTGCTCTCCTCTCAGCTTCCTGTAGATGATCGGGCTTCTCAACTTATCTCTAAGGCTTGACCACCCTACAGGGTAACCTTACTTGTTCTTTTGGCCGTGAACTGTGTGCCATGGCCACAGGTGAGAGTTGAAATGTAACTGAACCAGTAAATTAAGAGCTTTATCTTTTAATTCAGCTCCTACGTCATAACTGACCGAAGCCCTCGTTACTGCATTTGAAGCCCCGATCCACTGGAGTTAGAGGTCCATCTCCTGCCCTCACTTGTGAACAACACTCCCAGATGATTGAACCCTTCAATTTGAGGCAGAGACTCCCAACCCTGAGGTACATTCTACCCTTTTCTGGTGGAGAACCATGGCTTCTCTTATCGCAGCAGCTTCACACTCAGCCACAAACTGTTCTGATCTCATATCCTGTTTGTTTTGTTCATGGACAGAATCTCAAGACAAAATACTGGAGAGGATGGTGTCTGCTTTGGGAGCCACATGGAAATCTGACTAGCCTTTGGTCTTGATGGGGACTATTTATTTTTAGTAATGCACAATATAAAATAAACACCATCTGGACACGTTGTCACTTCCTGTTTAGTAGAAACAAAAACAATTTATGGTGTTTTATTATTTCTTCATCTGTCTCAAGTTCTCAGGTTTTAGCTGCTCTTCGTCTGTATGATGAGGATGAAGCTGGTCTTAGTGCAAAGTGGGAGCTGGTGTTTGTGTTAGAAGTAGCATGGCAGTAATATTGTGTGCACATTTCAGGACTTTAGTAATCCACAGAGGAAGAATAAAATATACTTTGTTGTGAAAACTCGTTGAAAAATTACAACTGATTGGGTCAAACGTATTAACCCTCAGATTGTCCTTTATTATGGAGAAATTAAATGTCCCATTTATTTTAGCACCCCTAGGGCCTTTTTCAAACTCTCCAAGTATTTTTTTAATTTGACAATTTATTTTTATGGCAGTCTTGGAAAAAAATTAATTTCCCTCCTTAAGACTGTCAAATGGATTTCTTCACATTTTCCTTGAACCAGTTCCAGGCCAGAGTATTTGATGGACTACTTCCAAGCTGTTTATTTTAAAATTTATTTAATTTTAAATAGCTTTTCTATGACTTGAACTAAGACTTTCTAAGTCTTTACTCGTTTAATTTTTTTTTTTACTTTTACTGAACCCAGCAGTGTTTATTTTTTACAATAAAATAAGATTTATTAAGGAACCTTTAAAAATAACGAGGTGGTTCAAAAATAATAAAACAGGGTCTTCATAAAATAACAGAACTCTTGTTTTTGATCAAACATGTACTTCAGTACAATCATGAGCAGGGTAATCCCAATAAAAAATGGTAAAAGTGATTTATTAAATCATTAAAAATACCAGGGCACTGCTTCTTTTATAATTTATTTTGATGTAATTTAATTCAGTAGATTGCCTAAATAAATTATACTTTAAACTGTTAAATATAATTAAAAACTGTTCAATTTATCAACTTAATAGGAGCAGAAACTATCATTATAGTCATTTCTGGTTTTATTTTCATCTCAGGGGAGATAAACCCTTTGTCCAAAAACATCCCTTGTATACATTTACATAATTTGTTGCATAAATCAAACTCTTGTTCATGCCAGATGTCTGCAGGATTACCACAACAGAAGTGATTATTGTCTACAGCAAAACCTTCAAATCATGAATGAATTCATTAAGAAGATTAGCTGTTTGCTTAGACTGGAAACAGAAATTAGTGGCATCGAGACAACTTTTGTTTAACAAAGCATCAGTGAGTCACATTTGACCTCTGTTGAATAGCATTATCCAGATTGTATGTATGAAAACAAACATGCAGATAAAAGACAGCTCTGTGTGCAAAAATGTAAATTTAACAGATGAGAACAATACAGTGAAGTATCATTATCACCAGGAAAATTAAAGTCAAGAATTTTAATTTTATATTTAGAGATTAAAGTTGCAAAATTCCTAATAAAGTTGTAATAGATTAAAAGATGACAGCCTAAATATTTTATCTCCGAAAAAAAATTGAATTTGCAAAAATAAAGTGGTTATTTTGAGATTAATTTTTATGAAGTAAAAACAAACATCTACTTTGGAAAGCATTTATACAATAACCTTGTTACCTGACAAAACTCTATCAATGTGTTTTAATCTCAGAAATATGAGAAAATAAGTCAAAATTCTGAAAAAAAAAATATATTTACACATTCTAACACCATTTCATCCACCCTAAATCTGTCAACTAAAAACTTGAACAATGTCAAAGTTCAGAGAAAAAATTAATAAGTCCATCTTTGTGCAACAATGAGACTGTAATGAAGGTGAAATACTGCAATTTAAAACAAGAAAGGATCCGACTTGTGATGACGGCCATAGCCTCAGCAAAATAAATAAATGGACAGATCTAATTATAATGATTTCACTTGTTTCAAGTTACTCAATAATTATGTCTAAATGTTATGTTTTTTTAACTTTAAGGCTTAAAAAAGCCATATGGCTGCACTGGTTAAAATTGAGCACAAATACTTTACTGTTTTTCAAACATTTAATCAGTTTATGAAAGCTTTTCAGGTTTTCATTTTATTCTGTGTCCTTAAAGTTTTATTTTCTTCCCCTCTCTTTTATCACCAATAAGATTTTCATTCCTAAGCTTCTGTTCAGCTCTGAAAATGCGAGACAAGAGAAGAGTCTGAAAGGTAGAAAGATTATACAGATTAGACAATTTTTTTTATGGATCGCTTAAAAAATTATTCATATCGTGGAAAGTTGTTGCTTCTCATCGCAGAGCGAGAGCTGAGGCCCAAGCTTTTGTTCTCATCGAGCCTCGGTCTGTAGATTTAATCTGACGCAGGAGTGAGCAGAAATTAAGAGTGAAACAATAGTTGTGAGCTGTCTGGGGTGTATGCTAATTTCCATTTAGTTTCTTGTATTGTTTATAAGTGGCGGAACAAAAGTGATAAAATACCAAAGAGACTGCTCCAATTAGCCAAATCAGAGAAGCTCTGAACGTGCCACAAGTTTGTCTGTAGCTTTGTGACAACACATTAGTCACTACATTACAGAAGCAACCTTTGGGAAATTCAGGCGTCTCTCCTCAGGTAATAATTTATGGTGCTGTCAGTGTAGCAATACAATCTACAAATAAAAAATATACTATAAAACTATTGCAGCATAAAGGCTGTCCCTCTTTCATGTGACAAATTATAAGAAAGGAGGTTGGTCAAGCAGTCATTAGGCTGTAGCAGTCTGATGCTAATGCTAATATCGCTAATAAAAGTGATGTTAATGCTAATGATGCTAATAAAAAGTGATACAAATGCTAATGATGCTAATACAAAGTGATGCTAACCCTAATGATGTTAATAAAAGGGATGCTAACACTAATGATGCTAATAAAAAGTGATGCTAATACTAATGATGTTAATAAAAGGGATGCTAAGACTAATGATGCTAATAAAAAGTGATGCTAATACTAATTAAGTTAATAAAAGGGATGCTAACACTAACGATGCTAATAAAAGTGATGCTATTGCTAATTACGCTAATAAAAAGTGATGCTAAAGCTAATGATGCTAATAAAAAGTACCCTGAATCTGTCAGAGCAGAGCCATAACTTTCCATCTGTGTAAAATTCCCAGTAAAACTTGAACAAAATGTGGAAAATAACCTTAATGGTTTTCAGGGGGAGAGGTGGCACAGAGGCTAGAGAAGGTGGGCCTGTGATCGGAAGGTCACCAGTTCAACTCCCCAGACCCAGACGTTAAAATGTGAGTGGGAAAGGTGAAACACCTGCACCTGCCTCCACCCTCATTTGCCCCATAACCCCCACCAGCTGCTCCCCTGGGCACCCTAGACAGCAGCTCCCTGCTACACACAGATGGCTGTGGTAGCTCGGTGGTCTGTGCCTGTGTCAGGAAGGACATCCTGTGTAAAAACAATCATCAAGTCTTAGTAAAGGTTAATTTACTGTGGTGACCCTGAAGATAGGATCAGGCAAAAGAAAAATAAAATCTAAATGGTTCTCAGCAACATTTAGTTGTTCCCTCGTTTTTTTTTTTTTTTTTTTTTTTCATAACGTCAATGAAATTACCCTGATGCATGCTCAATACCCTGATGCATGCTCAATAATCCAGGTAGAAAAATCTAAAAAAGCTAAGTCTGGTCCTCTGGACATTCAAA
>JARVLU010001073.1:27523974-27542621 GCA_031762415.1 Simpsonichthys santanae | reverse complement strand
GGTAGAAGACAGATCTCTATCGTAGGCTAAATCTCTATCGTTTCTACCGTGTACCGTATATATCGCGCATCCCTAGCCCCAGTGGGTATACTGGTAGAATTATGTTAGAAATGCAGCTGCCAGGAAAAAGACAAAGAGGAGACAAATGGATGCAGTTAGAGAGGACATGGTGGTTGGAGTGAGGACAGAGGATGCAGAGGACAGAGATGGAGGAGGATGACTCGCCATGGCAACCCCAGAAGAGGGAAAAGCTAAAAGAAGTTTCATCACAGACCCTCTGACTTGTAATAAAATCAAACTGAAGAGCCAAAACATTCCCACTCAACAGGCTGTCTGTCACACAGTGACGTAGAGCATCAGCTTGTGCCAAGTATGGAAAAAAAGACAAACACGCTGGTATGAGTTGCATTTGATAGGTGAAAGTCTTGAAGAAATTACCACCACACCAATATACGATGGCACAAGTTGTTGTGCACGAGGCCAGTCTAAAAGTTTGAGCATGCACAAAATTTTAAAAGTACGCCTATGTGTTGCTGATAAGTTAAGACACAAACTACAGGGATGTGACAGATAAGTTATTCATTAGTTCACACACGCTACAAGAAAGTTGCTCATTAGTTGACAAATGTAGGAAACCACATGGGCAATTGTGCAGCAGACGAGCAGCTTATTTGTAACCCATGTGCAACTTACTTCTAATATATCTGTGATGTACATCAACGTTTACACACTGTAATGTAATGTATGTGTCTTAATGGGTTAATGTTCTGGGTTCAAAAGGGAGGGGAAGCTAGGTGTGTGGAAGGCATGAGTGTGGGAGAGACAGAGGAGGAGAGCCAAAAAATGCTGTCATACAATTGTGTAAGTTATGGATAAATTACTCATCTGTTAAACACAGGTTATACATTTGTTCATTTAACTAGCAATATGATATGTTTTGTCTAAAAGATGCTTAGAGTTGGTTTTATTTCATCTTCAGTGTATGACAGTGCTTTGAACAAAATATTTTATATGTTAGCATAAGTTGTCTGAAACATCATATAGTGTGAAAGGGCCTTGATGTGCAGGAGGTCCTTACCTCTTGTAGAAAATCCTCCAGCAGTCTTGTGAACTTGTCCACCAGCTCATCCAGGAGCTGGGAGCGGGATATATCTACCCTGTTAAAGATTGTGAACTCCTCGTTGCAGAGAGCATGGTAGGTCTTTGAGCAGGACTCCAGAACTTCTGTGTCCGTGTGTTTCTCCACAATTTCTTTTATCTGACGCAGAAGGGCGTCCAGATGCTGGAGGAGAGAATCATGGTTTTTTTTTTTTTTTACATTTTTTACTCTCCCTAAAAAGGAAGTCTAAAAATCTAAAATAACTTTTGTTTGGCATTATCAATTATAGAAGTCAGAAACATGTAATCAGATAGAAGTTCATTTATTTGATGTGTTCCATGTGTTGTAGCGCAAAAAAGCACAGGCAGGTTGAACTTGACAAAATAAGATGCACCTCTTTGTATAAATGTTTATATATTGGGCAAGCAGTTATCAAAACTGCTTAAAGTGTGTGTGACATGATGTTTAAACTTTGCATAAAATGGCCCAACATATATATATCTTGTATCATTCAACTATGTTCGTTTTTGCAAACAAAATGATAAATATATGAAAATTTCATTCAAAGTCATTTTAAATTTGGCGCTGTGTTTTGTCACGGTAAATCCGCGAAGTTATGCATATGTCGTCTGTGACGTAATCATAGGTATTTCAGCTAGAACGCCCCTGTACAATACAACGGTGAACAATAGGAACCGACAAATTTAGCAATTTAAGTGAAGATTTGAGCGATTTGTCTTCAGTTTTGGAAGCTGAACTTAGTAAAAGTGTTTCTGAGCTGAACCATTCCTTAATAAATGCACGTAATGTTTAAATCAGCTTTATTTAAATAGTTTCGCTTTGACAGTCTTCCAAACGGTCATGCGCGCTGCAAAAATAAATTATAAATAAATCGAATTTTAGCTCAAACGTCTCCTGACTCTACTCAGTTGTAAATGTCCAGTCAGTGATTACCTTCTGTAAGTTTCATCCAAATCTGTCGTGTGGTTCATGAGCTGTTATGCTAACAGTCAAACACTGAGGTAACAGTACCGTAGTTTTTTTTATTTGATTTGATGTTTATTTATTCATTTTAAAAGAACAATAAAAAAAAAACAGTTTGATCAGATACAAGTTCAGAGCTCCAGAGAGCAGGAGGCCGTGCTGCAACAGAGTCCGAGTAGAGGAGGCTTCTGTCGGACACATGAGCTGGGAACCATCGGTGGACCCTAGCGGCCGGAAGTGATACTGCACCATTTTTGACAAAATGAAAAACGGTCATATCTCAGCCAAAAATTGGTTTAAAAATATGGGAAAAAATCCATAAATATGCCGCTTCACCCACGGCACACCTGACGATCACTCACGGAACAGTGGTTGAAAAACAGTGTCCCTCGTTCAATGGAATTGTTTTGTCCATTATTGACAAAGTTTTTTTTTTATCTTTTGTGAAAGTGAAAAGGATCACTACGTCACTGGCGATATTACAACACCCAAATGCGACACAACGTAACGGCATTTTCAAGTTTTACAACAAAAAAAAAATTGGCGATCTTGAAGACAATGACACTGCGTTGTAATGACACCCACTGACAGACATTCTTGTCTCTACGTCACAGACGTCGCATGCGGAAGAACCCGGATTTCCTGTGACGAAACACGGCGCCAAGTTTTAAAACACTTTTAAATCAAATTTTCATTGATTTATCATTTTGCTTGTAAAAAAGAAAATAGTTGAATGATACAACATATATCTGTTGTGCCACTTTATGCAAAGTTCCAACATCATGTCACACACACTTTAACTCTTCATTACCTGGGAGGTGTTTGCTGATAATTTGTGCTGTTTCAGTGGCCCTGGCCATGCTGGAGTGGATCAGAACATCATACTTCAACCCCATTGCTGCTAACCTCCGACCTGTCAACTCAGCCTGCTCACGACCTGAGAACCAGAGACAAACGGATTCATCAGAAACTCGTAGCGTTCGGCTGAATGTTTGTGTACAATGAACCTAATGGTGTGAGGATCCTCTCCCTGTCGCTGCTTCCACTCAGGTTATACTGGGAGTGTCGGATGAGGAGGATGTGTCGCGTGGCTTTGGGTTTGCCGTTGTCCTGCTCGGAGCTGGGGTCTTCAGCCACGCTCTCCTTCTTCTTCCCGTTGGACAGGACAGACGGGTCTCTCCTGGACAGACAGACAGACAGAGGTGAATCTGAGATTAGAGGTGGCTTAACTTGAGAAAGAACTGGGTTAACCCAACGAGAAGATCTTATAATTTAGTTTGACAAATCCCTCCTCCAAACCGGATGTTACACAGTTTAACAAACTACATTAAATTAACTAACCTGAATAACAAAAACATGCTTAGCTTCATTTCACAGGATAATAAACTGGTTGTGCACAGATGGAGGAAACTAACTGTCCTGAACAGGAACATACTTGTCCCAGTTGAAGTCCCAGGACGGTCCATTCGGAGCTGGCGTGTTCCGGGCAGGTGTCCACGCCGGCTGAGCAGCTTGGACCACGGTCAGTCTGGACCACCGACCGGCCGCCTCCCCCCGGTTCTCCCCAAAGTAGCCCCGAGACTCGGCTACAGCTGCCGCGAACACCAGGACGGCCGAGCCTCCGGTGAAACCACAAATAAGTTTGAAAGTTTTCCTGTAGGACATCCTGCGAGGCGCCGGGGACAAGTTCACTCCTGCTAGCTAATTAGCCGAGTGTAGCTATTTCCTGGAAATGTTCTTCTTCCTGTTTCTACAACGACGTCCAGCTGTCAGTGTTAACTCCAGCGACATAAACTGAGATAAAACAAAAGTGCTGAGTGCACAATTTAGTAACGAGCAGTGCTGTTTAGATGGATATAGTGGTGGACTCTTGAACTGAAACATGCGCCGATCAGGAGAGCTTACTTCCGCCTTTACGAGTCACGTGATTGATGACGTACCAAGCACAGATTAGAGCGTTCCATTATCGACAAACAAGGGGGAAAAAAATTACATTGATGAGGTTTATGAGAAATATATTTCTTATTTGATCGGGTTTTTTTTATCTAAAGCACAGGAACTTTTAGTTGGTGATATTTTATATTATACAGTATTATATTACATGTATTATATTTTATATTATACAGTATTATATTACATGTATTATATTTTATATTATTATAAATGTTTTAGGTTCAGTCAAAGAAAGAAGAATTTCTCATATTTCATAAGTTTTTTCATGGTGTAAAAAGGATCTGTCAGGTTCTAACAGTTTACAAAAACACACAACAAATTTTGTCTTGTCGTTATTTATTTAAAAAAAAAGCCTAAATGAAAAATATGTGAGGGGGGAAACTAAAACAGCCTTGTTGCTTTCATAAGATTTAAAATGAATGAGCAGCCAGGGGCAGGGGAAGAGCTGTCACCCCCCGCCCCATGAGAAGGTTGCCGGATCGAATCCCGGCCTGGCACCTTTCTGGAAGGAGCTTGCATGTTCTCCTCACACGTGCATGTGTTTTCTCCCCCAGACGTAAAATAGGTGTGAGTGAGAGAGTGAATGGTTGTTTGTCTCTATGTGTCCATGTGATGGACTGGAGACATGTCCAGGGTGTCCACCCGCCTCTCTCACAGTGACAGCTAGGCATGGCCACCAGTGACCCCCGCCACCCAAAACGGAAAAAGCAGATAAATATAATGGATGGATGTATATATGGTGGTACTGGAATTTGTTGTGGCAACCCAATTTTTGACAAGGACATTTCTTACACCTCAAGTTGTCCAACTCACAAGATGGACATATGGATGAATGAATGGAAGGACAAAGACAGGGTATTTTTAATACCCCTCTTCGCTCCGTGATGGGAGTCAAAAACATAAACTGCATAAAGTGAAGGAGGGCTGAGCATGTTCAGCTCTGTCTGCAGTTTCAGCTACATATGTGCTGAATGTTGCTTATAACGTCGCCACACAGTCACGTCTAACTAACATCTCTGCTCTCACTGGAGAACGTTCTGGATGGCAGGAAAAGTGTGATTCAGTTCAAGTTCCCTGCCAGCTGTGCAAGCATCTGTGCTTTTCATGGCTCTGCTGTTTTCACAAGTCAAAACATGAGGATCTTCATGCTATCAATCAAAGACTGACTCGTTTCATTCCTCACCTCCGATCTTCCATTTAGTTTAAGAACAGTTACCACAACTGAGGCAGCAATCAATCAGCTCCAAGCAGAACTTGGAAAAAAAAAACTTACAAGTTTCATTAATCGTGACCGTCTGCTGCTCGGTGACAAGATCCACTGTGAAAAGTTTCTGATTGATGGAAGTCACAAGACTCACAATGTTGGTTAATAACTGAGCATCACACGAGATCCCTTTGAGTTTGGTTTTATTAAAGAGACAAGCAGGACCTTCTGAAGTCAGTCACACTCTTTCAAGCTGGATGACTGGCCCTGGGTACAGTGGCAATGTAAAAAAGAAAAACTAAAAGGAGGAGAACTTGTAAACAGCACTAAGGGCCAATTATTCAGTACAACAGCAGAGCAACAAGAGAAGCAAGCATCTCCTGAAAGATTGCTCACTCCACTTTGTAGGCTTCTACCATGAATACAGAATTTATTCATGAGCGGAAAACCTGAGATAATGACAGGCTCCTGAGGCCGTTCAACCATCCAAAGGAGTCAGGAAGGTCAGAAGCTGATAATCATGCCCTAACAGAGAGTTCTCTAGGTGCCTTTATGAGCTCCAGGAGAATGTGAACGTGCTTCTCAAAACGCAGCTGACAGGACTGCCCCATCATCTGGATCCAAAGAGCTAAAACAGCCTTAATATGCTGCTCAAATGTTTTTATTTTTGACATTTGACCTGTTGTTTACCAGGTGAAATGTTTGAGAACCAGTTGTAACTTTCAAATATGACCTGGAAAATAATTTACAAGAACTGGGTGCATCAAAACATTTTATCAATACGGTGCACAGAAGTATGTATAAATAATAAATACAAGGATTCAAATATGTGCGTGCTGAACAAGTCTGTATGAAAATGTAAGAAGTATTTTTGTAAAAGGGTACAGAAATGTGCCAAAGTTCAACCAAGAATAGACAACAAGGACAGCAGTCAGCTTCAATCTGTTGTAGTTTATGAACGTTTTTGAACTTTGATGTTGTAGTTTATGTTTAGAATGTGAGCGATGTCAGAGTTGTGAGTTTGAGAGTGTTGTGTAAGGTGTTCCGGTTGTCTGCGGCAGCCAAGTGAAGGGTGTTATGTTTAAGAATAGTGGAGCTTTTTGGAACTTGATATAGTCCCTTGATCTAGTAAAATAATTACAATGGAGGAGGTGAAGGAGAGATGAGAGATAAAGTGCTTTAAATCAGGATCGTCTTGTAGACAAAGTAAAGATACTGATGGAGCTGATGGGTTTGAAGGACAGCCTGCAGTTTATAGAGATCACAATGATGAGTTTGGACAAGTGGTTTAGCAGCAAAACAAATGGCAGAGTGATAAACGGTGTCCAGTTTTTTTAAAGGTAGTGCTTGATGACAGTTTTTAGATGATGTCACCGTAGACCTTGTCACTTTGACAAGACTTAGCAGCATGAGAAAAGGAGGCTGCGTGTACGAGGAAAGCTCGTCGGGCTTTAAGTTTTACTTCAAGGTTATTGAAATGAGTAGGTGAAGACAGAGGTGAGTCCAGCCAGATCCCAAGATACTTGTATTCAATCTTTATTTATAGAGGTTAATCCCATTGAGCCTCTGGGACTCATTTACAAGAGAGACCTGAATGAAATGAATGAAATATGATTTTTCAAAAACCAAAGGCACAGTTGATCTTTGAGGGACTTATATTTTTCAGAGCGAAGATGATGCATTTGTTCTTATTGGCATTTAGTCAAAGATGGAGGTCATGAAATAACTGCTCTACATAATAATAATAATAATAATAATAATAATAATAATAATAATAATAATAATAATAATAATAATAATAAAAACTGAGATAAAAACTGTCAGCTTGTTGAAAAATCGAGGTATGCGAGGAGTGGGCCTCATGCTCCTCATTTTTTCCTCCTCTTCCTCGATGTGAAGCTGATGTGAAGCCAAGCATCTGGGACAACAACGAGGACTGTGGTAGGACAGAGGCGCGGGAAGCATTCCTCTGGAAAAACATCCATTGCTATGTGGCCCGAGCCCAAGCCTCCCACCTGAGGGCAAGAATCTCCCTGCTGCTGCATTCATGTCGGATCTGAAGCACCCACAAGCCTTTGGGGACAGAAAGAGCCCCTCTGTCTCCGACACCCTAACCGGCATTCAGAACATCAGTCCTCCAGAGATTCTACTGGAGGAGATAAGAACTGTCATTTAAGCCAAGTTTATGACTTTCCAGACTTGACTGTGGGAAGGGATGTGATCCCAAAGAGACCAGCACAAGCTCTAATCCTGTGCTTAGTATGGAAAATGTTTTCACATTTTTCTCTGGTACGTCAAGTTGAAACCATAAAGTCCTGGGACTCCAAATATAGAATGAGTTATCTGTGTTTGTGGAGAGCTCTGCAGACTCCACCAAACGTCCAACACAGTCAGAACCGCTGGGTTGATTCAAGTGGAAATGAGAAAAATGTTACTTGGTTCAGTGGGATGGTTTACAGTTTCAGGGCATATCATGATTCAAAAAGTTACTTTTAACACTTCTACAGCATATTCCTGTGGTTTCAACTGCATTTATTGACCAACAGGTACAGGGCAGAGATACAGGATAAGATATGTATATTTTAAAGTGCTTGGCTCTGTAAAGTTTAAAAGAAACCAACAATTAACAAACAATTAACCGACAATTAAGTAGGGCTCGGCAGAAACATCCAGCCGCGATGGAGACACCTCTTCTGCAGGAAGTTGTAGCATCCATTAAATGTAAACGCAGTGCATCACCTATAGGCTGATTAAAAATTCAAGAGAAGAGGGATAAAGTTAAAAAAGAAAAGAAAATGGACAGTAATGCATTAAATTATACGATAATTTTTTTCCAAAATTGCATCAAGAAATATTTGTCTATTTCCTTAAAAACTGAATTGTGAAAACTAAAGACAATTAAAAAGCTAAAAATGTAAAAAAATAAAATAAATAAAAGTCACTTAGGTTTGATATTTTGCAGGCTATAATAGATTAGTTTATGGTGCACAGACATTAAATTGTATTTTTAAGCATTAAAGAAAAGAAAAGAAAGAAAAAAGAAAAGCATTAAGAAACTGTTATTATAAAGTTTAAACATTTCACCACAATAAAAATGTAATGCAACAGGATCAGGATAATGCAAGACAGATAGACAAAAACAGTTCAAGAGGAGTCATTTTTGTTCACAGTAAACTGGTGCAGGTTCTCATTCATCCAAAACTTGATAAATAGAAAACAAAACTGAATTTATATTCTGCAGCTGAAGATACTTGATTGGTAGTAAAACATTTTTGACTACAGAATAAAAGTCTTATTTTTATTTTATTTTATTTCTTTCAAATGCTGCTACGTTAGTTGCTCAAAAGTTTTATATTTCCAGACCACGTAAAAACACCAAAAACTAAATTGTCAAACTTTCTCAGCACAAACTTAGTTTGTGTGCAGAGGCATGAGGAGCAAATTCTGCTGGAATTTTTGGAAGGAACCTTTCTTACACCTCAATGCAGCCACAAACCCAAATGGTTGATACCACACTTACGTTTCAAGATATCACGCTCACAACATGCACGGATAAACATGGGATCTCCAATCCCCCCTTTTTGCTCCACAATGGGGGAAAATGATGTGAGTTAAACACCTTAGTCATCTGAAGGCAGTTTCATATAAAGATAGAATAGCTGACTTGTCACTTGCAACAAATGTAAGAAAACCTTAAAGAAATGTCATTCTGCATTTTATGCTATAGAAAACAATGGACTTTGTCTTTGTTTATGAAGGGAAAAGTATTTTCATGCAGCTGACTGAGTTAGCAGCATCAAGAGCCCATGATAAGAGAAACCCCACACGGTTTGACATCTCATTAAAAAGGATTGATGTTGTAATGAATTACGATGAGGACCTGGAAATTCATCAAGAACACAGGAACAAACAAAAAGATTTATTGAAAAATTGTCAGGAGGGGCACTCATGAGGGAGAATGTTGGCCTAAAACATTTGATTGTTATGCACTGATGATTGATTGTTTTGGATGGATGGTCCCTTTTTCCATGTGTAAAGCTAGTTTCTGGGAATTCCACAGCAGGTTGGCTTGAAACACATCAATGGGCTATTTGGGGGCTGAGATGGGCTAGAGGAAGAGCAGCTAACTTGGGAACAGAAAGTCGTGGCTTGACTCCCAGCCATTCTCGTATGTTGTGGTGTCTCTGAGCAAGACACCAACCATATTTTCTGGCCTATAAGTCACACAGGAGTTCAGGCAGTCACCGACTTATGGCGCCATCGGCTTACGGCATTTCGGACTTACGGCGCCGCCCCCAGTAACGTCATCACACCTCACTTTGTCTTTTTTATGCAGCATTTTATGTTTTTTTTTTTTTTTTTCAGGGTATTGTGTTAGCTAACTGCTTGAAATACAGCTAAACGGCGTTCTAAGTACGCTGTTGTTGTGTTACATTGAAAAAACATGTTGCACTTTGCAAATCTCTGTTTTACTTTGATTGACAGCCCAGAAGTACAGTATTGTTTCATTTTTACGTAGAAACAGACCAAGTACAAATAAAACTGCATAATATTTATAATGTGTTTATGAAGTGTTGTCATATTTTGCCAGTTTAGCGTCCTTGCTAATTCCAGGTGGCTATAATTAAATGCTAACAGTAAAGGTTTCAGGGTCTCAGTAAAATTAGAACGAGATGTTCTGAGATCTTGATCCTCTGAGTCCTGGTGGTCCGTTTCTTTAATTCGGGCTGATACCAGGACGGTACTCAAGTCATGAACCGGCCCTTTCACCTTCCATCTGTGGGAACGGACGGACGGATGAGGATGTGTTTTTTTTTAATCCAGGATTTAATTTCAGCCCTTTTCTTTGTTGTTGTTGTCCTTTTCTAAACTTAACGTTTGACACATTCTCCTTTCGGTTTTGTTTTTCTCCCGTCTTGTTATCGAGCACATTTATCAAGTCCTCGGGTTTCCAGTTTTCAAAGTAAAGGCTTTTTGTTCTTAAAACTGCATGCTTCATGTTGAGCACAAATTTACTAAAATGAGCCAAAAACAGAGTTTACATTTCACAAATGTTCCACGAGGGGAACTTTATGATGTTTGCACACCACGTGAGAGAATATAAACTAGATATTTCTGATGTGTTTGGTTTGATTTGTGCTCGATGAGCTCATTCAACGAGATAAATTTAGCGTTTGAATTTACTTTATATCTCTAAGGTTTGCTTGTATTTGAACATCTATAGATACCCAGTAATACAATCCCTCCTCCACTTATAAATCCTTAAAGGATTAATTGTGGATAAAGAAGCAGAAAGAAATGCTGCGAGATTAAAATGTTAAAAAAGATGGATTAAAAAAATCTAAACTCTGATGATTATGGAGACAAAAGGGTTTAGTAGAAGACAGATTGAGACGAGCAGGGAAACGAAGGACAGAGGAGGATTTCCTGTCTCAAGGTCTCAGATTGTGTCTCAAAAAGAAAACAGCCGTTTGGCGCCGACGGAGCTTCAACTCGACTAAAGTCTGCAGAATCAATCAGATCCCCGAAGAGAAGAAAACGGGCGACATCTGAGATGTTGCACATTTCGTGTTTACATGTTTCCAAACCTGATTCAGTGTTTATAATATCCAGACGTAATAAAAGTTTAGGTCTTTTTTTATGAAAAGGTCAAAAAGTGGGGATGCTCAGGTAAAGGGGGTTTTGGTGACATTTGACACGTTGCGTCTTTTAACGTAATTTGGGCTCGTTCAGAAGCCAGAACGTTCTCGCATGTTTCCACCTAAATGTTTAAAACATCAATTCTCTCCTATATGTGAAAATAAGATGTTACTCCTCCATCCAGCTGTGCGTTAGTTTCAATCACTTCTCTTTTTGCGGCTTTAACCTAAAATCTAACCTGAAATGTGTGCAGATTTCATAGCGTAAATGTATGCATGTATCGTATTTTCTGGACGGTAAGTCGCACCAACGTATAAGTCGCATCTGTCCAAAAATATATAATAATTTTGGAAAATCCATAAATAGGTTGCTTAAGTCACATCTATTATGTGCCACCACTGAAAACCCGGAAACGTGGGCCAGTGTTGTGCTAAAAATCGATTGGCTGCCAAATGGTGGCCGTGGGAGCGTGCATGGGAGGACTTTAACAAGAATTTAACAAAATTAACACTTAAAAACAATTATTTGTTTGTTCGACTTTATAGTAAAGGTGAGTCTCAGTTGAAAGTTTACTTAATAAATGCACTTTGATGTTCAAATCAGCTGCATTTCAAAAGTATTTGCTGCCTCGGTGCTCCGGGAGCGTGCAGAGGGAGGAAATCAGGAAGGAGGAACTTTGCGCATTTCTTCGATTTTTAACAAGTTAATCCCCTAAAACAATTATTTGTTTGTTCGACATTATATCGAAGGTGTGTCTCAGTTGAACTTTTACTTAATAAATGCACTTCAATGGTCAAATCAGCTTCATTTCGCATATGAAGCTGATTTGACGGTTGCTCCAGGCAAGCTGGACGAACGTGGCAGACTAGGCAAGCCAGTTGTGTCATCAGTAGCTGCTTTTACCTATTACATGACAAAATGGCATGCCATACTACTTGAGTGCCATCTAATGGCTGAAAATGGTAGTGTTCAATATTTTCAATGTCTGATTGAATGAAAACGGTCATATCTCAAACCAAGAATTGAGTTATAAATATGAGAAAAAACATAAATATGTCACTTTGGCGTATAAGTCGCAGAAAAATCTGTCTAAAGGAGGTAAAGTTGTCTAATTCAGCCCACCTGGAGAAAGTACTTATTTCAAAAAGGAAGTCCGTACCAGCAGTCCTTCTATCTACGAATGGTGTCTCTATTGAGTTTGTCGTTTCTCACAAACACTATGGTCGATTCACATCTCTCTTTTAAGCCCCGTGTTGAAAATTTGATGAAGAAGCTGAAAGTTAAACTGGGTTTCTTTTTTCAGAAACAGATCATGTCTAACACTGAATGTTAGGAAACACCTTGTGACTTTCCTTCCCTCCATTGATTACGGTGACAGTATTTACATGAACGCTCCTACAAGCACATGTTGGATGCTGTCACGGTGCACTAAGATTCATAAGTGTCTGTAACTACCATACCCATCAGTGCACCCAGTATTCACTGGTTAACTGGGTGTCATGAACTTCCCACTGGTACATTTTCATCTTTAAATCACTTCTTGGTCTGCTGCCTTCATACATCTCCTCCTACGTCTCGTCGTCAGTGCAGCTACAGCGTGCGCTCTCAGGACATCATTACCTGCAGCGTCCCCTCAGTGCGGACCGAATTTGGCCTTCTCCTACTCCGCTCCTGTTTCCTGCAACATCTTGCAAAAAGATCTGAAGCTCTCAACTTTGACCTCTCTAAAGGGTTTTAAACATTTGCTAAGTTCAAGGCAAAAACCAGTGCAGACATGTTCCTGGTTTTAGTATCTTACACTGTTTTATAATGTACAATGTTCTTTATTTTGTTTTATATTGCTTCTTTTATATACTTTTCATTTTATATGACTGTTTATTGATGTGTGTTCCTCAATTATGGTTTTTGTTTAAAACAGGTCTCTCGTGGCTCAATGAGACTAACCTGTAGAATTAAAGGCTGAATGTGTTTCCAGCACTCTTTTCTGTGAACTGCTCAGAATGGGACCAAACTGGTTCTTCAAAGATGCTAAGGTAGAATTAATAGTATATAAATTATCACAACTTCTGAATTATTCAAAGAAAGAACAAATAGGTAGCAAGTAAAACTTTAAACATGATTTATAATTATAAAAACCCTCACGTCTTGTAAGATCACGGAACAAAAAGCAAAAGCACAAATCAGCGGTGGCCTTTTGACCCTGCTTTCTGCTCCATTATAACTCTGCAGACAAAACAACAAGCAGCTCATGTTGACTCGATTTCACGACGTCACTCACAAACACAGAACAAACTCACTTGGATCGCTTCACGTTTTCTTCCTTGGCTTGAAAAGTCTGAGTCCAAAGCAAACGTCAGACGAAGCTCCTCGCATCGTTTCTCCGCTGCCGCCTGATGGTCCGGTGATGAAGGCTCTGCCCCCTCACGCATCCCGGGGCTCGCTCGTTTGTCTTTATTTAAATGTTATGTAAGTTGGATGGCGTGACGGAACGGTTCGCAGCCAAAGCCTCAGAAAATAAAACGTCAGATGCTTCGGTTGTTAGGGCAAACACGGCAGAGTGAATGAACGAGGCCTCCAGAAGCTAACAGCTCCACGTCCGAGCCAGACTCTGTGAATAGAAACCCAACTAATAATAGCCTGCTAATGGGGAGCGGTGCCACACACACACACACACACATTCACACAGTCATTGTGCTAAATGCTCGCAAATATCTAGAAATCATACATGCGTGAAAATATACAACTAAACGAGGCTGGAGTGGATCCCAGACAGCAGGTCTTCATAGAAGCTGCTCAGAGGGTTCGTTCTAATTAAACGTCACTAATTAGCTGCTTCTGACTTTTTACTATCATTCCGTCGACAGACTTGTACTCTTGGGCGTAAATTATTTAAAATAAAAGTAGATCTCTGCAGCTTTAGGAACTTCCCCATGACGTGCAGCAGAAGTGACGTCCCGTAAACAGTCGAATATAAACACAATCACCGCGAGACGCTTTCAAAACGGGATCAAATCCAAACCTGATGCCGTGGCTCCGCTTTGATGGATGAGGTCACGACCCTTCTTACACTTTTTAATACTCAGCACCTGCACAAACACATGATAGGATGTAACCTGAGAGGCCTTTACGTGCACAAACTGCATGGACGAACGAGGGGGTGACAGGATTAATGGATAATTTGGGCCTGTTGAGCTGAATTACTCAACAAGACAATCCTTTATGAAGTAAGTGTCGATATTTTAAAGATACTTGGTTCAGTGTCACGAAAACTGGTCCAGAAGTTTTTTCCACATCAGTGAAAAGGTTTGACAGTTTTGATGCAGTAAAACATATTAAAGCTCTGATTTGTTGCATATTTTTATTGCCTGGCTGCAAGTTTGCAGTCAGAAGTGCTTTGTTACATGGAGTGCACATCTGTACTTCAGAACCATTACATCTAGAACAGTGGTTCTCAAACTGGGGTGCGAGATGATGCTTGGGGATCTGCAAAAAATATTGTTTGTTTGTTTTTACAAGCACATAAATGTTTAACAATCCATTAAAATGCACCAACCAACCAAAGGCCTGAAGACGAGGATCAAGATCAGCGTGTGCAGAGCCGCTGTAGTGACCACCCTCCTGTACAGCTCCGAATTATGGGTCACCCACCACCGCCATGTACAGCACCTGGAGCGCTTCCACCAACGCTGTCACCGCTCCATCCACAACATCCACTGGAGTGCTTTCATAACCAATGTGGAGGTCCTCCAGCAGGCAGAGACCACAACGAGGCAACAGCTCGCCTTCGTTGGGCAGGGAACGCGTCCAGGATGGAGGACCACCGCCTACCAAAGATTGTGCTGTATGTCAAGCTGTCTTCTGGGTGGCGCAAGAGAGGAACGCCACAGAAACTCCACAAAGACCTCATGAAGGCCTCCCTGAACGTGAGCCGCATCGACCCCCAAGATTGGTCCACGCTCGCCGCTGACCGTGACGCCTGGTGGTCGACCATCCACGAGGTGGTGGACTCCTTTGACAGAAAGATGTTCCAGCCTGGAGGACAAGCGAAGCGGGAGAAAGAGCAGAGCACCCACTCCCACGCCTGACCTGTGGCCGAGGCTGCCGCTCCACGATGGGTCCCATCAGCCACCAGAGTCGTGGACACCCTTCATGATCTTCAGAGACGACGCCAAGACAGAAGAAGAAAAAAAAAACACCAAAATGCAGGAAATCACATCTACTATGTTCAAAATGTTCAGGGGGAGGACCCCAAATCCTCTGCACCCCCACCCGCTGTTAGCAATGATCAATTTACAAACGCTGGTCTGATTCTGTTCAGTTTTCTGTAATAATTTGAAGAAGTGTCCAAACATTTATTATGTTCATTATGAGAATAGGTCAAATTTTAAAGTGTTTTTTGATGCTGTTAATTTTATCAAAACTGTGCGTTTTGGAAGTAGAAATTAAATATTTGTTAATTAAATAAGTCTGATGAAAAATACCCCATGTTTAAAAGTATTTTTTTTTTAAATTGTATTAACACGATTAAAGAACGGGTCTTAAGTATTTGTGTTACGCAGATATTTCCATTGCATTAAATAAACAAAATGAAGAAAATTATTTAATAAACATGAGGGTTATGAGGGGGTCCCTGAAACTTTTTCTCCCTGTAAGAGGTCCCTGAACCCAAAAAGTTTGAGAACCCCTGAAAACTGCTGGCGCAAACTCAGTTTTTGTTCAACATTCATGCTCTGCTGCACTTGTTGCTTTTACTGAAGAGAAGGTAAAAATGGCGGACGTGTCAGTGTCACCACCCGCTCACGGCCACTTTACAGTACATTTACAAATTAACTCTAATCCTGTCTCTGCACCGGTGAAGGGAATCCGGTGAAAATTCACACGGGAAAGAGGATTACAGAACATGCCAACGCCAAACGGAGAGAAGGACCCTTCATGAACCTTCCTCCTGCGAGGTGACCATAGAAACCGCTGAAACACCGTGCCAGCCTTGATCTAATTCAATTTACATGAAAACATGCTTTCTTGAATTATTTTTGCAGCTTTTTGTTGCATCGCTGCGTGATGGAAACATTTGTTCTCTGCTCAGAGGCTTCAGCTGGGCTCCACGCTGACCTAATTGAGGCTTTTCTAATTCGTTCAATGTGCTTTTATTTTTAAAAACATAAGATCTGTCATCTCTTGTGACGATTCCTCCCGAAGGGGATGAGCAGCATTTCTTCTCCTCCTTCAGGCGGCTCATTTAGAGAAAACCTGCTTTCGTACTCTGAAGATTTTGTTTCCAACAAGAAAGATGTAAAAACAGTTTGGCCCAGCGGTTCCTGTTGTTCTAAAGGAAATTATAGTCGAGGATCGTTTTGTTATTCTGTTGATTTATTTTAGTTTGGAATCATTTTATGAGTGTTACTGAGTTCCTGTTGTTTGTTTGTTTTCTGTATATCTTTGCAAACGAACTACCTCTGCAGACTTTTTGTCATTTCAGCTATTCATGCTGAAAAACATTCAGCGCTCTAACTTTGTGGCTGTGAAACATCAAACATTGACGTTTTACCCATTTCCCAACAGAAATAACATTTAGCTTTGAACAAACATTTTGATGGTTTCAGCTTTTAGCTTGTGTTTAGCTGTGTTGAGCACGTCTTTTACTACTTTAAGTTTTTAGCTATGCTTTTGCGACTTTAAGTTTTAGGTAGCAGTTTGCTACATTTAGTTTGTCGCTAGTATTTTTCTACATTTAGCTTTTTATTTTAAGCTTATAGCTAGTTTTTATTTATTTATTTTTTTGCTATTTTAGCTAATTTTCTTTTTGCAAATTCAGCTTTTGGCTGACATCCTGCTACTTTTAACCTTAAGTACCATTAGCTTTTAGCTTGTGTTTTAGTACTTTTAGCTTAAAGCTAGTATTTTGCATCTTTTAGCTTACCTTTTGCTACATTTAGATTATACCTAGTCTTTTGGCACTTTTAGCTTTTATTTAACCTTTTGCTATAAGCTGCCTTTTAGTTCCATTTAGCTTTCACCTAATTTTACTTAACCGTCAGTAACATTAGCTTTTAGCTTGTGTTTTAGTACTTTTAGCTTATAGCTAGTATTTTATATATTTTAGCTCACCTTTTGCTACATTTGGTTTGTACCTAATTAATTACCTAATCTTTTGGCACTTTTTGTTTTTTTCATCCTTTTGCTATAAGCTGCCTTTGAGCTCCATTTAGCTTTCAGCTAGCATTTTGCTACTTTTAGCTAACTATTTGTCACAGTTAGCTTTTAGCTTGTGTTTTGCTATGTTTAGCATGTCTTTTATTAGTTTTAATTTTCAGATAAGCTTTGGCTACATTGGCTTTTAAGTAGGACTTCGCTATTTAGCTTGTTGCTAGTATGTTACTACATTTAGCTTTTTGTTATTTTAAGGTTTCAGATAGTCTTGCTATTTTTGGCTACCATTTTGCAAATTCAGCTTTTGGCTGGCGTTGTGCTACTTTTACTAAACTTTAATAACATTAGATTTTAGCTTGTGTTTTAGTACATGCAACTTTTATCAAGCATTTTGCATTTTTATCTAAGCTTTTGTTATATTTAAAGTATACCTTATCTTTAGGCACTTTAAGCTTTAATTTAGTATTTTGTTAAAAGCTACCTTTTAACTCTCTTTAGTTTTTGCTAGCATTTTGCTGCTTTAAGTTAACTATTTGCTCCATTTAGCCTTTAGCTTGTGTTTTGTTGTGTTTAGCATTCTTTTAGTACTTTTAGTTTTAGCATTTAGCATCTTTTAGCTAACATGTTGCTACATTTAGATTATACCTAATGTATTGGCACTGTAAGCTTTTATTTAGCCTTTTGCTATAAGCCACTTTTCAGCTCATTTAAATTTAGCTAGCATTTTATAGCTACATTTAGCTTTTAACGTGTGTTTTGCAGTGTTTAGCATAACCACTTTTAGTTTTTATCTATGCATTTGCTACATGTAGCTTTTTGTTATGTTAAGCTTTTAGCTAGGCTTTTGTTATTTTTGCTACTTTTTTGCAAATTCAGCTTTTGGCTGACATTCTGTTTTTACTAAACTTGAGTAACATTAGCTTTTAGCTTGTGTTTTTGGTACATTTACTTTTTATCTAGTGTTTTGCATTTTTTTAGCTAACGTGTTGCTACTTTTAGATTATACCTAATCTTTTGATACTTTAAGCTTCTATTTAGCTTTTGCTATAAGCTACCTTTTGGCTACATTTAGCTTTAAGCTAGCATTTAGCAACTTTTATGTAACTTTTGCTACATTTAGATTATACCTAATCTTTTGGCACTTTAAGCTTTAATTTAGCCTTTTCTTTTAGTTAGCATTTTGCATAATTTAGCTAGCTGCTACATTTAGCTTTTAGCTTTTGGCACATTTAACTATAGTGCTTTCCAATTTTTGCTATTGTTTGTTATTTTCTGTTTGTAGGTCATGCCTTGCTTCTCGTTTGGTGTGTCTCTTTAGCTCACACATCTTCTTCAGCGCTCACATAACTCTTTCTGTTTTCCCGTAAAACAGAAAATAAAGAAATGTTTTCTTTTTAATTCCATTTGTCTGGCAGCTGATCCTGTGACGTGTTTTCAGCTCGCAGGAGATTTTACAAACAGAATTCATTTTCTGATCATAAAACAAGAAGAGCAGCACGGAGATCGAGAACATGGATATGTAACTTGTGTTTAAGTGAAAACAAAAGTTGACCTAGATACTATAATGTTATAATATGTATATTATTATAAGCCAGTTACATATTATTATAATATTAT
>JARVLU010001073.1:27500311-27520300 GCA_031762415.1 Simpsonichthys santanae | reverse complement strand
ACACACACACACACACACACACACACACACACACACACACACACACACACACACACACACACACACACACCAGCCAGTACAACTACAAATGTCTAAATAAATAAATCATTGTTCAACAACAAAAAAGTCAGGATTTATTATAATTACTCAATTTACGTAAAAATAATTAAAATGCCAGTAAGTGAAACAAATGTGACAATTATATCTTTCTCGTTCCGTGTGAGTGTCGGTTAGCAAAATATCTCATGAACCATTAGGCACATTTCAGTGAAATTTGTAGAAAGAAATCATTTGATGCGCCTCTACAAGTGATTAACATTTGGCGTCAATCAAATTCACGATGGCGACCACTGACTACTAAACGTAAAAAACACAAATATGTCTATTGTTCAATTAATTTTACAGATATTGACCTCAAGCTTGGTTTTGCAGTAGCTGAGAGTGATTCTCAATACATCACAACATCATATTGCACAAAATTTGTATTTTTTTAATTTTGCCATGAACCATTTGGAAACAACTCTGTCTGTCTGTTAGCAAAATATCTCATGAATCTATGCATGGATTTCAATGAAAGGTTCAGAAAATAATCATCACATATGCCTTTACAGCTGATTAACTTTTGAAGCTAACCCTGTCAAAGATGGCCACTGCAGCCTACTGATGTTGGAAAACATAAAATGGCTATAATCCAGTAAATGCTCCAGATATTTTGTTACAATTTGTTGTGGTATAGTTGAGATTTGTTCATAGCACAAACTCGAAGTGCTACTCATTGAGCAAGTCCTGAGTTTAAATGTAAACTCAAGCCTCTATGTCTGTTAGCAAAATATCTCATGAAGTACTGAATGGATTTTTATAAAACTTTTATGAATTATTAATTGAATTATTGAAATCAACCCAAGTTAAGATGGCTTCCACAGCTAATCAACAATCATTATTACTTAATTTACTTTTAGCTTATTTAGTTTGCGATTGATCAAACAATAATAATAAATAAATAAATAAAGACAAAGCAAACATATTTTTGTTTTTAACAGACAATAAGAAAAAGCAAACCAGCAGAAAATGGGAATTTATTATGATGGCTAAAACTGCAAAGATTTTCATCGATCACACTCGTCACTAATCATTCACAACATTTTTCTGCCATTTTCTGCACAGATAAACGTCAGTAACATTTTGTCTTTTGAAGATGAAACATATCTGTACAAACATATTCTCAACAGAACAGTCTCACTGTTTAGTTTATTGTAGATGCCAAAAAAAGTCCATGTTTTACTGCATGAAAAGTAATTAAACCAGAACAGCACAGGAAGCTAAAGTAGGTATTTGTCGCCCTTTAGTGGACATATTTAAAACTGATACTACAGAACATGTACAGTACAGTACATGTATTCCAATACAGTATGCGAATTATTTTTTCTTCTTCTTTTTTTTTCGTTTATTTTTCTTTTACATAATGAAAAAACGGTAACCGATGTAGTATTGTGTTTATTTAAAATTAAAAAGTAAAAAACAAAACAAAAAAACATCGTTTTCTGTACGAACCCGTCACACGTACGTCTTGTTTTTGCGTCATCACGTTCGCCGGTAGTTAGTGACGTACTGCAAAATGTCCGTGTCCTTAGAATGGAGACACATTTGTTAGCCAATTTGCTGTGACTAGTTGCGGGTTTTTCTCACTTGTGTCGCTTTTATGTGACTTTTTTTCGAGGCGTACATGATAAAGGTACGTGTTATGTTTTATTACACAACAGGAGTGTTTGTTAAAAGTCTCTTCTGTGGACTGAGACCGGAATGCCTGTAGTTTGCTAACGATGTTAGCTTAGCTGTGCTAGGCGGAAAAATCCGTCTGAATGATTCTTTCTTTCCTTCTTTTAAAAATCGTATTAAACTTACCAGTATGTTTCCTCAAACTCATTTCATATCTTCTGCTTCATAAATTCATACACACTCTACTCTTTAATTCGGTTTTGTTTAAGCTAACTTGTAGCAATTAGCACCTAGCTAAGTTTTCTCTTAGTTGCAATACATATATATTTATACAGTATACTGTATTTATATGCCGATGTATAGTACAGGATCCGCGTTAATTAGACACAATTTATCTAGTTCCACTGATGAGTTGTGGGCTAAGTTTCACTTTCACATTGAAGTCTTACAGAAACACAGTTAACTTTCTATGTTTATCTGCTATTGAACTAATGTAACTAAGATTTTTGCACAGTTATTTGTCTTGCAGCTTCAATTAATTAAATATGTTAATAACTGTTTTTTTTTTCTTCAGCAGTCAGTTGGTTAAAAAAAACAAACAGTTTCAAATACAAATGCAAATAGTGAAATGGGTTGAAAGCTTCCTGCTAATATGTAATGGTTTAAAAGTGTCATTAAATTAAATTCATAAATTAAAGTAATAAATATGTTTGGTTATATTACACTAGTGTTGAAAATCTTTAAAACGTTGTCTAAGAAGCTGCTCTGATTTGTAACATGACTGTTTGTCCTGCAGTATTTCAAAGTGTATAAATAATAGTAATTCTGGAACAGTTGAGACAATTTGTAAAATGTAATGTAATAACCTGAATTTGATGAACAAGTCTCAACCTATATTTTATTCTAAATGGAACTTGATAATCATGTCAAGTGTGTAAAATAAGGCATACCATTTTTATTAGGAGAACGAAAAGGTAATTTTGAATTTTATGGCAGGAACACACATTTTTAGAAACAGTTGAGATAGAAACAAGTTAGCTGTGAAAGTGTGTCCCTTCTGTCTGTAAATGTTTAGGAACTGAGGCCAGCAGCTGGAGTGTTTGAAGGACAGTGTCTCGTTGTCTGATGGAGGATTCTAGAAAGTTGATCATTTTGGGTCTTTGCTGGAATTTTTGCTGGACGGGAGCATTAGTTGTTCTAAAACCTGTTCATACTGTTTTGCATTGATGATGGTGCCTTTGTGTAAGCTGCTCATGTCAGAGGCGCTCATGCACCCCCATACCATCAGAGGGGCAGGCTTTAGAACTGTGTGCTTATAACAGGCCAGATGTAGGACAAATGACACTGCAGCCACGATTTTCAAAATAATTTTATATTATTTAATTGATCACGTAAACATTTCTCCATGTTCAGTCTATGTTAAACATGTTTGGCTCAGAGAAGACGGTGGTGTTTCTGGATGGTGTTGAAATAGAGGAACAGGGGGCAGAGATGGTGAAGAGGCAGGGCAGCCGACTTGGGACCCAAAAGTCCCAAACTTGATCCCCAGTCATTGCACATCTCATGGTGTCTCTGAGCAGGACACCCAATGGACTATATGCCACGGGTGGTGGCGACGTAGTTCCGTTAAAACGTCAGAAGGTTCCATCACTTACGGCTCCTATCTACTGCAAGTCATTTTAGAGTCAGCTCCCAGTAGTAGACCATGAAAACGACTTAAAACGGAAAGTGTCTGCTATCAACTGGCACTACAAGGCAGTTCTGTTATGTGCTGTTGCGTCCACTATCTGGTAAGTACAATAGAGTGGTTAGTTTTGCAACTTACCTGCCGATGAGGAGTTCAGGCAACAATGGATCGTGGCTATCCGCAGGGAAAACGTAGCATTATATGGTCACGCCCGCGTTTGTAGTCGGCATGTCAAACCTGAGGACATCGATGCAGTGATCAAGTGAAAAAAGCCATCACTAACTACGTGTTGCCTGCTTACCGGAAGTGCGCCGCCTATCTGAAAACTGCGGAAGTGGTAGAATGGAAGTCCGTGGCATATAGTCTATTCATACCCTCAGGCCAGATAATGGTATTTCCTGGTCTGGAGTGGCATAGTCTGGCCTAGGCTATTTTACACCCCAACACGGCTTGGCCAAAGATAGTTCCCCCCACCCCCCAATCCAGGGTAATCTGGCCTGTGCCAAATCATACCCGGGTTGAATCTGGGCAGGGGTTAATTTGGGCTGTCACACTGGGGCAGACCTAGAACCCACTGGATTGATTAAAATGTTTTTCCTCTTTGACCTAAAACCATCTTGTGAGTTCCCAGGAAGAGAAAGATGTTTGGGTTTCCCTCCTAAACCTGCTGCCTTCAGGACCTAACCACAGATAAGAGGCTTGAATGGACAAACCTCATGTTTGAAAATGAAAACTCTACATTGCCAAAATGAGTAAAAAAAAACAAACAAACCTGACATTTAGAGCATTTAGACAGTAGCAAAACATGTTGAATGAACTATATGACACTTCACTAGCTTTTGATTACCGGTACTGTTCTGGCCTAAGAAGTTTCGACTCAATGACTGTCAGATCCTCCAGTCCTGTGGCTTTAAAACAAGCTGTTTGTGTTGATCTGCTGCATTTGGTTCTTGACAGACATGGCGATGTGGTCTACGTTGGTCAAAGTTTCCTCATGCAACCCCTCCAGATAAGTTTGTTCAGGCTTTATTTAATTGTTGGGTCATGAACTTTAACCTTCTAAATGAGGTCTATAAAGTTTGAGATGGAGCTCATTTCTCTGAGCAGTGCACAGTCTGACCTTCAGGGTGAATTTGATGGACGTCAGCTGTCCTAAATATTCTCTACAGGTAAATAATTTATCTTTCTGTTGAACGATGGAGTCCAAATTGTTTGGAAATGACCTTTGACCCTCCCCAGATTAATGGACAGCAAGAGGTAGGTCTTGCAGAACCTTGTAAAAACCAGACCGCCCTCAAACAGGACCTTCAAACTGAAAGAGGGTGGATTTATTTCCCCCATGACCGCAAATCTGATTCAATTCTGCTCAATTCCTGCAGAAGAAAGAGCGAGTGTTCATGATTCACGCAGACGAGTTGAAAACAGATCTGCTTCCCTTTCATGTCACGTGACACGACTGATGGATCCACACTTTGATGTCCACGCAGGCCTCGCTGCCACCTTGATGTCCACGTGTGGCCTTGGAGCAGAAGTCCTGCTGCCCAGCAACAGTGATGAGAAGCACGGCAGCCTCCACCTGTGAGCGGCCACCCAGGGATCTGCTGCTGTGTTCCCAGTCCCTTTCATGCTCGGCGTCTCTGGCGCCTGTCGGTTTGAGTGACGGCTGAGTGACGGGTTCCCTCTGAGAACATGGCACACGACATTAATGCCAGTCAGGCCCGTGGGCTGAGAGGAGACTGCAGCTGCCCGTCACTCTCCCTAACCTCATCAGTCACTGCGAAGGCAGACGTGACGGCCCTGAGCTCCCTGAAAAACCTGTTGGCTGACATCTCTTCTCTGTCACCCAGCAGAGACGCTGAGTGACGGAGTGAGGCAGGAAAACACGACCAACTCCAGGCTGACTCCGGCTTGATGGACAGGTGCGCTGGAGAACACAGCTCGATGTGATCGTTTTTATTTCACATCTGTTTGTGGCGTGAAGGAAAGCTGTTGTTGCTCAGGTATACCCCCAGGCAGGTCTTCACATCGCGCCTTCCATGGCAGAGAAAACATTTTACGATTTAAAAAAATATGTTGCTTCTTTTGCTTTGAACTTTGAATTAACTGCTGTAAATTGTTTCTACACGTATTTATTGTCTGTTTTATTGATCACGTTATGGTAAAAAAAAAAAAAAAAAGTTCCATCTGTAACATTTTACAGATTTTACAAAAATATTATTTTTTATACTTTCAATAGTTTTGAATGTCTTTAGACATGACCCAATAGCAGTCAGTTTGTTTCAAAATTAAATGAATTTTAAGTGGGGTTCTGTGGAGTTGTTATGAGTAGTCAGTATCTTACCTGATGCAGAGCGCAGCCAGTTCTTAGTTTGCAGAAAAGTCCATTTTAACCCGACAGCTGGGCTGAGAACAAAGAGGATTCCTGCCATCTCTACCACAGTTTCATTTTATGATCCACAGAAATGATCTCATCGATTTATCAAATTATCAATAATTTTCAAATAATCAAATTATCATACCAGGGCAGACGTACTTTAATATTTTATATTTACTATCTTGAATCTAAGAGGAGTCTGCTGTCTATAGCAGGTAAGATACTGACTGCTGACAACGAATCCACAGTGTCTTTATTAAAAATCTCTATAGTGCATTTAAAATATTGCAAAACACATTCAAATGTATTATTTGTAGAGAGAAGTGAGCCCGCTGACATTGTCCTGTGAAGACTGACTGCAGTCAGGTGGGGGTTGGATCATGTAAGAGTAGGTTTGTACAAAAATGTGCATAAGTTCTTCTGGTTGTAGAGATATGACACCAAACTGTTTCAGAAAAATGACTCTTTGAAGTTTTGTACTCATTTTTATAATAAACTAGAATAAAACAACCTGCATGCTGTGTTAATTAGTGACTCTAAATTAACCCCAGGTGTGGGTGAGAGTGTGAATGGTCGTCTGTTTTTATGGTCTTTATGGCAGTTTGTCCAAGTCTCACCACGCTTCACTTCACTCCACCCAGGTCTACACAGTGGTTTTTGATATCACTTGAGATCCACCTTGATGTGAGCAGGATCACCAGAGTCTGTCTGTAACTGTTCTATCCAAGGCAAACTCACCATCCTCTGCCACGGTTTCCACTTAAAATATGATGGAAACGATGTCAAAGAAATGAAACTGCAGCTACAACAAAGAGTAGAAAACAGGTGAGGTCAGTGAAAGGTGATTCCCAGAAAAAAAAAAAAAATCTATTTTCCATTGAGGACAATGCGACATGAAGTCACTCTCAGCCGCCTGCTCCTGCTCTGTGGACGCGTTTCTTCTCAAACCTGAAGACGACCGGCAGACAGACGAGGTCAGAGCAGCTGAGAGCACCAGTTTACCTCCCAGTGCAGCTGCAGGTCAGCTGGTCCGTCCAGGTGCTCTGCAGGGTGGCTGCTGGCAGGTGTGGACTTGTGTGGACCTGGTTATGGCTTTGTGTTTTTTCTGTATCATAAACTTGAACAGAGTTAAACTTTAAAGAAAAGTGTGTTGATACAACTTTTTCTTATCAGCTTTAACAAGTGTCAAAGAAACATTATTTGTTTCTTTAAAACTTTATTTAATAGTGCACTAACAGCCGAAGCAGAGACTGATTAATGTAATGTGAGCTCTATAATAAATTAAAGGTTTTGATGACGTTGGTGACGTCCACATTGTCCCCTGTAAAACATCGTTTTTGTCCCATACTGGTTTATTCAGGATCTGGTCACCCTACATTCTGACTTGCTCTCGATGATGACGGGCACTTTCTTTCCCTCTCCTCCCTCCGTCTTTCTTTGATCTTGTCCTGTGAATCTGTCTCAGAGCCTCTACATCTTCCAAAATACAAACTATTATGGATCTGGTCAGCTGGTCTCTCAACGAAATTGATACAATTTTCTCGATGAGAAGACAGTGTGCAGGAGAACCCTCTTGCCCTGAAGGGACATACGTAGCTGGATATGTCATGGATTCCTTGGGTGAGTGGAAGATGATGTGCCTGTCTGTATTGTCCGTTGAGGACATTGAAGATGCATACATAATTGGATTTATGATAACGGGGTTTCTGCTGTTTGGAATTTGCGGGTACCTGGGATATCAACAAATTAGGAAGACGTCGGCAGCAGTTGCCTGCCTTATGTGAAGGACTGCACCATGCTTCGAGCACTCAGACTCAGATGCTTTGCTAGCTAAATCATAAACTGCCTGGACACGATTTCTGAGGATCGCAGACCACTTGTGGCTCCTAGAACTTGCTGGCATGAAGGAATCGACCTTTGAGAAGGCTACAAGCATGGACCGGTGGAATGACCACAAATCTGTCTGTTTGGATTCACCACTGAGTGAACCAGCAGAAACTATGAAGGCAGACAGGAAACCAGTAGAGTCGGCCACTCCCAAAACAATTGTTGTTTTTCTATAACTGGCTTCCCTGGTGGCCTTGGATAGGCCAACTTATCTCAAATTGCTCATGGAGAATATGTAAATCATGAAGCTCTGCTGCCGGGGGGGTTGCACCCCCCCCCCCACCCCCCCACCACGCTTAACTGAGCAATGACAATAAAGTTGATTCTGATTGTACCTGTCCAGGTGTCCCCTGCCTCTTGCACAGGTGAAAGCTGGATGTAGACACTTGGGTTTTGTCTCGGTGCTCCTGCATCGGTGGGCTGTTGGGTTTAGGACCAGTACCTCCAGTTTGATGACTTGTCTGAAGCTTCAGCTGAACTGCTGTTGTCCAGGAGCTAAATCTGCTCCTCATGGAACACAGAAAAACACCCAAATATTAGAAAACATTTAAATTAGATAAGATCTGTTAACGTGGAGTTCATGTTGGATAGTTACAAATAATAAATATCTCATATGTTGCAGGTAGCTCTTTGAACAACATCAATATGCAGAATTTAGGTTCAGTTCCAGCTGAATTTATAAGCTAGTCTTAGTGAAGACACAACCAACGTGTTTTAAAAACAACCCCAATCTTTAAAAATGTCTTAGTGGTTTTATAAATAGTTTATTTGCCTGTGAAGATTCTGTTTTGAGTTGTGTTTAAATGTTTTAGTGAGTGTCTTCCTGCAGGACGGAGCTGTCTCAGCTGTTCATTGAAAAGCTGATTACCACCGGAGTATTGAAGGCCAGGCTGAGACATTGTTCCCTGTCGGTCCGTTGGTCTTTACACAATAAATGTTGCAGCCAAACCTGTTGTAGTTTGACACTGAGTGACACTTAGCTTTACTTGTCTCTAGGTCTCTTCCTGTTCCTCCTGCCTCTGTCTCTTTGGACGTCATTCTTCTGGTTCTCCACTTTTTTGTTATGGCATCATCTAAATCCCATCAAAGACACCTGCGCTCCTGAAACCCCTCCTGCTGGACACCTGCCCTAGAATCCTCCTCGGAACCCGGAAACAACGTGAGTTAACGCAACATCCACCTGCAAACCTCCAACTTCTAATCCTGTTCTGTCTGCAGATGAGCACAACCCATCTAATCCTACCTGTTTGAAAGTTTTTGCTCAAAGTGTTTTTACGAATCCTGTAAACTCAGCAGCCTTCATTCTGACATTTCCATCAGTTTTGCATTACATAGCAATTTACACAGAATTATATGTTTATTAATAGCACAATTACTGCGAGAAGCAATTAGTTTAGTCATTTCCAGTGCAGCGGCACGGTGGCACAACTGGTAGAGCTGCTGCCTCTCAGCAAGCCCTGGTTCAAATCCCAGTCTGGGGTCCTTTCTGGATAGAGTTTGCATGTTCTCTCCGTGCAGGTGTGGGTTTTCTCCAGGTTCTCCAGTTTCCTCCCACAGATCAAAAACATGCATGTTAGACTGATTGGTGACTCTAAATTGTCTCTAGGTGTGAGTGAGAGAGTGAATGACGGTTTGTCTCGTTTGTCTCTATGTGTCCCTGTGATGGACTGGAGACCTGTCCAGGGTGTACCTCGCCCCTCGCACAGTGATGGATGGACATGGGCACCGGTGACCCCCGTGACACAAAATGGAAGAAGCGGGTAAAAGATAAAGGATGGAATAAAAATGAATAATTTGTATTTATAATTATTTCTATCTTAACATTTTTAATATTATTTTTTGTCTTTCCTCCTATAGAAAGATCTGCTCGCCTCCATTCTGGACCTGCCATTCTGTGTCTGTTCCTCCTTCCTGTCCTCTCAAACCCGGTCGAAGCAGATGGCCACTTGTCCTGAGCCTGGTTCTGCTGGAGGTTTCTACCTGTTAAACAGAAGTTTTTCCTTTCCACTGTTGCCATTGTGCTCACTCAGGATGGGAGACTGTGATGAAATGAAGATTCAACACAATCTGCTGGCCTTCCTTAGATAAATTTACTAATTGACGTTTTATGTTTGTGAATGTTTTTGTACAGTGCCCTGTGACAACTTCTATACAGTACAGTAGTTACTTGATGCTATATAAATAAACTGGACTGAATTCAATTGAAATGCCCAGGATGTTCAGTCTAAAAAGTAATTATTTACTTCTGAGTACCGTATTAGGGGCTGAAAGTCCAACACACATAAACAGGAACAGCTCTTGTGAATTGGACACATTAGTCCAAGAAAGAATGGTGTAGGAGATTATGGAAAAGAAGATGGACGTACTTTCTATGGCTGTGCTTCTGGACTCTTCCGTTACTCACAATCCCCTCCAGACCCAGCTGCTAACACACACACTGTTCTAACAGATGGTCAAGACCGGATGACGTGCTCTCTTGAACTCATTGCTGCACTAAGACTCTCAACAACATGACACACACATCATGCACTGAAAGAGAGGAGTAAAAGTTCATGCAGAAAGTTCTGAATGTTCTGATGAACATCTTCACATGCAGAATCAGAACGGTACGGCAGTCCCATTTAAGTTCATTCATTCATCTAAGACGTGACCGGAGAAAACCCCGAAACAGAAGCGATCAGAGGGGAAAACAAGAAAAGAAAGGAGGAGTCTGAACAATGGTGTCAAACCCAGAAGCACTGCTCCAGTGACGGATGTTGTCTTGAAACAATCAGAGCTTTTGAAGGATATGAGGCGCTTCATGTTGGCAGTGCCAGGACCGGTACCAGCCCGAGTCAGCCTCCGCCACTGAGACAAATAACTGCACTACTAAACTTCTACATGTGCCATCAAACTCGGACATTTACTCAATACTTTGCTGCACCCAGAGACAGCAACGCTCACCTTTGACCAGCATCACACACCGTTTAAATGTTGAGGAGAAATTACACAATGCAGACAGTGAGACAAGTCTGTCGACTCTCAGCTGCTACCACAACAAATGTTAAGGCCAATTCTCTAAAATATGCTGAACTACAACCATCTTTTGTCTTTCCAACACAAAACTGACAGTGTTGGCCACTGAAAATAATTTACCACCAAAATCCAAGACCAGACAATATGACAAGGCAAATCATATGAAGTGATGAAGTTTTTATGTTCGACCATCCGGTTGAGGAAATAAGCAAACAAATAAACAGATTTATTACAGAGGGAAGATCTATGATGATACAGAATAACTTTGTATTTAGCTTAAAAATAGTTAACCACAAAGAGGCTTGTTAAACTGAACTAGAGAAATTGCATTTCCTGTGAAAATGCAGTGTGAATGCTTATTGCAGAAGAACTTGCTGAAAAACAGCTGAAATGAGCTAAAAAAAAACTTGCTGAAATGGAAGAACAAGTCTAAATTAGCAGAAGAAAGCAGAATTAGGTTTAATAAGCAGAAATGAACACAAACAGAAATGTAAATTAAAAAAAGCTGACATTAGAAAAAAATAGCTGAGGTGTAGCTGCAAAGGCAGAAATAAGCACCAGAAGGAAGTGGAAAGAGCTGAAATGAGCTAAAAATGTGGAATTATCTGAAAAGGCTCAAATTAGTATAAATTAAACTGTTCTAGTTAGCAGAATGATCCTGAAAGGAGCATAAAACTGCTGAAACAAACAGCTGAAATTAGCTGAAAAATGTTTACACTTGCACAAGGAAGCTGAAAGAAGCTGAAGCAGAGCACAATGTGAAAGGTGCAGTAAAATGTTGTAAACACATCTAAAGAGTTGAAGGATGTGAAATGAGCTCAGTTTATTTTCTATGAGAAAAAAAAGTATCAAAAAAGACTACGTATTTCAAAAAGCTAAAGTTGCACCAATACCAACATTTATAGCAGGATTGTCCTGAAAGAGCTGAATGTTTTAATATATGAGTTATTGAAATAGCTTAAAGACTACCGGATGAGAATCATGTAGAAAAATGTACAGAAGACAAATGGATCACAGTAGTTTGAATGCTTATTAAGCAATTACACAATTAACTCATTGTGTTTTAAGAACAATACAAGGCAGACGTCCATCACATTATTGTGTTACGCTCCAAGTCAACCCAGCTGAGGTGAGTTCTTCTCCTCACCTCGAAGCTTGTTTTGTTTGTAAAAGCTCACGTGGATGTGAGACAGGTGTCGTGGGAGCACTGCATGTCTAAATGTCTCTGTGTGTGACTCGCCATCTCTGCTGCTTCAGTTCTTCAAATTAAACATCAACACTAAAAGACGTTTGTGTGCCCAAGAATAAAACAAAAGTCCGTTTAACTTTTATCTTTTTCTCCAAAAATTCCCAATGTTCACTCTGTGAAAAAGTAATTTTCATGTGTTTGTGATGTCATAAATATCTGTTGATTTCAGGTTTACATGGGATTACAGCAATAAAAACAAGTTTGTGATGAGTTGGATGTTAATCTTGGTTATATAAGCATACTGTGACATAACTGAAATTATTTCAATAAATGATCAAATATAAAATAATAATAATAATACTAGTGTTCTCACATTGATTCTGTCAGTTGAGAATGGGGAGTGGGGGTTGACAATATTTTTTCTCCAAATGAATGGCCTGACAAAGGTTTCAGAATCGCTGCCCTAACCTGAGGTCAAGTCATACCTTAGTCCTAAACCTAATCCTGGAACCCAAAAATAGTGTTCCAACGTATTAGTCCTGGGCTTTGGTCCCCTGAAGGACAGCTGGTCCTAAAAAGACAAGCGTGTACCAAACAAGGTTATTGAAGGTGACAAAACCCAAGGCGTATGCACACATACAGAGAGACATATTGTCTGCCTTCACCTTTAGACAGAAGCTGTAAAAATGGACCTGGATCAATGGGTGTCCAATTGTTTTCCTGCGGGTCCAGTGTCCTTCATGTTTTCCTCATTTCCCTGCTCCACCCGATTCAATGGTTGAGTCTTTATGTTCTGTAGAAGCTTGTTATTCACCCACTGATTTAAATCAGGTGCGTTGGAGCGGAGAAACATGCAGGATGGTGGCCCTAGAGGACCAGGACTGGACACACCAGGTTCACACAGGCTTAACAAACACCACTAATACCTGCCTAATGCATATGCAGTTTGATAGTGACATGAACCCTGTTCGTTTTTAAGTAATCTATTTCTATATTTATTTTGGAATCATTGTAAAACACCAGACCAGTTTTTCTGTATTTAGTTGACCAGGTCAAGCAAAAAAAAACAAAACATGAACAGTTCTTCTAATCGTCTGAATACAGTTCATGTTGGGTGTTTACAGGAAACAGTGAGTCCAGCAGAGCGTAGCAGAGAAGGCTTCATTTAGTGAAGCAAACAGATGAAGATGTTCTGGCTCCATCCAGAGCTCAGCAGTCAATAAAACCCCAGCAGAGCACAACGCCCACTATTCTGCTTTAAATTCATGTGCTCCGAATGTCATGGGAGGAAATTAAATTTCTAAAGAACATGTTCTCCACATGTTCCCTTTATAAATTTTGTTGCATTTTCTTTTACAGAGTTAGTAACGAGCACAGGCAGAGGTGGATAAGCATCAGCCCTCCTCTGGCTTCCTATTGGTCAGGAAAATGAAGTCCTTCAACTGAAGCTCACCAGGTTCAAAACAGATCAATGAGATCTGCAGCAGCCGCCACTAAACCTAATACTTCAGGAGTAGCCAAAAGCTCCTTAATGGAATTAGAGTGGAAGAGAGCAGCTTATGAGAAAAGGCAATGAGTGATAATCAGCCTAAACCAATGTTCATTCACTTTACTGAAAGATGCTCCAGTTTGTTGAAAACTGAAATGGACTGAGCAGATTTTCAGGTGGCTGTTTTATTACGTCCATCAGCTGCTCTGTCCTTCATGAAGTTCTTTCAAGTTATTTTATATTATTAATATTCTAATAAAAATATATGTTAATAAAATAAACAGACACACATCTTTGCTTTAATCTGGGGCCTATAAATTTCTGTTTTGGTGTTACTAATGTTTAATTCAGACACGAAATGAAAGGCTCAGTGCTCTCATGGGGGCGCCACCCCCCCCTCATCCCCCCCCCACCACACCTCCCGCTCCGCCTCTTACGGTTCTGCTCAAAGCTCACACCTGATGATGCACAGCAGCTTTGCAGTTAGTTTAAAACTAGTTAACCACAAACAGTGTGGTTTAAATGAATTGTGTCGATTTGGTAAATGACACGAAGGAGACGCTCGGCACACAACATGCTCACTTTCAACCCAGCTGAGTTCTGCTCCGCCTCTTTTAGCTCCACCCAAAGCTCACACCTGAGCCAGATGTGGACGCGTCACCTGTGATATCTGGACTGTTTGAAGAAGAACTGGTCTGTGCAGATCTGGTTCTGATTGGGTCTACTTGGAACAACATGTCAGTCATTCAAGTGAAATTATAAACAGTCAGCTTTTTTTTTAAATTTTACTTTGAAAAGCATAAAGATTTGGCAAATCAGAGACGTTGGAATAATATTTGTGTTAAATAGGAGGCGCAGTGGGTCATTTTTGTTTATAATATTGCTTCACATTAGAATATCTCTACTTTTATGGCAAGGAAATGAACCTTGAAATGCAATATCTTTGAATTAAACATCTTGGTTCTGTTTATTGCATTTATGATTTAATGCAGCAAAATAAACAAATGTAAAAGATCATTGTAATAATACTTGGTTTATTTACATAATGATTGTAATAACTGGACGTCCGGCAGGGGCTGTTGTCTTTTAATAACTGTGGCACCCTGAGCAATTTATGTGAATAGCCCTGCCATAAAATGTCCTGCCTTCAACAGGCACACTGTCATCTTGTGCTTTTTAGTCATTCTTTCCGATAGTTTTGGGTTTCATGTTTCTTTTCTGTTTTCTGTGTTTTCTGCTCCTCTATGCCGCCAGTTCATTTTCCCAGTATTTCGCCTCTGCTCCTGTTAGGCCACGCCCACCTCCACCTGTTCTTTGTTATCATCAAGCCATCTGTCTCCAGTCATCTGAAGCTCATTCTGTCCATCCATCTGCAGTCTGGTACTGAGCATGCTTCATGCTCCTGTTCCTGTTCCTCGAGTTTCACTTGAAGTTTTTGCTGCCCCTCAACCTTTTTGTTTTCTTATCTTAGCTTCTCGTATGCATCTGCATCCTTTGCTACAAACTATAATATGTTAAATACAAATGATTAGACGTTTACCTTTGTTCTATCAGATAATAACATAACCAGAGGCTCATGGCATTTTATTATTACAGTAAATAACAGAAATAAAATATGAACACTTTGATTCTTTAGTCGTACACAAACACCACTTCAGTTATTCCCCTAGTTTAAGGTTCTTCAGACAGAAATATATATGAAAACAAAAAGTGTTTCTATCTTGTGGTACTCGTAAAACACAGGGTGTGTTTTTGGAGGTCGTACAGTCAAACTAAATTTAATTATGTGCTTTTATCTGTTTCTTTTTTGCAGCAGCTCACAGGGTTTAATAACGCGTCAAACCTCTACAACCGTTTTATGTAACTGCATTGAATTTTTTCCTAAAGATTATTTTCATCACTCTTTTAAAACATTTTTTATGACTCTGGGGGGAAAACAAAGACAATTTTATTTTTTCTGAAAGGATTTTCTAAACAGAAACAAGGAAACATCTCATAAAATCACTCACTATGGGAGCAACCCAAAAAAAGTACTACTGTATTGATAAAAATGTATCAGTGAATGTGTTACCAAGTCATATGGAGATCAATGCAGCTAATAAAAAAGCTGGCAGAGATAATTTAGCTCTGCAATATAACAGTGAAAACTGTGTGTAACTGTGTAAATATTTGGTTACTCTTGTCTGTCGAAACCGATCCACTCAGATGGAGAATTTATCTCCTCCTTTCCTGTAGTAAAACCTTTTCAGACACATAATTATTGAGTTGTATAAAAATAACATCATTGCCAAGGTATTTTCACTAAACAATAGATAATTTTGTGCTATAAAAAGGATTTTGTGCATAAGTCTTCAGGGAATGCACATTCCCCTACAAATGGGCTTCTTTCCTTTCACAGAGATTCTTTCTGAATTGATTTAAACGTTGTGTTAAATGGTCCATAAATGGCTTTTTCTCTTAAAATCACTTTTATATTCAATTGTGTAACGCGTGACTAATCCCTACTTTACCACAGTTCAAACACAAAGAGGCATCTGCCTTAAACTAGCTGCACCGTTAGAAAAAACTGAGGTTTCTGAGACAATCTACTGGAGGACAGCAGCTCAATGGTCAGAAAATGTTGAGTTTATTAAACAAAGTGCTCCAGAAAACCATCAAAACATTGTTCTAATCAGGAGCTACAAGATGACCCCCTCACCTATTGAATTGATTAGTGCTGTCAAAAGTGATGTGAATCCTTTTTAAAGCCATCAAATGCTTGAATTAAGCTTCTGAGGTCCAAGTCAACACCTGGGGGTCCTTGCTATGTTCATTAAAGCCACCTTCATACAGGACAACCTGCTAGACTCACCTTGACCTCTCAGCTGGATTGCAGGAAATTTAGAAAACCTCCTTCAGTCTGAAGGCAATTGTGATGAAACTACCCTCTAAAAGACACCAAATAGTTTTTTCTGCTATTTTCTATGTCCCTGAAGTGCTCTCATCTGAACTCTATGGGTTAATCAGTCCCTATGACTCTCACACCACGTCAGGATGCAGCTAGTAAAACACAACATAGTATCATGCCACTACTGCCATAGGTATAATCTCTGTGCGTATTTGCTACCATGACTCTGTCACAGTCAGTCTCCAGCTTCTACTTTTATCTGTGGTCAGGCTGTGGAGGCAACTGCTCCAGGCAATGCTTAATTTAAGCTGGATCCTGCCAGAACAGGATCAGGGAACTCTCTTATTTTGATAGGATGCGTTCTGGTAACTGTTTGCTTGGCTATGGTAACTCTCAGGCTTACTAATAACAAAGTTAAGAACAAATATGGCAGCCTTGAACAAATAAACTTATTTTGGATATGTGAACTGAAAATACAAACACTAGTTTTAAACACAACAACCACTTACGAGCTTTTTAATATCCCATACCAGCTGCTTGTTCAAGTAAGCATTTCCACCTCGACCCTTAAAAAAATCTCAACCATTAAAAGTGGTTGGGGTGAGCGCTGAGCTAACCAGGCAGTCGTATGTGGGCGGGAGCCCACAGGCAGCCGCAGGCAGGTGCCTGGAGGTTTCACATGTGGAGTCGGACAACAACGAACTGTGTCGGGCTCGGAACTCTCAAGTAAGGAGGGGGTGCTTGATAGAAACGGAGGGTTTACAAAATGTATGTAAACGTAGGAATCGGAAAGATAACTGAGCTGCACATCCAGTACAAGCTTGGCAACTGTGATTCTTCGATGTGTGCCCATAAAACAATGACTCTTTCAGAAATTTTGCCTTGAAATGGTTGGCTTGTTAAATCTGTTCCACTAATGTCAGGTTTATATCTGCAATGACAATCAGTTTTTCCTCACTGCAGTCCGCGGTGAGGAAAAAGAGTGACCAACACTGGGTGAAAAAAGGCAGACGGATAAATAAGAGGGGGTCTGCTTTTTGGAGCTCAGCCCTGCTGGGCTGGACAGGATAATGGACTCATAATGGGCTTTTAGCAGTTGTACAGCTGAAGGTGGTGTTTGCCCTTCACAGAAAAAGCAGAGCAAACAGGAAGTGCATGGTGGAGACATCCTAAGATGCTGGATGGGTTGAGATGAGTCATAACGCCTGTTAATGAGACCAAACAATGATCCAACGACTAATCTATCACTAAAAGATCCTCACACAGGATCACTGTAGTGATGCGCAATCTTTCTCACTTTGCGCACTGAAAAAGCCCAATGAAGCAGAAATATCACTGTAGCTTAACAACAGCGTTAGAAAACGATAAATAGACAATATTACATATTAGCATTAACAGTTATTGAGAAGCACAGAAGCAGATTTTTGATCCAAACATTATTTGACAGGTGTGATCTCCAATTTATCTGAAAATAAAAACAGCAGCTTCTGTCGTCATTTACAAGATAAGTCACTTTAAATATCAAACTAATCACTCCTCCTGCAGTTTGTGCACTGACATCATGTTCAGGTTGAACCATTAAAACTGAACAAACATGGAAACGCTGCAGTCAGGTCACATTTTTATAACATGCCCACTGAGAGACAGATTTATTCATGTACAGTCTCCATCCGTCTGTAAACTTTCCCTTGTCCAAGCCATAAATTGAGATCTGCTCAAGATAATTTAACAAACCGTCATACGTACCATCACAAGGCAAGGGGTTGGGTACCCTTCTTATCACCTTCGCTACAACATCAAGGTCACAAAACAAGATCAAACGTCAAACAAGGTCTTTGCTCTTCCAGGCCACATCTTCTGATCCATATTTGAATAAAACTTGATACATAAAAGCATCACCACTGCATAATAGTTAATCAATGGGCGTATCATGTGTTGTATGGTGTACTCTTGTTTTTATTAAACTGGGCTCTTTCTTGCTATTAAGTTGCTTCTCAAAACAGAATTCTAATTATCACCTGCTCATCAGATGTGCATTTCTTCTTATTCTTATCTTGAGCTGTCAGAAGCCCAGCAGAGCGGAACAAGACTAATGCATACAGTACATCCTACACCCATCGACAAACTTATACAGCAAAACGGCTATTTTTAGCAATGGACTTGTGACCTAGACCTTAGAACTCAGGTGATCAAAAGAGTTTGCGACACTCGGTCTAGTGATGATGCTGAAGTGTATCAAGTTTCATTCAATTTTCTTAAGCAGATCAGAAGTTTTGGGTAGGACAAAAAGAAGCTTATGAGCGGACGTACTGCGCCATTATACGTCCCGCCTTTCATTGAGGGTATAAAAATAAAAATGTCCTGGCTTCATGGTGATTTTTGTAATGGTGTCAACAGTCCAGTGACCTGGAAAACTGCTGGTGATGGTGAGCTGTAGCTTCCTGTCTACTCCTGAATTCCCTACAGGATGTTGGGGTGTTTGCCCTTCATTAGTAGTTGTGTCAGCAGTGGATTCTCCTGGTGTGTTCAGTTACATGTGTCTCTGCATGGGGGACATCAATTACCAACGCTGCAGGAGTGGATCAATCAGATGAAGTTCTGCACTGTGAAAACAACAGGCGAGAGTTGCCTCCTGTTCCTGCATGACCACAAACTTTAACGCTTGACTGCAGATTCACCGAGGTCCAGTACAGTTAGTCCATTGGTCTGGCATGATACTGACTCTATGAAGAGTTTCTATTGAAACAATGTCTTTTCATTCAATGAAGTATCCCTGATTAATTATTTATGATTTTAATAACTTGTAGTCAGTGCAACCCTTTGGATCCTTGTTATTTTGCAGACCTGAGGTCATGTTTGGGACTACTTTTAAACAGTTTGACCTAATTCATGCCAAGCTTTAGCTGTTAGATAGGTAGACTCACATTTGACTCCAGAATACTTTGAAACACTCTGGATTATGCTTGACCTTGCAGCAATGCAAGCACAAATCATCAGTCCAGCTCCACCGTGCTCATCAGTCGGTTTGAAGTCTTGGTGCATTATGTCCCACCATGTTGTCTACGTAAGGGCAATTAAAAAATAAAGTTGTTTTTCTAAATACAACCTTGCAAACCGTATTGCACTTACACTGTGTGGAAGAAATGAGTTTTTTTTTCTTGTCTGCGGTGACACAGAGTGACATTTCCTGGCGAGCAGAGGGAGCAATTTTAACCACGACTAGTTGCGATGGCGGAGCCAGGGGGTGGCCAATGGTGGCCATTCCAGTTGTTTTAGTAAACTAAAATTTTAAGCAACGTAAAACCAGAAAGCACAGTTTCCTCAGATTGGGGTGGTCGGTTTGCAAATAATTATGGTGCTAGTTATCTTAGAGTTCAACATGGCAACCCAATTTTTGACGGAGCTTGTTCTTACACCTGGATGCAGCCACACCAAAATGGAAGGTGATACCTCACTTATTTTTCAAGATGACATGATCACAAGATGAATAGATGGATGGTATTTCCAATTCTCCTATTTGCTCCATGATGGGAGGCAATAAACAGCAACAGCTGCTTTGCTGCCAACTCCTCCTCTGGCTCGTATAAACACACCTGACAACAGCAGAGCAGCAAACTGACAAACATACAGATTAATCATGACGTACAGGTAGTCCCCGGTTTACGGCAGAGATCCGTTCTAACGGCTCGGCCATATACCGATTTAGCCGTATACCGGATCCGCCCGGATCCGCGGCCGTATACGC
>JARVLU010001073.1:27466366-27480322 GCA_031762415.1 Simpsonichthys santanae | reverse complement strand
TACACTTTATGCTCCTCAGCCTCCTTCCTGAGGGGAGTGGGGCAAAAAGTGTGTGTGCTGGGTGAGTGTGGTCCTTCTTGATGCAGGTGGCTCTCTTCCTGCATCTGGAGGTGTAAATGTCTGTGATGGTGGAGAGGCTGACTCTAACATCTTCTGTGCAGCCTTCACCACTCTCTGCAAAGCTTTTTTTTAATGGCCTGTTTAGAGAAATAGTATTTAACTCTGACATGATTAGCAAGTTAGTGCTAAATCGAGCTGGGCCAAGACTAAACTTGACTGTTGCTGTTTTCAAGCAACTCACATCTCAAACATTTCATAGCAGTTCAGGCAAAAAGTATTTCATAAACCTTTATACCATTGTCAATTTGCAATACATTAATATTTACACAAAGTATTCTATGGTTATTTGTAAGAGCAGTATTAGCTGCAGTGTCAGCTCTATAGCTGCAGCATTTCTGGTGCAACCTGATGCACTTCTGACAAGGAACATTTACACATTTTTTTCTACCAGATATAACATGTAATGCAAAATTTACAGTTAAATAAATATTTTTTTGTTTGTTTTTTTGTCAGTTACTTCGAAAGTTTTGAGGGTTTATTTTAGTAGGAACTAAATATCTAAGTAGGTAGAAACCCACTTTGGTGTTGGCCCATCTTAGACTAATCCATAGCTCATCAGTCCAGTTAAAACCAATAATATGTTTCTCCAAACTGAAGTTGATCAAATGCTATTTAAAACAGGTAAGAGTTAACGGATCGCAAAACATTTCCTTGGAAGGTCACTTTAAAAATTTTGACCTACCCAGTTAAATGCTTTTGGATTTTATTATTTTGTTCTGATATATTTGAGAATTCTTTGAAAGGCACTAACGCTGCTTTGCCATTGAGAAGTACAACTCATGTGGAGGTGATTTGCCACTTTGACTTGTTTCCCCACTCTGTGGGCAGGATCATCAATGTAAAGTGGGTGGTATTGTAACTGGTCATTGTAATTAAATGGACTGTACTTATATAATAGCCCCTTTCTATATAATCAAGATACTCAAAGCACTTTACAACACGGACCGTGCCCTTGTTTACCCATTCATACAGCACTCTACTACATATCTACAAAGCTAATCTGAATCTGTAGAGACTAATCCGTGCTTTGGATCACATTTATACACCGATGGGACACATCAGCGGCAGTGAGTGGCTCAGCGTTTTGCCCAGAGACACTTCAACAGGTGATTGCTGGTGGAATCGAACCCCCAACTGTCTCATTGGAGGATGATCACTCTAACCATTCAGTCACAGCTGCCACAGTTGTGTTCAAACAATTTTGCCTATAGTGGTCTTTAATCTCCTTAGAATAAGACTTGATTTTCTTTAGCTTATCCCAGCACTGCTTATAAGTCCAGGTGTAGCAATGCCATAATTTCTGATATCTTTCTGTGATTATGTACATTCATTTCTTGTAATGCCTTCTGTCACAGCGATGAGGAAGTGGAGGTTCAGATATAGTTTGCATTTTTTTTGGCGGGGGGTGGTTAGGTCATCCAAGGATGTAGCTTCGCTTTTCAATCAACGGCTGTTGTCTGCTTGCATCAAAATCGGAACACCAGATCAGTCCAGAACCACGAACAAGGTGGTCCCATACACTGGGCTGAGTAAGGACTGGTATCGGCAGTGGGCAGGCCCTTAACTGGTGCCATGTGGTGCAGAACCGATAAGAATTGAGACTGTGGCAATGCACCACATGAAGAATATTTCTGCATTATCTATTCAGGCACTTGTAACAAAAAAAGCTAATTAAGTTACTGAACTATTTTTTTAAGTGTTTGTGCTTTGGATTGAACATTTAAATGTTTCTTTGTAACAAAATAAAATTGTGTAATTTTTGGTTGCCTTATGAAATTGAGATTCTTCTATCATGAGTGTCAAGACTCGACTTCTCATCATATACTTTGATGTCATTATAGCTCTTGCAGTAAGCTAAACTGTAGGTCTGAGGCAGAAATAGGAATTTTAATGATCACTGAGGGCTGTGATCTCCTGAGGCCTGTGTGGCATACAGAGCAGCTCTAACCCAGCTCTGCACACAAGAGGATTGTACTGTGTAATTCTATGTTAAGGATCACTGTCTTGTCCTCTGTGGTTGAAAATTCCAACAAGAGTTATTGCATGTAAAGCTTGAATTAACATTTTCATAAATGCATTTCCTTGCAAATACAATACTGTAGTTTTTTATTTTTTATTTTATTATTATCATGACTGTTGAGGGTAATATACAGCATGGTTCAATCAACATGAGCATTTCATTATTTTGTGTGTGTTATTGAGGACAATGACAGTGGTTCTAGAATATTTAGGCTCGGTAGAGTACTGACTTTAATTTAAAAAACATAGATGTTAAATCAGATTTTAAAAATCTGGAACTTTTCACATTTAGCGTATCGCATAGCAATACTTTCTTGAACTGAGTCATTCAGTCTTAAGTTGTTGAACTATATAAGAAAAAAAAAAAGGGTTTGTAAGGGAGAAACATTTCATCTTTGATCAGAAAGACTTCATCTGTCTGCAGCCTGTCAACAATGACTAGTCCCATAAAAAGCCCTTACTGATAAAATTCAAGCCAGCCTCCTGTTGTATTCACAGAAACTGGCTTTTAATAGATGCAAAAAGGGACCATCCGTCCAAAACAATCAGTCATCATGCATGACAATCCAGTGTTTTAGGCCAGATGGCCAACTTTCTACTCACAGAAACAGAATGAGGACAACCGGTATTGTAACTGGTCATTCAAGCCACTCCACACATTGTGCTCTCCGATCGCCCTATAATCAGACTTCCATTTCTTCAACTTATCCTGGCACTGCTTACAAGTCTGGGTGTAGCTATCATCTCAGATATCTCAATAAATGCCTCCCTTTCATTCACAAACATGTGCTCTGTCTTACTATGTCTGACTTTCATTTATCTTCTGTCATGTGCCTACCTCCACCTCTCCAAGTTCTATTCCACCTGTTCCATGCTCCCACCACAGATCACAATATCATCTTCAAACATCATAGACTATGGGAATTCCTGTCTGACCTCATCTGTTGGTCTGTCAATCAACAAAGCAAACACGAAGGGGCTCAGAGCCGATCCTTGATGCATTCCCACCTCCATCTTGAAGCTATCTGTTACACCTACAGGATATTTCACCACTGTCCTCATAAATGTCCTGTACTAGTGTAACATACTTCTCTGCCACCTCAGATTTTCACAACTCCTCCGTCAGCACCCTGTCATAGTCCACAAAGACACAACAAAGTTCTTTCTGACACTATCTGTACTTCTTCTCACTATCAGCATCCTCTAAACAAAGATTGCATCTGTGGTGCTCTATCTGTATGCAACAGTATGGTTTCATGCCAAGAAGGTCATCTCTTGTCTAAGTCTTGCTCCCACAACTCTCTCTCAGATCATCATCATGTTGCTCTTCAACTTAATCTCCCTGTAGTTGTAACAACTCTGTACATCACCATTGTTCTTAAAAATTGGCACCAGCACACTTCTTCTCCATTCCTCAGGCATTTTCTCACGATCAAATATGCCGTTGAATATTTGAGTCAAAAACCTCACTGCCATCTCTCCAAGACATTTCTAAACCTCCACTGGTGTGTTAAGTTATATCCGGTCCCCAATATAATTAAATTAAAAGAAAACAGCTTTGATGGAGTGGATGAAAATCAAAATTAAACATTTTGGATACAAAGTATAATAATTGATATTTTCCTGTGTTTCCAAAACAAGACTGAACCTTAAAGACTCTGAAAAGCAAACATTTGATATTTTATGCATGTTTTAGGCTAAAACATTTGGTCACAAAAGTAAGATCACACAAAGTACGTCTTGTCATTCTAGAGGGCACTGAGGACATATTTTGATTGAGCATACCAAATGTGTTACATCTCCACACAAGAAATGGAAGAAAAGAGCCTGAAATGGTTTTCCACATTATCTATTTGAAACGAAATTTATTTTTCAATTCACTATGCGGCTCATTAATTACTTTAAAAAAACTCTAAGGCCTAAAATGTTGCCCACTGCTCTTCTACAGGGAAACAAGAGTATCACAAACAGCACATCATACACCCGTCAAGAAACTATTACTGTATACAACAATCTAGCAATGGCCTGGACAAACAAAGACTGTGTATAACATTTGACCTTGTTTTGTGACCTTCACCTTGAGGCTGGATGGGTGAAAAGCTCACACAACTATGTCTAGTGGTGGTACAACTTTGTATCAAGTTTTGTTAAATAATTTTGAGTGGACGGCAAGTTATAGTCTGGACAAGCAAAAACCTTGTTTTAAATTTGACCTTGATTTGTGACCTTGACTTTGGAGCTGGGACGATAAAAGTGTAGATGACAGTCCGTCTAGTAATGGTGCATATGTATATGAAGTTTTGTTAAATTATCTTGAGCGAATCAGAAGTGTGTAGCCAGGTCTCTCTTGTCAATGAGTCCTCGAGGCTCAATGGGATTAACCTGCTTAAATAAAGGTTGAATGAATGATGTAATACGTCTCGCCTTCGTCCAGTGTATAATAAATGGATATGTTTCATTTTTAGTTTCCTCCTCCAGGTTGAAGGGGAAATACTCAACACAGATTGATGTTTATTGTGATTGATTGATGTTTCTCAAATAAACTAGCTAATTATGACATTTGGCTGAGAATATATATATATTTTTAAATTATGAGTTACACAGTCATAACTGTGTTTGGGTCTTTTAAGAACTTTAATAACACTGAGAGTTCTGTTGATCGGAAAGTTTTTCCTGTGTATTTGCTCACATTAATAAAATTGTGGATATTTGACTACTGAATTGGTGAAACGTTATCTATCTAAAATAAGATGGGGTTGCATGGCGGCTCAGTTGGTAGAGCTGTTGCCTCTCAGCAAGAAGGTCGCCAGATCAAATCCCAGCCTGGGGCCTTCCTGGGTGGAGCTTACGTGTTCTCTCTGTGCATGCGTGGGTTTTCTCTGGGTGCTCCAGTTTCCTCCCACAGACCAAAAACATGCATGTTGGACTGATTGGTAACTCTAAATTGTCCCAAGGTGTGAGAGAGAGACTGAATGGTTGTTTGTCTCGTTTATCTCTATGTGTCCCTGTGATGGACTGGAGACCTGTCCAGGGTGTCCCCCATGTCTCACATGGTAACTGCTGAATATGAGTACAAGTGACCCGTAAAGGAAGAAGTGGGTAAAATTAATGGATGGATAGAGGTTATGAGGCATATTTTATCTATATATCCATCTAATTTAGATTTCCCAACTACCCCAACATGGAGGTGTTTGGCCTGTGGGAGAAAACCTTAAAACAACAACAACAACAAAACAAACCATTTGCAGACTAAAACATGGAATTCAGAATAATGTTCATCATTGTATGCTACCATACAAAGATGAATTTAGTTCTCTGCATTTAACCCATCACACCTGAGATACAACCAGGTGGAGCAGTGGGCAGCTATGTAGGCACCTGGGGAGTAGTTAGGGATTAGGTGTCTTACTCAATGACACTACGACATGTGGGTATGGTGGGGAATTGAACCTGTGACTTTCTGGTCCCAAGTTGATCGGCTGCCCCGCCTCTACACCATCTTGGCCCCTAGAGCTTATGGCACCTAGTATTCCCAGGCGGTCTTCCATCCAAATACTAACCAGGCCCGAACCTGCTTAGCTTCCGAAATCAGACAAGATTGGGCACGTTCAGGGTGGTATGGTCGTAAACAATGCTTCAAATGCATTAACTTCCTGTGCATTTGTTCCCACTTTCTGACCTGTAAAACCAATAAATATGTCTTTAGCAACAACGGAGTGCATCTACCTGGATTTCATCCACTCTATTGCTTTTAAAAGAAAAAACTACCCCTTTAAAAACAAATTCCATGATGTAAAAAAGTTAAGGGTCAGGTCCACTGGACAGGTTCAGAAAACAACAATATTGTAGAAACGTTGCGTCTTTCATCTGAAAGACCATTTTTAATTTGTTTTTATTTTTCTACCTGGATTATTGAGCATACATCAGGAAACTTCCATGGTGATTAATGAGTAGCTGATTGAGTTCTTCTGCTCCTGGAGCCAAAGTACCAGATAAAACAAAAAATGTGTCTGGCGAGAGTTCAGTGTCAGCTCTGACATCACCGACGTTGGGCTACTCTGTCCACTTCCACGGGGTTCAATACCTGAGCAAGGCCTTCCATAGTGATTTTTTAGGGGGTTGTTATCGACCCCAAACAAGAAACAACGAAGAAATGTCGAGCTTGACCTGTTGCCATGGCGACACTTGGATGCAGAGTGTTTTGACAGCCTAAAATGGACTGTGTCAAATGTTATTTTCAAAAAGTTCTCTGCAATTTATTTTAAGCAGCAGAATTGGAAAAAGCATAGCAGTAAATTACACATCATACCAGTTCAACTGCTTAACAGTGACATTTTATTTTAAGTAGATGCCAAAATACAGGCTGCAATCCCATTTTTTAATAGTATTTCTACATCATATCTGCTTCTTTCTCCCCCATATGAAAAATCATCCTGAGTCAGGTCATTACTCAAGGATTACTGCGTCTTAATACATTTGTGAGAGGAGTACAAAGTGTCTCCTGAGGCAGCGTGGGCCACACAAAAACTTGGATTTGTGACTGGACAGCTGGATGTTAGAGTTGTACCCATGAGGTGTCTCTGACATAAATCAGAAACATGACAATCACTCAGTGCGTTGACGTCTCAGAGAAACTGGAAACAAATCCCAGTCCGTGTGGATTCCCAACACGTGTGAAGGTAAGCAGACTTGCTTAAAGATCAGTAACATTAATAAATCTGCAGAAGTGAAGGAGACTGACAGGAGTGGTGCAAAGTCCTGCTGATGAAAGGCAGCGCTCGCATTGATAAGGGTGAAGATTAACAGTCTCACACACACTTCATTCCCACGTCACGGCTGAGATCACGCTTACACACGGAAAATGTGACGGTTGCTAAATACAGGACGAGTGAGGACAGGTTCTTACCTTGCTGTCTGCCTCCTTCTTTCCTAGATGCTGTCCCATGCTGCTGACAGAGACTGGAAGAGACAGAGTGGACAACTGTAAACAGCTTCATATGTGCAATTACACACTCTTCCTTATGAGAAGAGAAAACAGGCGCCCCGCTGAGCCGACTGTGTGAAGCATCACACACGTTGATGATACAAAAATACAAAGTTGTGTGATGTACGAACCCTGCCTGAGATCAACAAAAACTGAGATAATTTGTGAATAACAGCCACGAGCGCCCAGTATTGATCCCGTTAGGTTGGAACTGATCACATGGTTCGGTTTATCTGAGACAAATCGAGGTTAATGTGGTTAGCTTTGGGCAGAGGGGGAGTTCATTACTGAGCTGCTCGAAGCAGAGGTCAAATAGGAAATCTGAGGAAATACTCAAATGTATTTGCAGGATGACATTTTAAAAGCTATATTATTAAACAGTTTATTCTGTCATGCACATGAATGGACAATGCTTTAATGCATGCCATTATTTAATCAGGAAACAGTTTATTGTCTAAGTTGTTTATTGAGCATACATCGTTGCACAAGTGGTTATCATCAACCTGTTCTCTTTATGAATGTTTGTGTTGCTTTACCTAATATATAAAAATGTAATTTTGGGTTTTTAATAGATGTTTAGTCATGATTACTCCTCAGCTTGTTATTAAGAAGTCATAAATTGTCTCTACAATGCTGCTTTCTCCTGACACTTGCAAAAAAAGAAGGCGGCAGCTTTTACCTTCTGAATTAAACAAATGTTAAGCTGATGTCCCCTGTTGCTGAGGGATTTGAAAAGCATAAAGTTATTGAATAGAGGTAGTTTTTATTTTACTGTATTTCGCTTGTCCAAGACAGAACAGAGTGATGGATCCTGGCCAATGGCAGGAGCAATTTTATCCATCACCAGATGCAATGGCAGAGCTAGGGGGTGGAATAATCTTTGGCTGTCCCAGTCATTTGAAGAATCTACACTTTAAAGCAAACACCGCCCCCCCCCCCCACCCCCCAAAAAACAAACAAACCAAAAAAAAAAAAGAAATTATAGTTTACTCAAACGATAAGCGTGGTCAATGTACTTTTATATAGTAGTGGCCGTCTATCCAGTTTTCAATGGATACCTTTCTTACACCTAGATGTAGCCACACAACCAAATGGTAACTGGTGCATCACTTTTATTCCACCAAATCATCATGCTCACAACGTGGTTGGACATTTATGGTGGCAGCCATCTTGTATTTTCACACGGCAACCCAATTTTTGTAAGGAACCTTTCTTGCATCTAGATGTAGCCAAACTAACATGGAAGTCAGTACCTCACCTTCTGGTGTTGGTGTGATTTTAGAAAGGACCAAGGCAGTATGGGGGGGACTGGGGGAGTTTCTCAACTCACTGCTGTTACACCTCTGAGCCACCAAGCAATGTAATGACAGCGTTGTAACAGTCAACATGTGAAGGGTAAGGCAGCTCAGCAGCTCGAGCATATGTAGCAGACATGACAGATGGTTTGTATGACCAGCCAGCCACAGGAGTTAGAATAGGAGACGTCCAACACACATTCATGTGTAGCGCTTCATGTAAAGTTCACACCACTGTGGGATATAGTTGGCTTAATTAGTGATTAATAACCAGTCAGAGTACAACCAGTCCATATCAGTGAATGTTTCTTTCAAAGAGCTTAACTAAGGTAGAATCATTTGATTTTTTTTTTGACAAGTGTGGCATAAACAGCCTCCCTACCTGCACAATGATGGTTGGCAGAAAACATAGTGCAATATTTACACCTTGTGCTACTGAAGTTGGCAGTGCTTTACAAGAAAAGGCATATCCAATCAACTATTTGTATTCTTACATGCATGTTAGAAAAAAAATCAAAAATCATTGCTTGTCCCATTTTTTTCCCACCATCTCAAACAAATGGGCAAATGCAACAAAATGTGTTTGATCTCAACTAAGCTGCCGTGTCCTCATTTGGCTATACTCTACTGAGTCTTCGTTCATTAGAGGATTTTGTGGTGATGGTTTGTTTTGCCTTGTGGCATCGCCACTGCACCACTGTGCAGCTTGCAATTGATTAGTAGCTGCTTCATTAAAGCCGTCCTTTGAATCTGATGTGCTTCTCCTCTAACTTATTATTTAGCTGCAAGCTGCCAAAGGTTCACTACATCCTAATCATTCTGTGCTGCCCTGCTGTCTGACCAAAGGGTCTTAAGGTAAAAATGAAAGTAAATGGTTTCTTTGTCATACACAATGGAGCCCAATTACCAGCTGTAATTGACGTGGTTAATTATAAAAATTAATTGCGTGTCCAGTCAATCATGTAATGCTACAACTTGAGACAATGTTGGTGTTTTTTGTAGTTAATTATTTTCAAACACTGTAACTACCATTCATCCATTCTCTTTTTCCTAAAGAAGAAAAGGAAAGGATAGCTTTTTGTCATCTAAAGTTCCTAACATAAAGTTAAACAAGAATTAATGCTAGATACTGACAAGCCACATGACAAAAATACAAACAAGCCTTTATTTACATACTAAAAGGTTCAAGTGAGTAAAAGTGTGGAACACAAAGAAGCTGAAGAGATGAATACTGCTTCAATCTACAGCTCAGCCTGCACTCACCAGTTCACTGAATATCAGCTTTTCCCTCAAGGACCATTCAGCTTTACTTTCAAATAATCACAGCATGCATTTTTGGCTTTCAGGAGAGTTCTGAAGACATGAGGGGGGAAAGGGGCTTTCATCATCTTTGACACCTCTCTTTCTGAATGGCCTTGCTCTATTTTGTGCATAATAGTCACTGCAGCCAAAAAAAAAAAAACATAGTTCTAATGCTGAAAAATGTACAAAAAAGTGAGGTAATTTGTATTTCTAAAAATCTGTTGATAGTCCAGGCCAACCTTGGAACAGGTCTGACTTTTTAACTTGATACAAAAGGACAAAATGCTGAAAACTGAACCAACAATGTCAAAAGGCCATTCACTCCATAATGCCATACACCAATCATGTTCTTTTTAAATGAGTCCTAAAAACTCATTGACCTGCTTGAAGGATTACAAATCAACTGATGATTTTTATGCCAAATTTAGACTAAGATCATCTGTTACAGTTGCTTTTGTGCAATACAGGAAGATATCAGCTTTATTTTCATTCTTACAGTGTATTTTAAATTGTACGGTATGCATTGTGTGAATGTTTATGAAGCGTTCACACTATTGTCATCCATTTTTCTTCTGTGCATTTTTCTGCATCTTTCTCGTTCCACAGTTTTTGTGCTATTTCCACAGATCAAAATGTTCAGCTTGTTCTGGAGGGGGGTGCAATTATCGTGCTTGTGGTATTGGTACAACTTTAGCTCATTGATATATTTAGCTTTTTCTGCCATTTTTTTTTTTCTCAAAGGAATTGAGCTCATTTACATCCTTCAAATCTTTAGATCTGTTTACAAACTTTTACTGCTCCTTTTATATTTTGTTCCATTTCAGCTTATTTCAGCTTCTTTGTGCAATAACAAAATCAGCAAATTTCAGCTGTTTTTCAGTTGTTTTGTGCTCCTTTCAGTTTCTTTCTGCTAACTACATTTTTGTGCTTCTTTTAACTTCTTTCTGCTAATTTCATCTTGTTATGCTCCTTTCAGCTTATTTCTGCTAGTTTCAGCTTTTTCTGCTATGTCAGCCACTATTTAGCTGTTTTATGCCAATTATAACTGTGTCAGCTAATTCCAAATTTGTTGCACTCATTTTTGCTTCTTTCAGCCTAACTGGACAAAATTGTGCTTTCCCTTCACTTCCTTCTAGTAATTTATGATTCTTTCTGCCTTTTTAGCTACTTTTCAGCTGCTTATTGTTAATTTCTGCTTCATTCAGCCTAATTTTGGAAACTCATTTCATCTGCTAATTTAAGCTCTTTTCAGCTAGCTTTTTTGTCATTTTTAACTAATTTCAGATATTTTCAGATAAATTCAAGTTTTTTATGGTAATTCCTGCTACTTTCAGCCTAATAAACTTCTTTTTCTAAGTTCAGCTTGTTATGCTCCATTTAGTGCATTCATGCTAGTTTCAGCTTTTTCTGCTATTTCAGCTGATATTTATCTGCTATTTGCTATTTTTAGCTTTTTCAGCTAGTTCTTTATTAAAAAAAAAATCTAATTTCAGCTCTTTCTGCCTCTTCTGGTGGTTTAAGGTTTTTCTTCCCTTGTGCTAATTTCTGCTTATTTAAACCTAATTCAGCAAATGTGCTATTCTGCTTTTTACTGCCAATATAGGCTTCTTCTTCCATTTCAGCTACATATGACTTTTTTTTCTTTAGCTATTTCCAGCTGTTTGTCAGTAAGTTCTTCTGCAACAATGCATTTTTGCAGGAAATGCAATTTTGCTAGTTATTGTCTTCTATTGGATTGTGGTTGTGTCCTTCTGTGTTGTTGAGCATTGTTTTGGGTGTACGAAGCTCTGCTGTTCCTGTTTTGCTGTTAAAAAAAACATTTGCCCCTTGAACACTGGAAAAAAGTTGAGCTGAGTCACATTTAGAGCATGTGCTTGTGAATGAATCTGAGCTATAACTTTAAGCACAACATTTACAAAAGCTGTTGAGGTATAGCCGTTAAGTTCAGTTAGTTGTGGCGGCCATCTTGATTTGAGTTGAAGTTAGTAAACTGTTCATAAATAGCCAATAAATATAGTCAATTTATAGCCAATTTCTGATAGTTTCATTAAAAATTGTCCAGTGGTTCGCCTGACATTTTGGTAGCAGTGGTAACAGTTTATTTATTTTACTTAACCTTTATTTTATCAGGGAAACATGAAGTACTGTATAATTCTTATTTACAGTGTCAGCCTGGCACACAAAGACACAGCAAAATCAATATACAGTAGCCCTTTCAGCTTTTGCAGCCAGAAAAATCATCTCACTGGTCGTTGAGGGACTTGAAAATACAAATGTTTGTAGTTTTGGAGATGAATGTTTCTTTGGACTTTAACTGAAACAGAAATGCAAACATACTTTAATGTTTTTAGTGCAAGATATTCAAGTGGGAGTTATACTGTGTAGACGAACAGAGGAAGTACTGTATTTTATTTTATTTTTTGCTTGCTCGAGGTGGTACAAAGTGACGGATTGTGGCGAGTGGAGGGAGAATTTTTATGCACCACCAGGTGCAATGGTGGAGCCTGAGAGTGACCAGTGGTGGTCTTGGCCCCCGTATATTGATTTTTGGCAACCCCAATCCTTTGACAAAACCATATACCGGTATGTTGGTGGCCATCTTGGATTTTGATGTGGCAACCCAATGTTCAATGGTGACCTTTCAAACACCTAGGTTCAGCCACACACCGAAATGTAAGTTGGTGCTTCCATTTACTTTTCAAGTTATCATGCTCACAAGACGGGCAGACATAGCCATAGCCATCTTGGATTTTAACCCGGCAACCCAGTTCTCAAAAGGAACCTTTCTTACACCTAGGTTCAGCCACACACCAAAATGGAAGTTGGTATATATTTTTCAACTTATGATGCTCACAACATGAACAGAGTGTATTATATTCACCCTTTTCCTCCACCCTCAGAGAGGCTGTGGCTGAGTGGTTAGAGAAGTCACCCTCCAATACAAGAGTTGGGGGTTTGATTCCACCAGCAGTCACATGCCCAAGTGTCCCTGGGCAAGACACTGAACCCCCTCATTGTCTCCAATGTGTGTCCCATTGGTGTATAAATGTGATAAAGCTCTGATAATTCTTTGCAGAGATCTAGTCGAGTGAAGTATGAATGGATAAATGAGGACACAGATTGTGTTGTAAGCACTTTCAGTATCTTGACTGGATAGACAAGCACTAGATAAGTGCAGTCCATTTACCATTGACCATGTTCACTCCGTGACAGGGGCCGTTAAAGCAAGTCTCCTACAGTGAAATGAGTTGTTTCATCTAAAGTTTATAGTCAGCAGTCAGCACAAAGATTTTGTGTTTACTCCGAGCGCTTCGGGCTGCAATTAGACTACAGTTTGCAAAGATCAACATTTTAAACCTCAGCTGTGTGCCTGAAGGCAAACAATACTAAAGTTCAAAAAAGAACAATTAGCAACAACAGAAGTGCTGTACGACAATTAGAAACTCCTTCGAGACCGGGCACTGAAAAGTCTTCAAACAAGTTTTCTACGAAAGGTCAGCTTCTAAATTACTCAAAACTCTCTAAGGAAACAACACTCACATCTGAAGCGAAGTTTAAGAAAATGACTGTAATTTAACAGCCCATAGTTTCAACCAACTTTTTAAATCTCCCTGTTCAATACCGTATGTCCGTTATTTTCAATTCCCGTTACAAGCAATAATATTTAATTTATTGTGTTGACTTAGAGAGAGTCATTCACAAGCAGCTGAACATTCATGTTGTTTACCTTCTTCTCCTGAACACCCTGGACAGGTCTCCAGTCCCTCACAGGGACACACTGAGGCAACCATTCACACTCTCACTCACACCCATAGACAATTTAGAATTACTATGTAGACTAATTTATGACAAAGCAAATTCTCCCGCCTGATCAATAAAGTTTACAGTAGTCTCTCGTTTATCACGGCACGGGTGTTAGGTACCAGCCCCACAGCCCCTGCAATAAGTGAAAAACTGTGAAGTAGATACAGTAGTCCCTTATTGTGGGGGATTCGTACCCTGAAGCCCTGCGAGAAGAGAAAACCGCAGATAAGGAATAGTAGTACAAGTAGTAAGTACTAGTGTATTTTATTATATATATACTGTATATACATACAGGTAGTCCTCGGTTCCCGACCGAGATCCGTTCCAACGACCGGGTCGGATACCGATTCAAACATAAACCGATACTGCCCCCACGTGGCGGTTGTAAACACGGATTTTAGACTTAAAACCGAAACTGAAACTTAACTGAAA
>JARVLU010001073.1:27370341-27381664 GCA_031762415.1 Simpsonichthys santanae | reverse complement strand
TTTTTGTCAGTGACACTGTCTCCAGACCATACAACATAGCTGGTCTCACCACTGTCTTGTAAACTTTTCCTTTGACCCTTTGCTGACACCTTCTGTCACAAATCACTCCTGAAACATTTCTCCATACACAATATCTAATATTTCATCCTTCAGGTGTAAAGACAAAGTTTTTAAGTTGGTAGATTTCAGACAGCACTGTTTTTGGCACCTAGTGCAGAAAATGAGGAATATTGTCATGTTTAAAGGAGACAGATGTTTCAGTCAGTTCCTTGTTTAAAAAAAAAAAAAACAAAACCTTGTGTAAACACTGCCTTCAAGAAAAACACTATCAGTGCTTAATAAAAGTTCTTTATTGTGGCTTCAGCCCTATGAGTCATGTTGGTGACTATAACTTATGTGAGAGAGAATCCATCCTACGAATGTGAGCCAAAGTGTTTACTGTGTGGGCCGTTAGCTCTTATGAGATGTACCGGTAGGTGTTCAGTAATGACTGTGTCACACATTCTCCTGCCAACAGTCCCTGCGTCTGGATTTAAGCTAATGTATGCCATATGCTTGTATTCATCTATGGTTTAACAATGTGCAAGTGTAGACAAGGTGCATGCAGCATATTAGGTGCCAGTTGATAAATTATTAAACGGCGATCTATAGTTATGGCCCTGCCATGCAAAGACCTTGTATACCTTGATTTGTGACCTTGACCTTGGAGCTGAGGTGATGGAAAGTAAACACAACGCTCTGTCCGTTGATGATGCGTAAGTGCATGACGTTTTTTCAAATTATTTTGATCAAAAGTTATGGGCAAACAGGAAAAAGTTTATACGTCTTGCCGGGCGTATAAAAATTGAGAAAGCATTAACATCTGATAGAACTGAACTTTTTACCCCATCAAAAAACTGGCAAAGGATAATGTAGTTTACATTGCTTGAAATTAGGGATCTTTTTCCTCCCAAAAAATTATCAAATGAAAAAACAGGTTTTGTCCGTAAGGCGTCAGTTATTTTCAGGGTGCTGCCGTTCTTGGTTCTGGTCATGTTTTCTGTCCAAACATAAGAAATCAAATTATTCTTCACACATACAAATAAATGAATAAATAAAAAAACAAACAAACAAGTAATTTATTTTATTATGTGGGCTTTTATCACAAAACAAGCAGCAATTTAAGTGTAACAGTTATTCCAGCATTTATGAGTTTGTATAAAAATCATAAAAATAACAATTACTATAAAACATTTTCTCACATTAGATGACTGACAACCTGACATGACAGCAGATGATAGACTACAGCTATAGTGGTACCTCCATTAAAAAACATTTTGTGCACTGAAATATACAGTACACTATTCAAAGAAATAATTATCATATACAGATTAAAACCAACACATTGAAACACATAATTAGGTTTCTCAACAGTGCAGACGGTGTTCATGTCAAGTAAGTTGTAGACATGGTTCAGAGAGAAAAGGGATATGGTATAAATGTAATGGTGAAACATCTCAGCACCAAAACAGAAACTTTGCAGATGACCTGACTGAACATTGTTGGATATGGTATAAAATTGATGTTTATATCCTGAAATTGTAGAATTTTTCTCATTAGGATTCTGTTTTAGTTAAAAATAATTTGTTTAAATATGTAACAATACACAGAAGTGTCCAAAAGCTTGGACATATTTACCCTTATGAGTAAATGAGTCCAGCTTTAAAAAAATGTCACCATATTCCTTTTCTGCAAAAAAACGTTGATATGTTCAAAGACGTTAAATGTTTACGACATAAATTATTGCAAGATTAAGCTGCCTTGATTCATCATCATGACTATTCCAAAATGTTTTAAATAAAATGTTTGTGTTGTTAGTCAACACAAGAATGTAACTAATGTAATCAAACACGTTTAATGATAATGAATTCACCAGTTGTGTAACTGGGAACCAGTCTTTTAGCTCCATGTACTCTGCACACTAACATCACATGACTTGATAATACTTTTGAAATGCATGTCGTTTAGTTCAGCTACTTAAATTCTACTTTTTAGATGAACTACACAAACACTTACATGTGTACAACCCATAAAGTTTAAGATCATTAGTAACTAATTAGTATTATTGGACTCTTGTTACAAAGACTTCAAGTTTTAAAGACAAAAGCATGAATTTTGTTCTAAAATACCATTTTACTCACCAACATTATGTGTAGTAATGGGTCTGCTGATTAATTTGGATGCTTTTGACCTTTCCCTTTTAATAATATTAACCAGCATTAGCTACACTTGAGCTGATCAACAGACAGGCACATCTGTGGGCAGCACAGACAGTTAAATAAGTGTTAAACATGCAGGACCAGGTCACTGCGCCAATCAAAGATCTACCACTGATGTGCTGAGGAAAAACAAACAAAACAAAAACAAGCTGGCAGATGCCAAAGCATTTAGAAAATGATTGACCCTAATATATGCTAACTTTTAGAAGTCAAGTCAACTTTATTTATAAAACACTTTAAAAACAGCAGAAGAATGACAGTGTAACTATATTAGGATGAGAAGACTTTCTTTGCCCTCAGATGCCTTTAAATGCTTTGATTTGAAATGTGGAGAACTTCAGGAACTGCATTTACAGTAAAGAGCTTTCATTCAGCTGCAGGTTGACCTGAATCACACACATTGGCTTAATTACCACAGAATGTAGACTTGATTGTTTTTGATATCATCAGCTCTGCTTTAGATACAGCTGAATTTCTCTCTTGAGAAGGTGGGTGAGGGTTAGGCCTGAGATCATGTTGCTCTGACTGCAGCAGAGTTCACACTCAGAGTTTATGATGGTGACAAAGTCCAACAAACACTAGGATCAAAACTTTTGTTGTATTACTATTATTTACTTTCATATATGGAGTATTAGGGCCATGATAAGAAAAATATACTGTATACATAAAAAAAAAAGTCATAGTATTACAAGAATAAAGTCATAATATTATCAGAACAAAGCCGTAATATTAACAGAATGAAGTCATAATATTATGATAATAAAGTCGTATGAAAATATTATTGTTTATTTAAAATAAATTATTTTGAACCATGTGTGCAGCCCACAAGTGCAAGGGAAAGCTCCTCCTGCAGCTGATCAACTAATCGCCTTCTCTGCTACACACACATTTCTAATGCAGCAGCTTCATGAAGGGTTATAACCCTTTGCTGTCCAGATGCACCGATCAACTTTTGTCTTCCAATTTAAAATTCAAAGCATGTCACATCATAAAATCGTCATAATCACAAAATATAAAAGTGTTAAAAGTTATTTTTTTATTATTTTAGAATTTCAATGTTCAGTTGTTGAAGTGAAATTGATCAAAAAGTACATTTCTGCTCTGTGCTGCAGAGCTGAAGCTGTGTGACATCCTTTGATGTCCTGCTGCACTTCTCTTCTCTACAATTTAAATTTAAATACTGTACCATTTTAAATAAACAATCCATGCTGTATGGATTGTTTATTTAACATGTTATAATATTTAAATTTGTTCATTTAAGGAGGGAGATTGTGAGTAACCAGTGATGAGTGTGATTACAGCCTGGCACAAGTCATGACAAAGTTTACTGGACTTGAACTGAACTTGAACTACTGTATCTCTACTTCATGAGTTTTCACTTACTGCGCAGGTGAGGGTGGTACCAAACAACCATGATAAATGAGGGACTACTGTAGTTTGGTTTTACAAATAAGGAAATATTTTATCTGTTAGCACATCAGCATCAGATTATTATCAGTATCAGGACTTTGAAACGATTGTGCAAACAACCATGTCTGTTTCAAAGAAAGAACCACAGGGATTTGGAAGACCCTGCTTCTTTTCTAATATATCATAACAATACAACTTTATTCTCATAATATTACTTTATTTTCGTAAATGTATGACTTTTCTCCTAATGTACTTTTTTTTTTCTTAGTGTGGCCCTAATACTCCTTTGTACTTTCATGCACCCCATGAAACAATAGAAAAATAGACATCAGTCGTTATAATGAACATTGGCCGGCCTGGTTTCTAACGTCTCACCCTGACAATAAAAAACAGCATCTGTGAGTCTTTGATGCATGTCATATTACTCAATGGTCATAACCAAAGTGCTCTAAAAACAAGCAGTGCACCAATGTCCCCCATCACGAAGGGATTTGAATAGTAAGTGCAGTATTTGTAGTTTTTGAGATGAGTGGTTTTCTGAACTGATTTGAACTGAGAATGCAAGTAAACAATGTTTTTGGTGCAAGATATTTGAGTGTGTAGGAGTTACACTGTGCAGGAGTGAGGCTGTTTTTCTTCCTTCTTTTCTTTTGCTTGAGTCGGTGCAGAGTGATGGATCCTGGTGAGTGCAGGGGGCAATTTTACCCTCCACCAGGTACAATGGTGGAGCCAGGGGGTGGCCAGTGGTGGCCTTGTTCATCACCATAGATTAATCTTGAGCCACCCCATCACTTGAGGAAACTATACTTTTAAGCAATGTAAGAGCTATAAACCATAGTTTCCTCAAATGATTGGGGTGGCCATCTTGGATTTTGATGTGGCAACGTATTTTTTTTTATGTTGAACTTTCTTGCGCCTAGATGCAGCCAAACTAAACTGGAAGTCAGGATCTCACTTATTTTTCATGTTATTCAGCTTACAAGACAAACGGGGTGGAAGGTGTTTCCAGTTCCCCACTTAGCTCTGTAACGGGGGACAAAAAGCTGCAATATATTGCATTTATTAGATGGTTTGAATGAACTAATCCATAGAATTTTTCAAAAGTTTAATAGTACAAAAACTATTATTTAAATACAATTAGGATTGGCTCTGATGAGTACCAAAACTGTGACCAGCACAATTACAGTAGTGTATATTTTGACATATCTTTGCCTTATGAGTATAGGCAATGTCAATCCTGCTTAAAAAACTTGGCAATGTGCAAAGCTCTTTAGTGACTTTACAGCACATATTGAGTATAGATGTTTTTAATTATTTGCCTTTTTACAAACCAGGTTCTTTTTTAATTGTCTGTCTTTTTAAATGTATCGTTTATTAAGCTTTTCTTATTTTTACAACTATTATTTTATGCAGTTATGTTCTTTTTATCTTCTTGTGAGTGAAAGTCAGTGTCATTGCTTGTTAAACTGAATATTATGATATGTGGAGAACAGTATCTTGTTTTTGAAATAATAAACTGAACTGAACCAGCTTTTTATTATTTGTGTCCAACTCACCAGGAGTTTTGTTCTTTCCACTTGCTTCTAATGCATCACTTAGAACAGAAAACACACCTACCCCAAAATCTATTGTCCAAAATATTCATGTATCAGGAGAAATGGTAAGAACCTGACAGGAGTTGAAAAATGTTAATGGCAAGTTAATAACAGGTGAATGACTTGTTTCTGAAGAAAACCAGCAGTGGTGGACCCACATCCGTTGGTTCAGACTTCACAGGAACTGCTGAACAAACTTACTAGGATTTTATCCTTCTTTGATTCAATAATGTTTATGAAAGCTATCACCCATAGCTATTAAAATTACTCCAGCTTTCTGAAAGCTACCATTTTCCCCTTTGTCATAAGAACATGACAGGAAAGAGAAATTTGACATTTTCTGTAAGAAAACTCATGCGAGATGTTTGGTACAAAACAAGTAATGCCATTATCGTAACTGTCCTAGGGATCATGTTGAATCAGAAGAAATTGCTTGTAAGTACAATGATCAAATGCTGTGTGGTACTGATTTTAAGCCTAAGTAGTCTATGATTGTTTTCTTATTACTGGTTGTTGAACAATAATTTGACCTGCTGGGTGCTCAATTTATGGTTTTGTGTGTTTGAGCTCTGGTAGTTGTCACCATTTGAGACCTGAGTGATTGGTCAGAAGGATTTAAATCAGTTTGCCAGTGCATAACAGCATTAAATTTAACTTAATAGTTATTAAAATACTGCCATATATGCCATGTTACAGGATGAAACCCTCAAAATTCCATAAGTTTTAGGTAATTTTGTTTCAGCCCTTCTTTCACGGTGAATGAAAAAGAATTAAAACCTTAACAGAGACCGTTGGAGTCTTTACCTCATTAGAAACTGTTCCAGCCACACTTGTGCAGCTCTCATGACTAAACCAAGTTGTGCTTGTAGCCTGAAGCAGAAACATGTCAGTTGTGGCAGGTCATGCCCTGAAGCTCCAGCTTCTCTGAAAAGGTTGGAGAGGTTTCTTGAGGTTGAAGAACATGAGATGAGGTTTGAGGCGTGGTGTTTTCTCTGGGATGACAGCAGCTTTGCTTTCCTCAGTAGGAAATCTGTTATGGTAGACCTCTGGGTAGGACTTCTGGAACTGAAAGTGAAGAAAAAAAATTAACTTATCTTACAGAATATGTGATTTTATGAAGTATATGTAAATGATCTGATAGTGGTGCCTAACCCTGGGAAATTTGGTGTCACTATCAGATATTCAGATGAACTTTTGTTCAGTTGATGGAACCAAAGAGTTTTCTGTCTGAAAATAATCATTGAAGTAATGATGCTTTTTAGAGTCTAATCCTAAACTCTGAAGAATAAAGGCTCCAGAGCAGAGTATTTGTTCATCGTTTGGTACTGTTGCAACCTGGTGAGGATTAAACAACACTTCTTGTACACCTCCCCAGCTGTGAAAAGCTTAAATATGCACAGTTTGCTCATAAATTATCAGAGTGAAGCCCATTAAAAGGTGACTCTCAGGACTTGGAAGAAAGACTTAGAACTTTGGCACGGCATTCACAGCTGCTTTACTCACCGTTTCAGCAGAAATTACCACAAGCAACAAACTATTTTTTATGAGTTTGGGCTCAGTCTTTCATATAAAGAAAACATGCTTTTAATCTGAAAACTTGAAGGCGGGCATGTGGTGCTTCAGTGTGTCCCAGAACACATTTACATCCAGACTGGTATGAGAATGTGGATCAGATGGTTTATTAAATGACTTAACATGTTCAATGCTGTTTGACTGCTGCCCTACTACCCATGATGCACCAGGTATAAACAGAGCCAGGCATGTTTTGCATGTTTACCTTCTGGTTCCACTCAAAGACCATTTCCAGAGCTTTTCACAGGATTTATTGTTGCATCCTGAGCTGATCTCCCAAGATTATTCTCTTTATTTGCAGATAAATACAAACAAGGTAGTGTTGTTTTTCCTTCAGTTGAATATTAGAGTAGATGCAGGCGCACCACTGTCAGTATTTGTACACCGCTGTGAATGTTGTTTACAACACTTAAATAGATTAGAGCTGACACTTTTTTAGCTAATCTTATTTTGACACTTGTTTCAAGTAGATGTGAAGATTTTACATCCATTTTCTTTACTCGCTTCTTCTTTCTGGGTTGCAGGGAGCTGGGGTCTATCACAAGCAGTCAAAGTGGGAGAGGTGGGGACACCTTGGACAGGTCACAAGTCCATTAAAGGGACACAGAGACAAACAACCATTCACTCTCTCACTCACACCAAGGGACAATTTGCCAACAATCCTAATGTATGTTTTTGGTCTGTGGAAGGAAACTGGAGTACCTGGAGAAAACCCTTACGTGCAAAGGGAGAACAGATAGGCCTCAGGGCAGGAGGCAAACCTGCAACCTGCTCACCTAAAGGCAACAGCTCTAACCACTGTTCCACCAGTTTTTATTTTTGTAATTCCTTACTTTTAAATTTTCTGTAACGCTTTATATTTTGGCTTTTAATTGTTAAAATACCCAACAACAGTGAAAATTGTTTGCACACACAAAGGACTTGTAGCAAGCTAGTTTTTGCAGCTGCAGGTGTCCCACAATTTACTTTTACTGCTGCTCTTAAGAGTTAAAATCTCAATTATTCCGGTGTAAAGTCTGTTCAATGACTAGATCAACAACGTTTATTCAGTCACTCCTAAGGTCCCTTGAGGAAGTGTGGCTACATTGCATGAAAGTATGTGCATTTAGCATAATGGCAGCACACATAGATGGTATAATATCAGGATGGTATTACTAGAGTAATACCATCACTAGTTCTGGGGTTTGAGTCCAGAGTCACAAGCATGCAGTGCCTCACACCAAATCTTTAGATGTGACTTGTTCATCATGCAGAGCAGGACACATGAATTACAGGTACAGAGGGGACGCTCTGTACAGAAGCTACCAAGTAAAGTGACAGGAGAGATGGTCCAAATGATTTGTGCACGAGACTGCTGGTTTTGATGATTTCAGGAGATTACCTCCTTTTAGTGGCAATCTCACAACATCACAAAAAACTAATAATAATGCTTGTTGTACAACACAAAGAACAAAATTGTAGATGTACAGGCTCTATGAAGAGTATCTCGTATAGCACCAAAACAAAGTTCAACGAGTATGTGGTATGATATTTTTTCTTTTATTGTAACACCCATAAGGATACCTGTTTAAGTCTTTTCCTCTTGTCCTTAAGTGGAAGTTCTTTGTCTGCAATCAGACCTTCCAGTAGTTGCTGCAGGGGGGTTTGTGTACCAATAATCTTCTGCTCCTCACAATCAATCCTCCGGATCTGTTTACAAAAAGCTGGCGACGCGCTGAAGTCTGTATCTGAACCAGCATATTTGATCTGATGAAAGACAGAAGACACATTGCTTAAAAGTTCCTTGCTGCAAAAATCAAGTTTTTAGACATTTATATTTTCATAAGACAACTTTTTCAGGTACCTATTATGAACAAAAAAAAAAAGCCCATTGAACAGGCGATCTTTGGTTTGAAGCACTTTCTACTACATGTTTGAGCATAATCTGCCGGAGGATTTAAGGCAGGCTTGAAAAACCTCCAACTGGCTTCCATTGCTCTCACAAAAACACTGAAAACCTTTATTTTATGAATAAATTAAGGAAAATTGTTTGAAATCAGCATGATGCCAAACATTCTAAGCTAAAATACACCTCCAAATTTTTTTGCACTTTTATTAAAGTCAGTTGTTACTGAGAGAACCAAACTAATAATACAGTCTGAAAAAAGTAAAATAAATCATATTTACAGTATTTGATTTGCTTCAAACATGGTGCTGTACAAAAATTTCCACTTTGTCTTCCAAATAATTTTTTTTCAGTTAGTAAGTAAAATGTGACTATACAGCACTTTTCACAAATACATTATCACTACGTGCTAGAAAAGTGCAAATAAATGTGTGATAAAATGGTATGTGAACAATATACCGTAATAATAGTTCCATACACATAACCATATAATCCATAGACACATAAAAATATTCATGCTTAAGAAGATGTAGAACACAGTCCAAGACCATGAGGAGAGAAACGTGTCAGGAGACAGGAGAATGTAGGATTGAGGGTGGCTGGCTACTCTAAGTTGGGGGCAATGACAGGCAAAGGTAGAGAGCTGGCTGACATGATGCAGAGAAGGAAGGTAGATGTTTTATGTGTCCAAGAGACCAAGTGGAAGGACAATAAGGCCCGCAGCATTGGAGCAGGGTTCAAGCTGTTTCACCATGGTGTGGATAGAAAGAGAAGTGGAGTAGGGGTGGTCCTGAAGGAGGAGCTGGCAAATCATGTAGTAGAGGTGAAAAGTGTCAGCCGTGTCTGAAGGTAGAAGTAGAAGGTCTGATGCTAAATGTTGTCAAGAGACGGGCAAACTGCTGGGTTCATAGTTGGTTTGAGGATTCTGTCACGATCTGAGAGCAGTTAGAACCTAATGGTGCAGGTAGAACCCAACACAGGCAGAACTCTGACTCAACGGGTAATATTATAAATAAAAACCATTTATTTAAACAAAAAGCAAAAGGCTGACTTGGCAGCAAACATTTACAACAGAGGATCTTGGGAGGAACAGAACAGATCGCACACCATGGGCGGATAATCCTTGAACAGGGAAACAGTGACAAGACGCCAAAATTAAAGACAGACTAACGAGGGGTAAACACAAACAGCTGTGAGACACAACATGTGGAATGGTAGACACTAAGAAGGTCGGAGAACAGAAACAGACCACACAAGTGCGACACACACCAGGGAACACACAATCCTCACATATCTAAAAAATTATGCAGAAGAACTGGTTCATGCATTTATCATGTCTAGGTTGAACTATTGCAAATTTTCATTATCTGCATGTCCAAAAACTTCTTGAATCGGTTACGTTCTGATGAGTTCAATAAAATCCACAAATCCATGCATCTTTATCGCCCACCTTTCAATAGTAGGTGATAATTCAGCAACTTCTCCAGAGTAACGTAACTAAAAGTTTTATCTACAACAGGCAAGATATGAACTGTTCATAACATTTATAAAATAAATGTTAAAATCTTCTGTGAAACTAAAGTCTAAAATATAGTGGAACAAACTTATTGAGCATGAACTTTGTTGTCTTGAACCACTTTGGCTGTGGCTGCCTGCCTGGGAGGAGTCGACGTGGGACAGGACGGTCCCCAGAAACCATCTTTGCTCCAGCAAACTGGTTGGTCCATTTAAGGTGTTTACTGCTTGGTGGGGAAACAGTTTACTGGAACTACTCTGACTGATGAAGCCCTCTGGATGGAGGGTGAGATGTTTCTATAAAACAGAAACTGTCCAGATGACCCGACTGAGAATTATTGGATAGTGGAACAAAGTTTCTCTTCAGAACAGACAGGAGGTTTGTTTTGTTGGTTAAGACGTAGCATCCTGAGTCACATGCTCCTCCTAATGACACCAGCTCGAGCTTTATGGGGTTAACAGCTGAAGCTCACAAAAGTGTCTCAGCTGCGTCCAGATCTGTTGTTGAGCAAGTGTTCAAGTGAAAGCACCGCCATTCATGTTGTGTCTTGTCCTAAAGGTAGTAGTGGTACATTTCACCAGAGGGGAAAGTTATGAGGCGACGAGAAGCGGAGCAGAACCCAGACAGAGCAGATTTTATGCAGAGATTCACTTGATGTCAGAGGAATCAGATGAGGACAAATATTTCACCACTTTTAGTGTTCAGTATTCTGCGCCGGAGCTTTAGGGCCGCGCTAAGGAAAAATGAAATCACATCATGAATGTCAATGAAGCCATAATTTTATGAGAATAAAGTCGTATGAGAATAATTCAGAAATAGTACAAGAATAAAATCATAATACAGTATTACGAGAACGAAGTCATAATATTATGAGAACAAAATCATATTACCAGAATAAAGTCGTAACATTATCAGAACTCTGACATGAAAAATCAGTCTTACAACTGTGGTGAGATGATGAATGCAGTACAAAAGCAGGGGGTTCAACACATGTTGCATATGAATTCTTATGATAAACTGAAGCCGTGCATTACAATTAATGGCTGCATTGACGGTTTTATTCGTCACTTAATGTGGATGGAGGCAT
>JARVLU010001073.1:27019033-27029589 GCA_031762415.1 Simpsonichthys santanae | reverse complement strand
GAAAATCCGGACTTACGGCGCCATGTGCGTTCGGGTCCGACTTACGGCAGAATCGACCTACGAACGGTCCTTAGGTCTGGAACCCGTTCGTAAGTCGAGGACTACCTGTACTTTACTTTGTGGAGGAGGATGACTCACTGTGGAGACCCTGAAGAGGGAGAAGAAGTTACATACTGCTTATTTATTTATTTATTATTTGTCATTTTGATTGTTGTTTTAAATGCTTTTGATTTGAACTTGTCTGCTCCAATGAGACTGAATGGCACAATGAAGAGACAGAGCAAATGGACACGCAGACATTTATCTTTCCGTCAGCTTCCTGTCACCAAACCTTAAATTAACGCAAGAACTGCACAAACAGCAGCCAAACTAGAGGATAAGAAACCAAAGTAGGTAAAGACATATTTGATCCACTGTAGCTTTCAAACACATTTGGCTGCTCCACACAGCCTGCAGGTATTCTTTGAGATGTGGAGAGTTCATCAGAAAAACGTGAGGGTTAATGGTCAAAGGGGCTTATGTCAGAAATTGATCCACTCGTATAAAACAGAAGGATGACAGACTCCGAGTGGAAATGTTCCTTCAGCTCTGAACCTGAAAACTAGCTCTTTTTACCCTCACCATCTTTGTCTTCAATCAGTCATGGGAGTTGTCTACAGCATTGGAGAGTAAGTAAAGAAAAAAGGAAAAAAGTTTAAATTATGTGACTCGGGGTCCTGAACAGGATGGTTTTCTCTGCTGTTAAACACGAATGGCAAATTTAGATTTGCAATTGGCATTTTGCGCAGTGTGAGATCTTACATTGTACCATTCATGACAGTCTGAATCCAGTTTCTTTAAAGACCCTGGTCATTCTTGAAGTATTGTTCTGTCAAATATTCTGATGCATGCTCAATATTTCAGGTAGAATAATCTAACAAGGTTAAGTCACGTCCTCTGGACAGATTCAAAAACAAGAAATAATTATGTCTTTTTTTTTTTTTTTTGGCTGAAACATTTTGTCATTTATCTAAAAACTTCAGTCTGAGGAGTTGCACTAAAACTCAGTCTTATAAATAGCACCTTCTCATAGTGGATCAACCAGTTTGCTGCTGACAACCAAAACTAGCTGTTCACATTATAAAGGAGGACCATCAGTCTAATGATGGATCATTATATCGTCAGCCATCAGTGCACTAACAATCGGTCGTTAGATCATGTGAACAGTTAGATTTAGATTTTTCTACCTGGATTATTGAACATGCATCAGGATATGTGAGCAGCTAGTTTTGGTTGTCAGCAGCAAACTGGTTGATCCACTATGAGAAGGTGCTTCTTATAAGACTGAGCTGAATACAGCACCTCAGACTATGACAGTCTTTTAGATGAAAAACGAAACGTTTCAACAATTAAAAAAAACTTTTATTTTTCTTTTAATCTGTCCAAAGGACCTGACTGAACCTTGTTAGGTTCAGTCAAATACTAAAAAAGTTATGTCTGGTCCTCTGGACATTCCAAAAAAAAAAAAAAAATTTTTTTTTTTTTTTTTTTTTTTTTCCGTTTGTTTTTTGAATGTCGAACTAGACTTAACTTTTTTTTATTTTCTACCTGGATTATTGAGCATGCATCAGGATATTCTGTCAAATAGTTATCAACATTTATTACTTTACCAGCTGTGAAATCAAGGCCCCCTTTTTAAAAAATTTCAGGCTCATGAAACAACTCTTTTTGTCAAAAATGACATGCTGGTGTGAAAGAACGTTACATTAACTAATTTTAAGCCTCTACATTTTTGAATGACGCAATTTGTTTACTTTGTCACTGTTATCTCAACCGAACAACGTCCATGTTACCATGCAAACGTGTGCTTTGAGTGCAGATGATCTATATGTCAATGGTGCTGAGGCTGGGAATGTGTCAGTCAAACAGACTGAATGTACTGATCAGGTACAATGATAAACTCAGCAACCTCTGCACTATCTGCATATCTACATGGTTTATGCTTTGTTCACATACATTAATAATAATAATAATAATAATGATATTCTTCAATAAATAATAATGTAACTACTTAAATTAATTTTAAAAAAGAATTGAGGAAATGTATTAAAATGTTATTAATAAAACAACATTCTTAATAAATAAATTGTCAAACTGCAAATTTATAGTCATAAAAGATTTACTGTGAACCTGTCTATTTGACCTCCGAGTCTGATGTTCATATCAACGTACGGATGCGGTCATGGTTAGACGTCCAAAAGTAGAGCTTGTTTGCACGTCTGGGGGGGATGTCCAGAATTGTTTGACCGTTGGACTCAATATAGACGTAATCTGCACGTCCATTCCATGTCGAATGTTTAGTGGGTTCCCTTAGTAAAACTGACTGTTATGGGTTGATAAGCGTTATAGAAAAGTGTCCCACGAGATAAAGTTGTTACAGTAATTAAGCCTGAAAATGTGGTAAAAAAATGGACATTTGGTCAGCTAATTAGCTTAGCCTGGATGGAAACTTTTGCCTCTTTTTCCATGATCTATACTCCTATGACTGATGTCACAGCTGATGAAATATACAATTAGACAGAACATTACTCCAAAAATGATCAGGTTGCCCATTTAGCATCAAATCCGATTTACATAAATCTGTAACTTGATGCAAAGTTACAAGAAATCTAATATGTTGAGTTGTTAGTATGACATTTGTACAAATTATGTAAAAGGTGTTTGCATGATGTGAACCAAATGTTACTTTTTAGTTGCTGTGCAAAAACTGGTTTGGACCATGTAAAAGTCACAGAAAACAAGCCGTACACCCATGTCCCTAATCACTAAGGGATTTGAATAGTGAATGTTCATAGTTTTGAAAATGAGTGTTTTTCTGGACAAGAAATGAACAGGGGTTGTAAGTAAACTTTAATGTTTTTGGTGCAAGATGTTCAAGTGAGGAGGCGTTATACTGAAGAGGTAAAATACTTTTTTTATTTATACTTTAATTATTTATTTTATTGTTTATTTTATTTTATGCTTGTCCGAGGCAGCTCTGAGAGAGAGAGTTCCTGGAATTGAATGGAGCTAAACTTCAGTCTTACTCTCTATAGAGATAAAATTATACTTTGCAGTCTTCTGCAACATATTTTTATGACCTTGAAAAAGAAAGTAATCAGTCAGAGGAGACTGCTCCTTGAGTTCAATTCTGAGTATGTTAAAACAGGCATTTAGAAAGCTGGAAAGAAAATGATGCTCCACTAAAATCATATCTATCTGATAGATTCCAATTTGTAAATGTAAATAATGAATCTTCTTCATACACGAAAATCAGTCATGGAGTTCCTCGGGGTTCAGTGCTTAGACCAATACTCTTTTCCTTACTGTATATACTTCCATCCATCCATCCATTTTCTTTACCCGCTTCTTCCATTTAGGGTCACGGGGGTCGCTGGTGCCCATGTCCAGCAATCACAGTGCGAGGGGCGGGGTACACCCTAGGCAAAGTGGGACTAACAGCATGGGACTAATTTTCATTGTTATGCTGATGATACACAGTTGCATTTATCCATGAAACCCAGTGAATCCAATCAGCTACTGTACGTACAAAGTAGACTACAAGCATGTCTTGAAGACATAAAAACTTGGATTACCCTAAATTTTCTCCTTTTGAACACAGCAAGATTGAGGTTTTGATTTTTAGACCTGAGCATTTTAGGAATACAGTACTGTACCTTTTTCAGTCTTCCACCCTCCTTGGATGGCATTAATCTGGCTTCCAGCTCCAATGTTAAAATGTCTCAGATGTTGATTCCATTCCAATTCTTACTGGGAAGTTTTACCCAACAGGCACTTGTAGGGAGTGAATTGAGCAGTTTTATCCACCAACAGGCACAATGGCAGAGCCGGGGGGTGGCCAATGGTGGCCTTATCCCCCATACATTGATCTTTAGCCACCCCACCTTCCATCTTTGCCATCTTTGAATTTGATATGGCAACTCAATTTTTGATGGTGACATTTCTTATGCCGAGATGTAGCCACACACCAAAACGGAAGTTGGTACTTCACTTGTATTTCAAGTTATCATGCTCACAACATGCATGGAAGGATGGAGGGGATTTCCGATTGCCCCTCTATGCTCTGGGATTGGGGGTGGGGGGACATAAATGAAAAGCTTGTTATCAGAACTAAACAATGTAATATTTGTTCAATATGAGACAAAAATGCATTAATAAAAAATTTATTCTGCATGACTAATGAATAAAAGATGTGGGCCAAGATGGAGCAGAGGCAGGGCAGCCGGCTTGGGACCCGAAAGTCCCAGATTCGATCCCTGGTCACTGCATACCCTGTGGTGTCTCAGGGCAGCACACCCCATCCCCAAATTGCCCCCCAAGCAGCCCTCAATAGCTGCCCACTGCACCACCTGGTGGTGGATGGGTTAAATGCAGAGACTAATTTTGTCATTGTATGGAAACATACAGCTGATGACATTGTGTGACATTATTATTATAAATAAATAAATAAAACTTTCCAGCTATTCAAAAACAGGTTCTTTTTTTGTATGTTGTATGTAAGTTTTACTATTTTTTGTCTCTTTTTTTAAAGATAGAAAGCAAGAAAACACTAACTTCAATGGGTAAAACCAATTTATATATCTTATATTTTAACAAAATTCAATAAATGCAGAGCCACAATGGTGAATTATCTTTAGTGTGCATTTTTTAATGTGTTAGATTCATTCAACCTTCATTTATACAGGTTATTCCCATTGAGCCCCGCGGGCTCATTCACAAGAGAGACTTGATTTTATCAAAGAGTGATGACAACAGTGGACAATCATAAAACACATACAAATTGAGAAGAACAAATAAAATAAAATTGTATTATAAAAACAAAACAAAAACAGCTAGGTTGTAAAGGGATGTAGAATATTATATCATATCATATAATCTATTATTTTAACTCATGTCAGCTCATTCAGATTGAACAGCTACAGCAACATACAGTTAAGTACATTATAATGTGTTAATTTATCAGTAACAAAATATTCTTTATTTACCTACAGGGTGAACCACCTTTACGTCTTCTTTGTGGAATGGTCACCAGAAATTTACACCAAAAGAAAGAAAAAGCACAAGTCTTGTGATCTCAGCAGAGAGAAACATCCTAACAGTCATCTGGTCGTGGGCAGAATGATGGGTGCAGTAAACAAGGTCCTCAGCAAACCTGCCAGCTTAATTAAAAGTTTCAAAACTTGGAAGGTAAGCTCTAAAAACATGCATTAATGACTGGAGATTAAACAAAAGGACTGCATGGTAGACTGGCTTCAGCACATTACCTCTCTATGTTGTAAATATTACTGGATACATTTTTTTCCCTCTAACAGTAAAGAAATACAGTAGTTTATTCTCTGTTCCAAGAAACTCCACATGCCTTATATGGACTTCCTTTCCCCGCGTCTGTGGTTAACTTTCCATTTATGAGAAAACGGGAACGGGAAGCAGCTACATGTGGGTGGTTCCTGTGAAAGTGAAAATAAAGCATAAGTAGAAGCTAGAGAGCAGACACGAGGGAGGAAAGTGAGCAGAACTGTCAAGATACTGTAGATCAGGAGCTATGAAGAAAGTGAAGAAACATATAGAAGTGTTTTATTATGCCAGAGACTGTGAGGAACCTTATGTTGAGGTGAGATCACTTTATCTGCTGTCCATTAGAGCAGTTAAAAACACTAATGAAGGGAAGTCTTGGACAACGGTTGTAAAAGTATTTTTAAGTCATAACACAATAATGTTCAACCTGTTTTCTCAGCTGTTTGTTGCTTTTTGTGCTCTAATGCAGATATTCTCAGGGAATGACTCCAGCCATCGCTCCAGTCTGTGCAGCTCAGTGGACTCTGAGGCAGAGGAGCACCAGGAAGGAGAAATTGCAGTTCCTGTTCTGAGCGAAAAGAGCAACCTGTTGAATGACCACCACCTGCAAAAGGTCAGTTTTACAGAATCTCACCTGTTTAGGTGGATACGCTTGCTGTGGTTACTGTTGGATCTCTGTGGTCATCATCCCATCAACATCTTGTTTCTCCACAGCTTGCTGCTCACATGCCTGCACGGACTCAGGGCTATCCGTGGAATCTGGTTTACAGCACAGCCATCCATGGGAGCAGCCTGAAGACACTTTACAGAAGCATGGCTGGTCTGGACAGCCCCGTGCTGCTCGTCATTAAAGACATACACAAAAAGGTTTGTATTCTGACCTGAAGTAGGTTTTATTTACTTTATAAACTAAGTTTCTCCAACCAGCATGACGGCTAACTTCCTTGTGTCTTCCAGGTGTTTGGGGCTTTTTCCTCTGATCCGTTCAAAGTCAGTAAATATTGTTACGGCACTGGAGAGACCTTCCTGTTCAGCTTCAACCCTGACTTCCAGGTAAGAGTGAAATTATCTTGTATACTCTGTTGCCATCAATCTACAACTTCGGAAAATGTCTTACAAATAGAATACCGTAATTTCCGGACTATTGAGTGCATCTGAATACAAGCCACGCCCACTAAATTAAAAAAGAAAACAAAATTTTGTCATATATAGGCCACACTTGTCTATAAGCTGTGTATCAACACCCTTTGGTGATAGAGGATGTTTATACACTGCTCCATTGGCAGGATCCACTGGCAGACTTGAGCAAAAGTTGCTCTTCACCTGCGGCCAGTTTTGGTACACGATTTCTCGCCGCTAGTCGTCCAAGCCTCCCACCAAGCTCCGAGTGCCACATTAATGCACAGTTCACATTTATTGACCCCAGGGATGGGTCAATAATGGGTCACAAATTCCCTCGCCCTCCCTGGGAGCACAATGGGGAGGTGAGGAGAGAACAGGAAGTGGGGGAACTTGGTTTTCACCCTTCCTCACTCCACTAATGAAACCAAGTATCAGTGGTCCAGTGTGACCTGTTAGGTAATTTCATTGGTCAGATTATTTTTTACCTTCATTTATACAGGTAGTCTTATTGAGTCACAAGGACCCACCCACCCAAGAGAGATGTGTATTGGGCAGCGATGTGAGCGTCCAGGTGTCCACAAGACTAAAAGTTTTGGCTGCATGAAGCTCTTTTAGCCTGTCAAATTAAAAAAATAAATAAATAAATAAAAATCCATAAATTAGCTGCAGCATTTTATAAGCTGTGGTGTTCAAAGCGTGTGAAAACAGAAGCAGCTTATAGTCCAGAAATTATGGTAATTCAGAATAAAATAACTGAAAAACATGGCAAAGTACAATGTAAATGTGCACAGAGTTTCTTTACTAGTTTTTAATGTTTCGTATTTGAACTTTCTGCAGCACTACACATGGAGTGGTGAGAACTCCTACTTTGTGAGTGGCAGCTGGGACTCTCTCCAGATTGGTGGAGGAGGGTAAGTTATATTAAGTTATGTAATAAAATGAAGCAGTTTGTCACAAAGTACTTTGTAACTGAAATAGCTGTTCTGTATGTCAGTTTAGAAATTTATGATTTAAACCCTTTTGTTCATAGACTTAATGTTAGGTTGGTATTTCTTCATCTTTCAGAGGTGGCTTCGCCCTGTGGCTGGATGCTGATTTGTACCACGGAGCCAGTTTTTCCTGCACTACTTTCCACAACGCACCTCTTTCCACAGATGAAGACTTCATCGTACAAGATGTTGAAGTGTGGACTGTCCAAAACTGAATGAGGACCTTGAAGTTGTCCTTCATGGAGTCAATACACTTCAAGAGCTATTAACAGTTTAGACACTGTTATCCTGATGGAGAGTTCTCCGTCATGTCTGCACCTGCAGATTAGTCCACGTACAGTACCAAGCCTTTTGGACTGGTTCTCAGACTGAGATTTATGCTTGGTGGAGCTGTGACTGTTAAAGAAACGTGGCTACAAGAAATCCTGTGATTCAGGTTCCTGCTGCTCTGAACTACTGGATATATTTGAGCTGCTTGTGTCGTTCTTTGATTTTGTAGAGAATTATGACACAAAGTTCGCTGTAAAAGTGTTGGATGAAGCATGCAGAAACTGTAAGCACATCCCAGGAGTAAACATATTGTTTGAATGTATTCACTGTTGAACAGGCAGTCTTAGTTTAAACTATACATATGTTTGTGTGTTTCAGTCTGCATTTGTTCTCAAGTTAAATGAACTATTGTTGGTATTGACACAGTAAGATGAGGGGACTCTTCTGTAAGAAGTTTGTTTTGGATCCTAACTCCAGTTGGAAGCTACAGCAGGAAGTGAAGACCAGATCAGTCAGGAGACTGACTGGAATCAGGAGAATGGAAGCAGAGCTGCACCACAGACAGCTTTCTGTAAAATGAGTGATGCCTGGTGTTGGAGGAGGAAGTGAACACGGCCGTTAACCGTCTGCTCCGTTTGTGCGCACAAAGATTTGTGTTACTGTTTGCAATTCATCAAGGGAAAAAGATTAATTTTCTTAAATTTTGCAAATATTTTGTATTTCTTAAATATTTAAAAATAGAGATATTATTTTTACAAAGGTAAAACAAGCTAGCAAAGCTAATTTTTACAAGTGTGTTTGATTTCCTTGATTTTCTTGTCCTTTGTGTGCAGATCTGAGTGTTAGGAGCAGTGCTGGCACTGCCATTGTTCATTTTGTAAAACCACAATAAAAACTTTTTATTTGCTGCTAAAACTCTTTTTTTTTATTATTCGTGAAGCCTCAACACACCTTAAATGCAACCTAAAAACAAATGAAATACGTCAATACACTAAACATACCGGTACATTTTGAAATATTTTGTGTAACTTTGATTTAAAAGAAATGAAACAAAGCATCCAAAAATTTGAAGAGTGGTAATACAAAAAATATTTTATCTGATAATTAGCTATTAAAGCCTAATTTTCAAAGTAGAATAATCTTAAAATGCAGCAGTGATTCTAGGAAGCTGAACGTTTCTTAAGTTAATGCAAATCAGAGGAAAAATTGTGTTTAAGCGTGTCATTGAATAATTACCATTAATTAATCACTTCACCACTTGCTCCTGCCGAGGTCGGATGCTTCCTCTCCTTCTCCGCTTTGCTTTGCTGCTCTGTTTGTCTGTGAAACTGCTTCTGAGCCTCTCTTGCATATCTTCCGAACCATAATTATGGATGTATTTGGCCAGCTGGTCAGAACTCTTACAGTGCCCTCGAGAGCGTCCATGGACATTGCTCACTGCTCTCGGTGTGTGTCTTTCAACCCCCCCACGGAAAGATTATGTCACTATGTGCTTGTTTGTGCGAGGTGTTCTTTAATATTATTTTTTCTTCTCAGGCAATTTTGTTCATTGTGATCACTCCATAATGTGTTGTGCCCATTGAAGTCCCCACACCAAATTACTTTATTTTCCCTATTTCCTCCATTGATTCCAATGATTGTCTTTTACATGGATTGTAAACAATGATTATTTTAAATCTTCCACAGCTAAGTCTTGTTGGTCAAAACAGTCTTAAGTACTGGCAGCTCTCAGCAGCTGGCTGGAGACAGCTGTGGGTGAAAAGCTCTGTCTAATCTCCAATGGTAGGACAGGTAAGAAAACTGTTAGGTGAGAAAACAAACAAAAAAACAAAAATCCAAACAAGTGTCCAAAAATAAACAGATCCTGATATGACAAGCACAAATTTTCCAGCAAATTTGTTTTTCTGAAATTTAACTCAGCTATAGAAAATCATGTCCGGCCACTCAAGTTGAAGTTTTAGTCTGGAAGAAAGGTTTTATAGAAGTGATCTTACTTAAAACGTTTAAAGTAATGAGCCTTATTCTACTTTGTAGAATATGCATTCTTTTACAATATTGCACCTACCAAGCACAAACAAGTATGAACATTTTGGATGTTGATGCAGAAGATTTGGCAATAAACCCTGATGGACATTTGGGTAGCTAAGAAATCAATTCATCAGCCCAATTTAATCTGTGATTGAAGCAAGAGGACATTTCTGATGTTTTTTTTTTTATTATTTTATTTTATTTTATTATTTTTATTATTATATCATCTTTTCTGAATGATGGAAATTTTACAAGTTCAAACACGAAAAAAGTCTGGCATGTCAGGTTGAACCCAGAATGCAGACAGAGCTCAGGAATTCGAGAATTACAAAACTATATTTATTTTATACAAAACCAAATGCTGATGTGGCAACATAAACTTACACTAACAGAATGTGACGCCACAAGGGACAATCTGCGGACATCGAGGGAAGGACAAGACACCAAATAAATAGAGACACTAACCAGGGTAGAAAGACAAACACCTGGGGTGATTAGGATTGGACGTAGGTGTGACAATAGCTGAACGCAAGGAGGAGGATCACTGAGGAGTGAATGAAACAGACAAGACAGGACAAGACCCAGAAATGAATCATAGAATGTGGAGTGTAATAAGCACTTAATATTCAAACTTTGTTTTACTGTAACAGATTAGCAACAAGTACAAACCGGATTCCAAAAAAGTTGGGACACTAAACAAATTGTGAATAAAAACTGAATGCAAAGATGTGGAGGAGCCAACATCTAATATTTTATTCAGAATAGAACACAAATCACAGATCAAAAGTTTAAACTGAGAGAATGTATCATTTT
>JARVLU010001073.1:26922585-26933932 GCA_031762415.1 Simpsonichthys santanae | reverse complement strand
CTGAAAAGTTACAAGTCCAGGCAAAAAAAAAAAAAAAAAAAAAAAAATCATAGTATTAACAAAAGTAATAAAAACAATACCATTTATCAATTATACGCCCGTCAAAAGGCAGATGTACTATAGTTTCTGTCCATCCATCATTCCGTTAACTTTCTTGTCCCGCCTGTAACTTCTGATCAGCTCCAGATGATTTAATGAAGCTTGATACACATTTACATCATCCCTAGACGGTGCAGTGTGCACTTTTCATCACCACTGCTCAAAGGTCAAGGTCACAAATCAAAGTTATACAAGGCCTTTGCTTGTCCGAACCATTGCTATAGATTGCTGTATAACTGTTTGTCAACAGGTATATAATGTGTCATATATGGTACTCTTGTTGGTAATGCTATTCACTGAATGCATTTCTTTAATTTTAAGGCACAAAGCTCATATGTGCATGTGTATGAGTCAATAGTGGAGCCTTGCATCCAACAAAGCAAGTAAATGTTTCACCATACTGTTTTCTTGCAACAAACATCTGCTTTATGTCAAGGGCCAGACATTTCTTTTATCAAATTATTAGATATTCAGTTTTCACAATCATGCCCCAAATGAGCTAACAAATAGGACACATTGAGACAAAACCACGGAGCTCTGAGGCTTTCCTTCAGTAGTTCCATGTCAGGACAAGATAAAGCACAGCACATCTGCTTCATGTCAGCCGTCCACACAGCTGCAGTGAGCAGGAATGAACCGGGCAGCCGTGGGTGATTTAAACTCATGAGCTTGTGGATCTGCTTTTCCTCCCTCAGAAAACAAGATAGGATCTAAAGCATGGAAGTTACTCTTCAGTACTGTATTATTACATTTAATGCATGTGTTTATGTAGCTGTGTGATACTGAAATATTATTAATGGCTTCGTTTATTTGTCATATTCTGTAACTACATGGATGAAAGATTAATGTAGAGGAAACTGATGACTCGTGATTCAATTTAATTTATTCTACACATTTATAAACAGGGCCTAAAATGTTTATTTGCATACTGCTGGACTGTTTCTATGTGTTGTCAAAGGGATTTACCACAGATGCAGTTTGTATAAGAATCTTTGTCATATAAAGGCTGTGCATGTAACAACACTGCAGAAGTCTCAAACTCAGGTCATGCTCCACTGAATGGCAAACAGACCAAAACAATGATCTGTGTAAGAACTCAGAGCTAAAAAAAAAAAAAAAAAGGTGGTGGTGGTGGTGGTGGGGGGGTCGTTGTACAATTATCTGAAAAAAAAAGTCAATATTTTTTCAAACCTTGAAAAAAATTAATGTAAATAGAATGGATTAAATAAATTTCTGTATTTTAGAAATACATATAAAACTCTTTAAAATTGAGAATTTGCAAGCAACACTGTCTGCTGTGTTAATTTTAAAGGTGAAAATTTTGTATTTTATGAAGTACAGTATTACAAATAAGACTAAAAGGGTAGTTCAGTGTCTCCAGTGTGTCTGATTTGATTTGGGTGAGAACGAGAGAACTTTGTTTGATTTAAATTGTGTTGTGAACAAAGATAAGATTTTGTTTTTCTACCTTGGGATAAAATTAACATTTGTATTCTGCAGATTGAACATGTGCAAAGCACATTAATCAACTTAACATTTTACTCTTCAGTTTAGATAGCTTAATGTGCCCCCCGAACCTTTTTATTTGTCTCCCAGCTGTGCTCAGAAAATATATCACAAGCTGCACAGTGAATTATATGATAAAATCCCATTTGTGCATTAAACACAGCAGAAAAAAACATGTCATTTGTTTGTAAGGATTACACTGTTCAGTACAGCTTAACTGTTGCATATGGACAATTATTGAAATGGAATTCTACAGGTCTTTGCAAAAACTGGAACACTTTGGGTACAACCTTAGAGCAGTTCAAGCAGGAATACAATATATCTGCCACATTTACTATGTAATTTGAAACTGAGAGAAAGTTAAAAAGGAGCATTTGTTAAATTTCAAGTTTGAAGGTGCTTTCAGACGACATCAAATGGTTACCTTTTCAGCCCAATCAGAGGTAAAAGCCACTTTTCCAAACTAAGTTAGGTAAAACACTATCTACACCTGTCATTTTGGGAAAAGTAATGTTTAACCAGGTCTCAGAATACAGAAACTGAAAAGATTCATAAGAGACATAAGACAAAAAGTATAAAGAAGTTTTTTTTTTTTTTTAAACAGAGAGCAGAGATTAAAACAAATGTGAGGATCTGTAGAAGAAAGTGAGAGGTGATTTCCAGTACTCTAAATGAGAAGGTTGGATATTAGGTAATACAAGCTTAACTTGATGTGTTCTTGTTTCCAGGTTTAGGATGTCTGAAAGGACTCAGGGCTTTAAGCTCACGAGATAGTCTTCAGGTCGGGTTGAGGTCTAGATGCTGAGAGTGTGAGAGGTGATGTCATCTGGAAAGAGTAAAGGTAACTGTGTTTCTTTGCTTTATACTGGTGGGGATGAGCTCCCAAAAGGATGATATTAGTATCTAGAAGCAAAAGTCTCTCAACAAGAGCAAACATTGTCATTTAATTACCGGTTGGCAATCAACAGTCCAACGACGACTCATGGTTTCACTCAGTCTTAAATGGTGGTGCATCAGCTGTCATGAAAGACAGTTGAGATCAACTGGTACCTCCCACCAACAGCACCTGCAGTGCAGGCGAAAGAGGACAGAGGGACCCAAAACCACAGAATTCTAACAACAGGTATCATATTGTCCTACTTTTACACAGAACTTGACAACAAAAAGTCAGAACTATGCCTTAAAGGTGCTCGATTGGACCTGTCTGTTCACTTGAGTTATTACCCAGGATTAGCTGATAAATCTCACTTTGTGGTCAGGGTTTGAACTGTCTCCAGATTTCAATATGTGAATGTTTCTTGCAAGAAACAAAAACTTATACGTATCGGTATCTCTATCTCCATCTTCTACCATTTGTCCATAGCCAGTTCGCGAAGGCAAACAGGTCGAGGAGAGAAACCCAGACCTCCTGCTCTCCACCAATGCTTTCCAGCTCCACCTGGGGGATCCTGAGGTATACCCAGGCCAGAGAAAACACACAAGCCCTCCAGTGAATTCTTGATCATCCCTGGGGCCTCTTCCCAGTGGGACATAACTGGAAAAACTCTAATGGCAACCATCTAGGAAGCATAATCAGATGCTCAAACCACCTCAACTGACACCTTTGGATAGGAAGGAACAGCAGCTCTACTCCAAGCTCTTCCTGGATGATGGAGCTCCTCACACTATGTTTAAAGCTGTGCCAGTTCACCCTAGAAAATGGCCTATTTCAATTTTATGTATCCAAGATATGGTTCTTTTGTTCATGATCCAAACCTCATGAGCACAGATGAGGGTTGGACCGTAGACTGACTAGTAAACTGAGATAATTGCATTTCGATTCAACTTTTCAAATCCACCCCGACCAACCAAAGCAACAGCCTCATTACTGAGGATGAGTGGATCCATCTCCCGCTCCATCCTATCATCACTCAGGAACAAGACACCAAGGTACTTAAACTGCTCCACCTGAGGTAAAGACTTCCCACTGACCAGGAGTGGGTATTCCACCTGAGTATCTATATCTGATGACGCAATCCATTCATTCAACCTTTATTTAAATAGGTTAATCCCATTGAGCCTCGGAGACTCATTTACAAGCGAGACCTGGAAACCATGGTCATGTTTTATACCATGTTTATTATAGGCCACAATGATGCTTCTCAAGACAATTAGCTCTGAATTAATGATGGTATCTATGTGTTACACTCTCATTCTGTGTAGAGGTGGCAGCCATGTTAAATATTTGCCACTCAGGAAGGTGAGTCTAAGCAGCGCCACAACCAACAGTGACATATGCACAAAACCTTTACTGGATAAGGAATTTGGTGCGTTGTTCACATTTTGCTTACTAAGAACTTAAGATGAACATAAATAAAATTTGATTTTATCATCTATTCATGTTTTTAATAAAATATAGTTTTGCATATCTGTACTTCTTGTAAACTATCAGGATGCAGACAAATAACTTGCAATTTCCTTTGTAAATATCTTACCTTTTCTAACTTTTATGTCTTATTTCATACGTTTTTGTTTTTTTTTCACAATGAATTCTCAAACTCATGAAAGAGTTGTACCTCATAGTGACAGTTTACATTCTTCAGATTTAATTCAGATTTTTGGCCAAGTGTATTCAAAAGTAGAGCGGAAGACCATGTGTCAACAACAGGAACAACATGTAATGTAAGTACTTTTTAAGGTCTTAAAAATGTCTGCATTGATATTATCATTTTATGAGTGTCCGATTCTTTCCCTTAAAAGGATTGTTTATTATTCTCTTCATGTGCTAGAGTAAAAGTGTCATCTTCTACAATATTGAGTTGGCTTGTGTGGTAATTTCCATCCATCTTTCAGCACGTGTGTGTGTGTTTATGTGTGATCATATACTGTATGTATGCATTAGCGTGTCGCTCTGTGTGTTTACATGTGCTTGTGAGTGTGTCTGCATGTGTTACCTGGGGTCATAACTTTGCTTAGGACAGTTTTATAAAGTGCAGCGCAGCCAGCGGAGCAGCAGTAAATCAGTTTTATTCTCTGTGTGTTGGAGGTCAGCCTGCTTCACACCCCTGGACCCCCGACACCACAGGAATTGGATGGCTGGCTTTTGCTATTGCAGCTGTGTTGTTGTATATGTTGGTCATAAAACGGGGTTTATTCTTGCATGAATGTAATTCACCTGAGAGAAAAAGAGTGGTTGCCATTGCTCTTTATTTTGCAATATTTGGTTTGGTTTGGAAAATATCGGTTTGGAAAAGGATTTAGAATGTTGAATTTCTCACTGGAAGATGGCCGCTCCACCACTGAATCACAGCTGACCTAACACTGTTGACAGGCATACTTTGTGGATAACCTGAAAATGTAAGCACTGAGTGCAAAGTAAGTCCACTAATAAACAATTGGTGCACCAGTGTCCCTCGCTGCTGAGGAATGTGAACAGTGACTTTAGTTTTCAAGAAGAGTGTTTCTCTATACTGGTATTAAACAGGGAATGTGAGTAAACCTTGATGTTTTTGGTGCAAGATATTCAAGCAGATAGGAGTTACACTGTGGAGAAGAAACAAGGTAGTTTTTTTTTCCCCTTCAGTGATGGATCTTGGCGATTGGAGAGAACAATTTTATCCGCCACTACGCGGCATTGGAGGAGCCAGAGGGTGGCCAGTGGTGATCTTTGCCACCATAGATTAAACTTCGACCCCTCACTACCAAAACATTTTAAGAGAACTATACATTTAAGCAATATAAAAACTATAAAGCATAGTTTCTTCGAATAATGAGTGGCTGCATGTCATATTACAACACATACACCACCCCCACCCCGCACACACGTACACAAATACATTTTTATATTTATATAATATGGTGGTGGCCACCTTGGATTTTTATGTGGCAACCCAATTTTCGATGGTGACCTTTATTACACCTAGATGGAGCCACCCAGCAAAATGGAAGTCAGCATGCTGCTTATTTTTCAAGTTATCCAGTTCACAAGATGGACAGATGGATGGATGGATTTCCAATATCACTCTTGGCTCTGCAACAGGGAACAAAAATGGACATGTTTTACATAATTTATTTTAAGACAAAACATTACAGAACATAAAATTATTAAAATGTAAGTACAGTTGTCCGTCTTATTGCGGAAGTTGTGTTCCAGACACCCCCCTGATAGGTAAAAATCTTCCAAGTAGGGAAATTATATTTATTTTAGTACTGTATTTATATATATTGTAATGCTTTATAAACTTTTCCCACATGCTTGCATTGTTCTAAACAATGCTCTAAACTCTTAAACCTACATCATTTTAACAACATTAACTGCGCAGTACTGCAAAAGATTTTATGGGTGATCACCAGTGAAGATACAACATGAAGGATGAGTTCAGCTTCAGGATTGTTTGTGACTTTCCTGCCAGTTCTGCGTGCTTCATAGATCAATCCTTACTTCTGACTGTGTTACAAAACTATTTTTACCACATTGGTTTCTCCACCAGTGTTTGCTCCCTCCATTGATGTTCTTTGAATTTCAGCAGAGAGCAGCAACCAGAAGCACTGTTGGCTTCTGGGCCGTGAAGTTCTTTTGACTTGCGTCACAGTGTAGGCTTATTGAAAAAAAAACTACAAAATAGCTGCACTTGTCAGAAGTTTTTGTTTTGTTTTTTGTCCTTTTGGTTGGTTCCCACTCACTCCTGTTAACTTTTTATCCCATACCGTCCCAGTCACTAATATTAAAGTTGACCATCGTGTGTCGTGTACAATCTTAGTTGAAAACCAAAGAAACAGTGAGTCTGTGAAAGTCGAAGGACTACTGTACAACATTAAGAACACCAATAAACAAAAAATGTTTTTAAAAACAAACAAAAAGACTATAACAACAATATGTTGGTTTTTCTAAAAGCCTAAAAGTATTCTGAAAAGAATAAGAGGCTGTGCTGTTGAAGAGCAGCAGCAACGTGCAAGCCGCTCATCTTTTGGACGACTGTGCGGACATACAATCGTTGTATCTTGGTACAATGATGATAATGCTTATTCTAATTCTGATTCTGGTTAAAAGTTATACTTTTTGATCACCTGGTGTAGGCAATAAGTACTGCACCCACTTCCCCTTCTTAACTTTATGTCCTAAATTTTAAAGAAGGGGTAGCACAAAGAAATGGGTTTCATTATAAGAGGGAGCATGAAGCGCATGTCTTGAAGAAATATGCTATTTGTGCATGTTCTGAATCTTGCCCCTGATCACTGAGCACTACTTATTTAGTTTTCATTCTGCACATCAATTTTAAGTCTGATTATGAAGCAATGGCATCTATAAATAAAAGCAAAATACTTTTAAACACATGTTATGTACATGTGCCAAAACTATGTTGTAATTTGTTTCTTGCTGTTAAACTGTATATACTTTAACCTAAAAAACAAACTTTTGCTCTTGTAATTTTCCTTTAGAATCTTTTTTTTTTTTTTAACTGTTGTTAAGATAAATTATAACCAGCCATGAAAATAAAAACAAAAGCCAGGGTAAATGAGTAAAGTAGGTTACATGTTGTTGCTTTTAGCTAATGTTTCCCATAACTGGCTAACAGAAGCCCGATGTTTGAAAACTCAAATTGTATCAAGTTTTGTGAATTAAACGTCATGGTCTACATCTTGCAAGAGCTAATGGTTTCATTTAGTTGTCAAATACTCGTTCCAGATCCCGTAAGAAATGATTCACGAGTCATTCATGTACACGTTGTTGCAGAAACACACATGGTGCTGAAGAGCATGATTGTACCGCATGGCACTCTGTTTATAGAAAGCCTACACAGGAATGCAAACAATTTCTGTTGCTCGTTATGTCTTCCTCTTTCAGCAAACCTGTTCTTTAGGAAACCCAAGAGAACTTTTTTTAGGTTCTCAGTTTCAAAGATACCAGACCTAAAAAAAACATCTCAACACTCTTCTGAAATAAGCAAACTGATGATCAGCTGAATTTAAAACATACAAAAATGTGGATTTTTCTAATGGATGTTAAGGCAGACAAAGCTTTAAGATAAATTTTACCTTGAAATGAGCCAGTGCTGAAACATATATAAATAATATATTGTACATAATGGGCAGGTGCTGTGGTTGTTGTAGTCCAGGGGTGTCTGAAATTTTCCATATGAGAGCCAAAAACAATCTAAATTAAAGTACTCATGGGCCACAAAATGTGACTTTAAGATTAAAAAAGCATTCATTTTGTTGGTGAAAGGACACAACTTTACTAATTTTGCTGAAAAGATTTCTAAATTGTTGTAGATTAAAAATATAAAAAGCCTTGTACATATTAACATTCATAAAAGCATTAAATTATTTTGATTTGTTGGATCTATTGTTTTGGGTTTTGTCTGCTTGGAAAATACATTCTAGTCTTTTTTTTTTTTTTTTTTTTTTTTTTTTTTTTTAAAAAAAAACGTAAAACACAAAGCCATCCATGATCTTTTACCTGCTTCTTTCTTTTTCGGGTTGTGGGGGTCACTGGTGCCCATATTGATCTATTACTTTGTGAGAGGCAGGGGACACCCTGGACAGGTTTCCAGTCCATCCCAGGGACACATTGAGACAGATGAGACAAACAACCATTCACTCTCTCACTCACACCTAGGGACAATTTAGAGACATGCAAACTCCACCCATGAAAGGACCAGGATTTGAATCAGCAACCTTTTTGCTGAGAAGCAGCAGCTTTACCCATTGAGCCACCATGCCACGTAAAAACACAAAGCATAAAATATAATTACAGCAACTGTGCTTTTTGAAATTTATTTTAACACTTTTGTTATATGTAGACAAGTTTTATGAAATATCTAAAAAGTCAGTGAAGGTTTGTGGTCCTTTGTACCACAAAGGACCACAAACCACAATGTAATGAATGAATGGTAAATGGACTGCATTTATATAGCACCTTTCTATTTTATCAAGATACTCAAAGCTCTTTACAACATAATCTGCCCTTATTTACCCATTCACACAGCACTCTACTATATCTTTACAAATACTTTGTATTAAGCAGAGCTTTATCACATTCATACACCGATGGGACACACATCGGAGGCAACAAGGGGTTTGGTGTCTTACCAAGGGACACTTCAGCATGTGACTACTGGTAGAGTCGAACCCTCAACTCTCACACTTGAGGACAACTGCTCTAACCACTCGGCCAAAGCTGCCCCAAAGGTTAGTGAGGCGAGGAGGGAGGCTGCTCATCTGATGTCAACACTACATGCTGCAGAAATGTTTTTTCCCACTGTCTTAACTCTCATTGGTTCCACATCACACTGCACCAGTTAGGGCCTGCTCACTGTCAGTACCCAGTGGGACCTTCTAGTTTGTGGACTGCTCGGATGTGACGATATTGATGTAAGCAGGCAGCAGCTGTTAATTGGCTAGCAAAGCTATATGTCACTCGATGACCCACCCAGAAAAACTGCAAACTACATCTGAACCTCCATTTCTTTGATTGCACTGAGTGCGTGTTCTTTTTGATAGTTTCTGGTATGGAAGCTCCAAAAATCATGCCATGGACCAATGATGAGATACAGACTTTTGTAACTTTATTGGCCAATGTTAGTATTCATCATGAGCTAGACGGTGACCCCCAACAATTAAAACATTTGCCAAGGGGTATCAGAGATGATAGTGCAGCATGGCCACGCTCGGTCTTACAAGCAATACCCGGATAAGCCAAAAACTTTGAAGTCCAATTATAGGGCAATTAAGGACTATGACAGGCGGAGTGGCTCAAACACGTTGACCTGTTACAATACTGCCAACTTTGCATTGGTGATCCTGCCCACAGCGCATGGAAACAAGTCACAGTGGCAAATCACCTCCACCTGAGAAGAACCGAGAAGACAAGAGCTGAGCTGAGTTGAGCTGTTCCCTGTTGCTCGAAATTACAGCAGGGCTGACACAGTCACAGACAGGACTTATTGCACCACCAGAACGTGAAGTGGAACTTGTTTTGAAGGCTTACTCCAAGATCCCCCATGTTTTATGATGATAACAGAAGCACCAGGAGTAGGACACATGGCCAAACTTCATCCTGGAAAGGCTAATGTGAACAGCTGTTCAGTGATCATGTGTTAGGCTTCACAGGGTACTGACCATACAGTAGCACGGCCAGTCTAGGATGCCTAGAGGCTGCTAGGAAAAAGTACCATGCATCCTTTGATTCTTAAGCTCCATTTCAATTAAACCTTTATACTGGTTAGTCTCATTGCGCCTTGAGGACTCATTTACAAGAGAGAAGTGTTGTAGTACTCAAGATCGGTCTTGGTCCTTAAGACCACTTTTTAACAGTCTCGGTCTTGTATCAGACTTGGCCACATTTGGTCTCGGTCTTGTCTCGGTCTCGGACATTGAGGACTCAGGATTTTATTTCAAGACCAGTTAAGACCACAACTATGGAAATGTCACTAAATTGCCAGAATATTGTCCAGTTCAATTGTTAACATCTTTGTTTTTGTTGGATGCAAAATGCACTGATTCAGTGATATCATGACTCATTGCTAAATACATTTTTTTGTTACCACTGTCACGCCCACCCCCTTTCACTCGCACGCATCACTCCCATTGTTGCCAGATTGGGCAGTTTACTACTAATTGGGTGGTTTTCATTCTGATTTTGCTGTGAACTCTGGGAAGATTTCTGTTGGATCGTTGCATTTTGCCACATATTGTTAAATTACCTTGGCTTGTACTGATGTGTGTTCAAGTTCAAACAGTAAATATTCTGAAACAATATATGGACTGGGTAGATTCTTGTCTGATGTGGCAGATTTAAATATATTTTTGGGCTGAACAACTTTAACTCTTCTGGCAACACTGGCCAAGAAAATGAAAAGTGATTATCTGGGCATGGGAGAAGATGTCTGCCATGTCATCAGTTATAAAATTCACCTATTTAAATCACAAAGAATATACTTGTAACTAATGCAACTACTGTTATGATTATCCTTGGTCTTGAGTTCAGACTTCTGAAGAGTGTTTTGCCACTGCAGTTTTTTAAGACTTGGCATGTGATGAAACTGCTTCTAATTAAACAGCTGTGTAATTTTATTGTTGAAACACAAGAAGTTAGGCCACTGAATGTCTGATTTTCTATGTTATGTAGCTTTGAAAATTTATAAACGCTGGCATATTCATTCAAAAGCAAACAAAGTTGCAGTATATAACTTTTATAAAAACATTTTACAATAACATTTAATATAATATTTATTTTATTTGAGGTCTTGGTCTCAACTTTGTCTCGGACCCTAAAAGTCTTGGTCTTGTCTCGGTCTCGGTACACTCTGGTCTTGGTCTTGACTTGTTCTCGGGTTAGGTGGTCTTGAACACAACACTACAAGAGAGACTTGATTTTACCAAAGAATGAGGACAACAGTAGATTACAATGACAACAGTAGACAATCTTAAAAGAAGGCAAATGAATTGGTTATCTAATATTGCAGATTTTGGAGAAAAAAAATTGTATCTATTTTTCTTGTTAAACCTAAAAATTATATACAGTACTCATAAAAAAGCATCACCATTAAATTTGCAAAAGGTCTACATCTGCACCAACCTCTTAAGTATACGGGCAAACATTATACCATTCTTAAAGTACAGACTCAGATTGCAGAAAATGGCTGCAGGTCACACTTTGGACTCCCTGCGGTCCCTCAAATGCATATTTTGACAAATTTTTAAAATTAACTGGAGAATAACTGAAAAACTTCTCTCTCTCTCTCTCTCTCTCTCTCTCTCT
>JARVLU010001073.1:26702375-26713882 GCA_031762415.1 Simpsonichthys santanae | reverse complement strand
ATCTTGTTTATATCGATATCGAATTATATCGTTATCGACCGAAATTAAGAAATATATCGTGATAAAAATTTTGGCCATATCGTCCAGCCCTATTGCTAGTCAACTTCACTCTCACCTATCCAATAATAACATTTATGAAGAGTTTCAATCTGGTTTTCACCCCCACCATAGCACTGAAAAGAGCTTGCATAAAAATTACTAATGACCTTCTTCTTGTTGCTGACTCTGGTCTTCTGTCCATCCTCATTCTACTTGACCTAAGTTCTGCCTTTGACACCATCTGTCATTCTATCCTCCTCAACAGACTAACCTCCATTAGCATCTCAGGTATTCTGTTAGACTGGTTCAAATCTTATCTCTTATACCGCACTCAATTCATTCAGATTAAATCCTTCCGTTCTCAGTCTTCCCCATCTCCATGGGTGTGCCACAAGGCTCTGGCCTCGGACCCCTCCTCTTCATCATTTATCTCCTTCCTCTAGGTCACATCTTCCGCAAATTTGGTGTCCATTTCCACTGTTATGTTGATGACACACAGTTCTACTTGTCAACAAAGTCAAACTCCACCCACCCACCCTCCATCCTCACTGAATGTCTCAATGAGCTCAATCACTGGTTTTCTAACAATTTTCTACAACTAAACAGTGACAAAACAAAAATCATCCACGTCTGTACCAAAAACTCTTTTTCAAAATCAGAACTTCTCATCCCCCTTAACAACTCTCTACTATCCCCCTCGCCTCATGTTAAGAGTCTCTGTGTTATCCTTGACACCACTCTCTTCTTCACGTCACACATCAACAATGTTACTTAGTCTGCCTAGTTCCATCTCCAAAATATTAACCGTCTCAGCCCTTCTCTCATATCCCGCTCCATTGCCATCCTTGTTCACAGTCGTGACTTTGCGGATTGACTACTTCCACTCCCTTCTTTAAGGCCTCCCTAACAAATCTCTTCATAAGCTACAGATGGTCCAGAACTCAGCTGCCCATGTCATCACTCAAACCTCCACCAATAATCACATCACTCCTGTCCTGCAGCAGCTCCACTTGCTCCCGGTTACATCGCACATCGTCGTCGAAATTCTTCTTCTCACTTTCAAAGCTATCCACAATCTTGCCTCTCCTTACCTATCTGACCTCCTACATATTTCCATCCCCTTTCACTCTCTCAGATCCTCCTCTTCGCTACACCTCCATGCAACCTCTGCCCGCCTCTCCACCATGGGAAGCAGGGCCTTCATCTTCTCTGCCCCTGATCTCTAGAATTCTCTACCGCCAGACCTATGAAACACCACCTCTCTTTCTCTGTTCAAGACTGCTCTGAAAACACATATCTTTAGACTCACTTAGCTTTCTTAACTTTGTTCTATTTCATCCCTCCTGACCGCCAGAGGGCGGTGCTGAAAGCACTGAATGTTCCCTTCGCGCATGCGCTGTTCGAGTAATAATATCAACGACGTCACACAGGTGTGACCGGATAAGCAATCAGAGGCTATATAGCCTAGCATTATCCGTAATTCAGTCCTACAGAAACTTCTCGCGTAAGCAAGGATTCTGAGTGACAGAGAAGCTCTGGCGGTCATCCGGGATTCATAGAACCGTAGTTACATACGTAACTTTCGTTTTAAAACATTGTCTCTGCAGAAACAGGAGGAGTTCTCTTTGGTCAGGACTTCGGTCTCAGGAGAGAAGGCCGAGCTCAGAATCTCTGCAGGATGAGTTTGTTTGATAACACATAGAAAAATTAACCAATCACAGTGCTGATGTAGAGTGGGCGGGACCAAGTGGGGGTGGGGGGGTTGTCTGTTTTTTTGTTTGTTTGTTTTTTTTTACCATGAAGATTTGTGATGCATTCACTTTAAATCCAAAACCCCACATTGGAACTGAAGTAGTTTAAAAAAATTGAAAATTAAATCTCAAATTTAGGTTTTCAGTGAAAAAAATATATATTAAACTTGTGTTTTAGTTTGATTAAATGATGAAAATGCAAGAAACAGTATGTTCTGTGGGTTACTGTTAAATTATAGTCCGATTTATTGATTTTTATTACCTGTTGTTTTTAAATGCATGAGTCCGTGGGAGCCGCAGGGCCTTCTGGGTAATCTTGAGACAGAAACGGTTGGACTTCTTCAGGTTCTGTGTTCAGATGGCTTGTCCCTGTTGGTTTTTCTGTTCAGTGTTGGGTTGGTGCTCAGGCCGTTGTTAGTGACTGTTACATCGCAAGTCCGATGTTTTACTTGATGCAAAGAGGAGAAGCGATTTACTGAATTGTGAAACTGAAAGTGATGTGATCAGACATCGACTCCAAGGTGACGTGAACATTTGATGTTACAATAATACGTCCTAACTGAAGGCCAAGCTATTCTAGTCACAGTTTACCACGGCCTGTAGTTGTTTTGTTGAAACAGCTGCAGCAGCTCAACACCTTTAAATAGTAAGGTGCACCACTGAGCAGGCAGCATGAAGACCAAGAAAGTTCTCACACAGGTCAGAGACAAAGTTGTGGAGAAGTACAGATCAAGGTTGGAGTATTGATAAAACAACCAAACTCTGAACACCATTAAATCCATTATTAGGAAATGGAAACACCAGGTCGGAGGGGTGGGGATCGTCTTTGCCTCAGGATGGAGGAGTTCAGGTATCTGGGTGTCTTGTTCTTGAGTGATGATGGGACGGAGTGGGAGATGAATGGAAGGATTGGAGCTTTGTCCTCAGTAATGAGAGTGTTGCTTCAGTCAGTCGTGGTGAAGAAAGAGCCAAGTCAAAAGACAAAGCTGGATTTACTGGTGTGGCCACATTCCAACATTCACCTGTGGTCATGAGTTTTAGATCATAGATCCAAGTGGCTTAGCCTTCAAGATAGAGTGAGGAGCTCCATCATCCAGGGAAGCTCAATGGATCAGACATCTAGTCAGGACGCCTCCCTTTGAAGGTTTTCTGGGCACACCCCTCTGATAAGAGGACCCGGGACGGAGCCAGAACTCTCTGGATGGATCGTATCTCCCCTGTTGCCTGGGAATGCCTCAGAGGCGCCCCAGGAGGAGCTGGAGAGTGTGGCTGGGGAAAGGGAGGTCCAGGTTTCTTTGCAGGACCTGTTGCCTCTTGCAACCCGACTACAGATAAGCAGTAGAAGATGGAGATGGAAAAATGACACCATCGTATCAAACCTATCAAGAGAAGGTCATCGACCAAAGAGGGGCAAGCTAACCCTGATGGCGCTGTAACATCACAGGTGTGACATGAAGACAGTGGAGAAAGTTTAAGCTCTAGTGTTTTATTATATAAAATGAACAGAAAAGGCAGCGATTCATCACTTTGTAGCCGCACAAAAAACCTGCACTACTGAGCCGAGTAACATCCTGTTATGTGAACATTCAGAAATAACAAGTAAAAAAAAGACCTTCCACATCTTCCATGAGCCTCATGAACCAATGGGCTCTCATCAACCAGGTTTACAGACATATCCTCAGGTAAACATTAGTTCTGGCTGAACAGAAAAAAAAAAATCCCCCAAATACATCAATCAGGAACAAAGGCAGAAGAAAGCAGCCTTTGGTACAATGTTGTAAAAAAAGAAAATAAAAAGTTTTATTTTAACGCACTTCTTTATAAAGCAAATCTTGTTTTAGCAGAATCAAATATGAGCATGAAACAAAATGTTTTAAGTCACAGGCAGGTGCGTAAAACCAACTGTTTTCATTTTACTCAACGATCTGAAACAGTCTTTATCTCTCAGTTCAACAACGTTAAGTGGACGAAACGCCAAAAACGTTGCACACAAACTGTAAAATACTGGTTATAAATGCGTCCCTCTGGATTCCTCTTGGCTGAAAGTTTGCAGCTTATTTAAAGCTCATCTAGACTAATAAAAAGTAGTGACGGGTGCGTTGTTGGTAGATCTGTAAGGCTACACTATGAAACTAGAATCCAGACCTGAGCAGAGGATATTCATTCAGATGGACGACATCATGTCCTGGGTCGATACTTGATGGGTTAACTGAAGCAGTCCAGGTTTATTCACCTTTTCTTGGTTAGAAATGTTCCACTAAAACCAACAGTGCGATGATGAATCCATACCTAAAGCACCTAGTGGTTATATAATCTGTATTTGGTACATACAACAGAAACGTGGAGATGCACGTCAGAATGTTTAAACTAAAGGCTTTGGGTTTTTAAATGATGACCGTCTCCATGTGAAAGCTGTGGGAGTAAATATAAGAGGAGTGTTCCTGGAGGGGAAAGGATGTGGTTACGACGGGAGTGGTGCACGGAGAGGAGGATGTAGGGGAGCGGCTGGCCCACCGAGAGGGGAGGCGACGGTTGGCTGGACGCGTGGGCCTCGAGAAGTTCTTCTGGCTGGAGGAAGAAGAGGCCGACGGCTCTTCGTCGTCCTGCGGAGAAACAACAGTTTTAACATTTCGGACGATGGCGCTGCTCCGTCTCCAACCAAACTGGCACACTCAGATACTTAACATGTGGTCAACTGTCCCATGTGATGTCTTCTTCATCCTAGAGAAAACGACAGGCATTTCAAACAGAAACACGACATCAGCCCGCTCCGGACGAAACATCAGCCCACTGAAAACACGCGAGGTCAAATAGCTCACACGAGAAGCTTCTTCCATTTTCCAGCTCCTCTGAATCATCAACATTTTAATCTGAGACAGCTCTACTGATGTGGTGGCCTCTTTCAAAAACTGCTTTCATAATCACTCCCACAACATCTTTAACATTTGCAAGACTTTAAAGCTGCCTGATTACTTTGGCGTTCTCATGTCTGTGGTCTGCCAGGGGCATTTCGTCAGCTGGCTTCTTGCAGATACTTCTGTAATTACCACACAAAGGCCAGAAAAACACTTTCACTGTGAGACCTCGTGGCTCAAACTGAACGCTGCCTGGCTCAGCCAAAAGACCGCCTGCCTTGTTTCATTCTGGACTGCCAGCTCCTCAGGAGCCTTTAAGAGACAGAATGGCCTACATGCTCAGGTTTTAATGAAGGCCGTGGCCTGCTTTAGTCTCTTAGCACATGTCAGAAATAAACAACATTCCCAGTAGGGCCGTCCCCAGTCAAGGGCCGTTGTTTAGCATTGAAGAATGTGCTGGAACAAAATGAAATGCACAAGCTCATCCTGGTCTTCTGACACAACAAGCCTTACAAAACCTTAAAGAAGCCTTTAAAGGGTAAATGTCTAGTGTGTGCAGAGCGTCTGTGTGAATGCTGCTGTCAGGGTCCACTCACCTGCAGTAGGAGCTGAACCTCCTTCACTCCCGCGGTCCTGCAGCTGCCGGCGGGAGCCTCTGGACCGCAGGACGTCTGCACGTGTGTCGGAGTTGAAGGAGCAGCGTTCGTGTCCGCTTCTGTGGTGTCCTCCAGTCGACGGCTGCCGTCACAGCCTGGAGCTGTCTCGTTCTGCTGGGCCCGAGCTGCACTCTCGTAGTTTTTCAGAATCCTTTCCACCGCACCGTAGTTGGACCTGGACCCCTCGGGTCGTGGATACGCAGCAAGAGTGAGAGGCTTCCAGGGATGGTCGTTCATCAGTCGGAGCGCAGGTTTGGAGGAATCAGACTGGTGAGGAGGACCAGACTTGAGTCTTGGCTGTGCCACCTGACTCCTGTTGTCAGACGGCTGCTGGTGTGAGACACCTGCTGCAGTCGGTGGAGACCTGGATTCAGAGGGACTGTTGTCGGCGTGGGTGTTATCTGCAGGCTGGCTCTTCTCTGAAAACAGAGGCTCTGTGGCTGCTCTCTGTTGAGACTTCCTGGAAGGACTCCTGGCTGTTTGAACTTTGTGTTTGGCCCCATCATGGAGTTCAGGACTCTGAGGGGGGACTGTGGCCTCCCTGAGTCCTGCCTGCAGCTGTCCAGGTGGGGGTTCTGCCTTTATTCTGACCTCTGGCACTTCATATCTCATTTGCACCGGCAGCTCTTCAGGGTTCTGTACTGTTGAGTTTGAGATGTGCAGAGATGATGACACCTCAGGGTGTAAATCCATGATGCTGGAGGAGACATCAGGACATATGGGTTGAAATGAAATTTCTGTCTGAGGTAAAATATCATCCGATGGAAGGATTGTCTGAGGAGCAGCAGAGCAGCTGCTCTGTACATCTGCTCTGTGACCCATCTCAGCTTGAAACAAAGTTCTGTTGAACTCCGCCGTTTTTCGTTCCAGCATTAAGTTTCTTCTGGAGCCCTGGAGCCCGGCGCTGACAGGTCCTTCCACCTGAGACAAGCAGACATTTAAAGGTACTTCTTGACGGTCTGATGTTTGTAGCTTCCCAGCGTCGCAGGAGCTGTAATCTGGTGGCAGGTCTTTGTGAGCAGTCGGTATGTTGACTTCGGAGAAGCTTTTCTGGACAGTCTCGTATGCAGACAACTTACTGTGTGTGAACTTGCTTGCGTCGCAGGACCAGCGGTTGTGGCAGCAGCCCACGTTGCAGTTGGAGTTGGCGGGGACGGAGCACGACGCTAACGCGCCGTCTTTAAAAATTTTCCCCTCGTTTTCCTGCAGCATGGCCTCAAACTTCCTGACAATAGATGGACTGCCGCACTTCCTGTCCGCAAGTACACAGGGGCTGTGGCACCTTCTCAGAGAAGCCACTGGAGATTCGGGGATGTGGAGTTCGGTATTTAAATTAGGAGTGCTCAGATTCCAGGAGGAGGTGCGAGGAGGGATGGGAGGCACCGCTGTATCAGTTTCCAACTGGCTTGTCTCTGCGTCTCCGTGGCTAACGGGGTTTGATGTCCAGGAGGTCTGCCAGGTGTTCCCCGGTGACGAGGTGATCCAGTTTTCTCTCTCCAAGGCCCGGAAGTCATCGTAGATCTGACTGAGATCACAAGGAGGCTCATCGAGCTGCAAGTGGAGCTTCTCGCCTCCCACAGGGGGGCACAGGGATTCAGACTGATTCCTGTAAAATATAATTAAAGGGTCACTTTATTCCCCTCAACAGGTACAACTTACTCTATGTGTCCGTTACTTCTTAATTAAAAGAAGAAAATAAGATTTGACGTCAGCCTTATTGCAACATTAAGAGTTGACCTTTTATTTCCACTTTTGTTTCTGATCTCGTCCTGGTAGCTGCACAGCTCCTCACTGACACGGGCTATTTCCTTGAGGGCCTGGAAAAAAGAAATGTCAGAAATAAACTTAAATAAGTTGAATGCTGAGTTTATTTTATTTATTTTTTGCTTATCCGAGGCGAGGCGGTGCAGAGTGACTGATCCTTGCAAGTGGTGCAATGGATGTGGAGGGGGGCGCTTGGTGGCCTTGGCCTCCATAGTTTATTCTTCAGCCACCCCAATCATTAGAAGAAGCTTTACTTACTTTAAAGGAATATAAAAACTAGAGAGCATAGTTTCCTCAAATGATAGTTGCAGCTGTTTTACATGCACAGTCCCTCAATACTTCACGGTTCGACTTTCGCAGACTCGCTCTTTCGCGGTTTTTCAAAGTAAGATTGAACACGAGGACAAAAATTTGTACAAGGCAACTTTAATATTACTCCCATGTGATTGTGACAGTCCTGGATACAGTAAAAAGTTAACGATAAAATATTTTGGACAGGTGTCACCATTTTGTAGTTTTCTCTCAATAAGCCTATATTGTATCCCCGTTCATAAGGAACACATTTCCCAGAAGCCAACAGTGCCCCACCCAAGCCTTGTTGGCTTCTGCTAAAATATGTGGAGGGAAAGTTTTGATCGGATCAGAAAAAGTTCAGTGTTTATTACTGTACTGTGACTCCGGCGATCAGCAGATTCAGAGAGCCGCACAGAACCCACTGGAAACCGAACCAGAACCGGAGCAGAACCGGAGCTCCAGACTCATTGCCGAATCCGAGAGCTGGTAGCCAGTCCAGGAAGACTTCCAAGCTGGGGGAGGCACTGCCAAAGGTCCAGATACTCTCTGGAGCACACCTGGACTAACCCCCGCAATAAACGAGAAACTACTGTATTGTTGGTGGCAGCCATTTTTGGATTTTGACGTGGCACCCCAGTATTCAATAGTGACCTTCTTACACCCAGATGCAGCCACACACCACAATGGAAGTTGTTATCTTACTTATTTTTCAAGTTATGTTCACAGCAAACACGAAAGGAGAGCATTTTTTCATTGCTCAGCGACAAGGGACACAAAGGAAATGAAACATGTTGCTACAGGCAAACGAAATACTGTAGTTTAAAACACTCACAGCATTGAGAGCAGTCGTGTTCTTTTTCTTGTCGCTGCTATAACTCAATCGTTTCCAAAAGGAACTGTCCTGAGGACCAACAGGGATGCACTTTTCACCCCCTTTAGACAAGTATTCCTGTGTTACTCCACAATAAACAGCTTCCAGCTCCGTTGTATCCACAGTCTTCTTATTATCAGCCTCTGAGTCTCGCTGCCAGGTTTCTCTGGATCTAAATTCATCTACAAGCTCAGGTTGTAATCGGTCAACATGACTGAACTGACCACCAACGTTAAATCCACAAAGTCCATCTGCTTGGAAGCAGGAGGAAGGACGAGTACCTCCGTCCCCACTGACGTTTCTGTTGTGGCCCAGTCCAGGCGAAGGCGGGTTTCTGGTGGGTTCTGACTGAGTGCTGCTGCTGAGCAGCTCGGAGCGGGAGTTGTCGCTCAGCAGACTGGAGCCGGTACTGGTGGAACGCAAGCTGAGTCTGTTCACCATGTTTTCATCCTGCTTCTTGCCATCCAGCCCGGGCCCTCGTCGACTGGCTCTCACCTCACAACACAGCTAGAAATAGAATAAAGCAAATGTGTTTATTAGAAGCTCAGTTTTACTGAACACACCAGCAAAAAGCACATTAAAAGATGTACACCTCCGTCGCTGAGGGATTTGAAGAGTAAGTGTTTGTAGTTAGATGAGTGTTTTTCTGGACTGGAATTGAACAAAGAATGTAAATGAACCCCCTTTTTATTATTTTGGTGCAAAATATTCAAGTGGGGAGGAGTTATGCTGTGGAGAAGAACAGAGCAAGTTTTACTAAGTTGCTTGTCTTAATCCTGAGAGTGGAGGGAGCCATTTTATCCACCACCAGGTGCAAAGGAGGAGCCAGGGGGTGGCCAGTGGTGGCCTCGACCACAATAGATTAAACTTTGGCCACCCCAATCATTTGAGGAAACTTTTTAAGCAATATAAAAACTAGAAAGCATAGTTTCTTCAAATGGTTGGGGTGTTCAGTTTACATACACATATGGTGGCAGCCATCTTGGATTTTGAAATGGCAACCCAGTTTTTCCTAGTGAGCCTTCTTACATCTAGATATACACACCAACATGGAAGTATAAGTAGCTCAGTTATTTTTCAAGTTATCATGCTCACAAGATGAAACGGACCAACAGCTTGCTCCACAATGGTGGTGGTGGGGTGGGGGTTCAAACATAAGCAGCACTCGTGCTGCTGCCCGACAGCTTAAGGTAAGATTGTACTGGAATTTTTAAACACAATCATCATCAGTCACAAACTAAGAATATTTTCATACAAAACAGAATAGGCTCTGGCCTCCACCATAAACACTTTAGAATAATAACCTTTTTGTATTAACTGGGATAATTTCCCAACAAGTTAATGTCTAGCTGGGCCTTTCATCGTGATTTACTGCTCGTTGTTTTCCTTCGAGTTGTCTCAAAGGAACAAATAAGAGCCACATGTTTGATTTGTAGCAAACATTTCCAGTGTTTTTACTTTCCAGTTTATGGCTTTTTACATAAGAGCTTGCACACACACTCACCCAGACAAACACAAAGCAAGTGATAATAATAATAATGATAAAGATAAGACTACTCTTTTGTAGAAATGTCATAGTTTATTCTCTGGTATGACAAGACAAGATAAGATACTGCAGGGAATTTTTGTGCCAGAGTTTCAGTATAAATGAACATATAAAAATACCAGCAATTAATTTCTACACAGGTCAGGTGCAGACAAAAATATTAAAGTGTTTATTGTGGTGCAGGATTCATTTTATTGCCCTATTGCAATGTATGTCTCTTCTTTTGTCATGAACAGTTGAATTTGTTTTGAATTATTTCCCAGTTCTGTCAGTTCTTTAGGTCTGTCTTCATAAAGTTTATCCAACTCTTTGGTGTTTGTTCAATTATAAATAAATGACTTTTAAAAACTATATCCCCTCAAATAATTCCACCAAAAATGTATCTTCTACGTGGCCTGATCAGACGTGTCTAAACATTCAGTTTTATTTAATTGTTTGACTTTCACCTCATAGACAAACTAACTGGGTCACTGTTGGTCCTTTAACAAACATATTTTATTAAAGGAATTTATATTAAAAAAAAAAAGACTTTCTATTCCATCCAAGTGTCTGTTTGTGTTCCAGGTCTTAAACTTTCCAAATCGCTGCCAGCTTTTGTGCACAGAATCAGAGATGAGTCACTCCATCGCTGCACATTGCTTGAAAATCATTGTTGTTGAACAGAATGTGTTGGAGTGAAATATTAAACCCTGACTCTGTGCATGGGAATGTCAGTGTCAGATGTCTTAGGGGTGAGTAATAAAACAGTCTTCAAGGTTAAACAGAGTTTTGTAGCATCATACCTCCTCTATTTTCCTCTGCATGTCTTTCAGCTGGTTCTCCCACTCTCTCCTCTCCACGTCAAACCTCTCCAGCAGCTCGGCTTTCTCCCTCAGCCAGTCCCTCTCGCTGTGCTCCAGGCGGAAACGCAAGTCCATGGCTGCTGACTGTGTGTCAGCCAGGATCCTCCGCTGCTCTTCCCTCTCCCTGCGGAGCGTCGAGCTCTCGCTCCTGGACTCTCGGGGACTGTGTGGAGCTGCCGCTCCTCCGCTCACAAGCCCTGATGCTTCTCTGGCCTCCAACTTTAGAGAGGAAGGAGTGCAGAGGGGACAGGGGAGGAGAGAGTGGGAGAAGGATTATTAAAGCACATTCAGCAGACATGCAGCTCAGGGAGGGGGAGAAAATGTGGAAAGAGGAATTAGGAGAATGAAGGAGCGGCAGGAAGAGAGATGGAGAAGAGGGGAAACGATCCACCGTGGGGATGAGTGCGAGTGGGTTCATCAGAGGGAAACGAGATCGGACTGAGAAACCCCCTGTCAGAGCTCACCCTCGGTTCTTTTCTACAGTTCTTCAGTAACACAGGATGCAGAGCAGGAAGCAGAGACTCAGGCAGGACAAAACGTGTCTGCAGATGTGGCCTAACTCCATCAGCTTCCAACAAAAACAAACATCTATAAAAAGATGGTCCGGCCACAAAAAGACCAAACTTTACTCTTCTCCCATCACTAACTTACAGCACTAATCAAAATAAAATAGAATAAAACATCATATTTTTTTCCCATTTTAGGTGTAAAGGTTTACTCTGGAATATAGTGGTCACTAGTTTATATGTTTTACAGAAAAGAGCTGTAAGAATTATCACTAGAAAACATTACTGTCATCCATCAAGTACATCATTTTATCAACTGAAGTTATTGAAGTTCCATGATTTGGTAGATTATAACATTTTATCAGTTATGTATAGAGCTCAGA
>JARVLU010001073.1:26684018-26695493 GCA_031762415.1 Simpsonichthys santanae | reverse complement strand
CTACCACCACTTCCATTACAAATGCTTCTGACCACCGCATTGCTCAAGCCAATATAGCTCCGGTCAGCAATAGGGGCTGAGCACCCCTAACAGTCTGATTCTAGAATCGCCCCTGCTCTTTGGTACAAACCTGCTCCTCCGTCTCTCACCTGAGCTATCCTGCACTTCAGCTCGGCCTTCTCCAGCTCCCACGCACACCTGTCTCTGGTATACTGCAGCTGGAGCTCGCTCCTCTTCTCCTCCTCTCGCTTCACCTCACCCTGCACCTCCTCCAGAACCGTTTTCAGGTCCAGCAGAATCCTCCGGTTCTCCCCACCCTGCATGGAAACACATGGTCAAACAAAGGGATGGGATGCTCTGCTCCATCGTCCAACTGTAAAGTTCTCTGAGGCTCTGAAAATAAATGTTTCTATCATGTAAATTGAGTTCCTGCAGTGATTACTTGTATGTTTGCCACTTCTCTCAGCAGGGCCTCCTTCTCTCTCATCCATTCCTCTTTGTCCTCAACGTGTTTCTTCCTCAGATCCTCCAGTTTCTTTTTAAGCCTTGAATGCTGCTGCTGGGGTTCTGGACCCGGACACATTTGTCCCCTGAGGCCCAGCTGGGGCCCCCCTCCCCCCTCCCCTCCTCTACCTGCAGCTGAGGGGCCCAGCTGGGGCTCCTGGATGTGACTGAGGAGGGCGGGTGGAGAGGAGATCCTCCTCAGCGGGCTGCGGGTTTTGCCCCTGCTCCTGTCCGCCTGCTCCGCCCTGGATCTGGAAACAAACTCCCACCCCTGCGAGGGCACGTACCCCCCGCCTGCACCGCCCGCGCCGTGCAGTCCCGCGCCGTTAATAAACGCACTCCACATCTCTAGAATAAAATCCAGTCAATTTGTATGATGTGTTCTGAAGGCAGCCATTGCTGTTCAGAAACACTTGGCTCGACTATAACTTTTAACTCGAGTTAGTTAACCAAACCCGGCCGAGTCCCACCCAGCTGCAGCACCCAGGGGAGCCGTCACCCTGTCAGGACTGGACTCCTTCCCCCCCTCCATGTCTTCACAGAGCCAGTGAATCCGTCATTCTGGTCCCCCTCACTCCTGCGCCTTTAAAGCCTCTGTCCACCTGCGCGCAGGTTTTCCGCCGCATGTTTGCACCGAGCTCCCGGGACCAACCAGATCCAGATCCAGCTCAGAGACCGTCTGACACCCAGGAAACACCCAAGCTCCTCAAAATATCCCGAGCAGCGGGAGTATTTTTACCCCCCTGTAACCAGGAGGGCTGTGCTCCTGCGGCTGGAGCGAGCGCCGCTCATCAACAAGTTGCGCTGTAACCATGGCAACCAATCCATTTACGCACCGCGGAACCAAAAGTGATTCTACAAACAAACTTATCATCATGGAGACACGAGGAAGGCGAGATATCTCAAACTACAGTTTGTTGATTTGACCAGTTAAATAATCTGGTCCATGTGATCCAGAACCAGTTCTTACCGTGTCTCCGGGTCCAGTAAGGCTCCTGCAGCTGAAACTGGACTGCAGCTGCAGCCTGCAGCTGAAATGATGCCTCCATTAACAGGAGTAAAAACTCCCCTTTCTGCCTTCCTCCCCGTCTCTCCTCCTCTTCCTCCAACAGCTGGCCCTGATGCAGGGAGCGTGACGTGAACATCCCACCCGTGGTGAATATAAAGAAGTGGACCTGTTCCACCCGTCCCAGTGGTCAGTCAGAACCCTCTTCAGCACATTTTTCTCCTGATTTTTTGGACCCCACCCTGAGTCATTTTTAACTCGGAATGTTGCACAACTTCCCACAACCCAAAAGAAAAACAGGTCTCTCTGCTGCACAACTTCATCCAGGAGGAGGGAACAGAAACTGAACAGCTGCATGCTGAACGTTCTTAAATGATGCAACTCGTTAAAACAGACAGACCTGAGGCTAAAATTAGCACAACAGTAGCTTAATGCTAACATTAGCAAATACTGTATGTAGCTAAAATTAACAAAACCATAGTTTACAGCTACCATTAATAATTGTGCTATATCTTGACATTATGTTGTTTAGATGTGTTAATGATAACCAGTGATAATGACACTTGTATTTTTTAAATGCAACTAACTTCAACATGTGACATGACTGCCAGACTCATGGCTGAAGTCCGGCCTTGTGTAGAAGCTGATGTTCTCAGTAATTAATAGACCTGTTCTCAACATACAAGTGTGCTTCTTTGTTGTCACAATACAACAACAACTGAACTGTTAAAATAGGTAGAAATTAAGTTAAAATCAGCAAAAACATAACAAAATGTTAAATGATCGAAAACCTGATTAACATTAGTAAACACATTGCTATAAGCTCATATTTACCAAAACTAAAGCATGGATAAAATTAACAAAATCATAGATGAAAGCTGCAACTGGTAAATTCAAACTGAAGTGATAAAGTTAAAGCTGTAGAACTGGAAGCTAAAATCAGTATTTAGTAAGAGCTAAATTCAACAAAATATGACACTAATGAAAACCACAGCTAAAAACATTAGGAGATTCATAGGTTTAAATAAGCAAAACTGAAGCTAAGATCAGCCCAACAGTAGGTAAACGCTAAAATGATCAAGAACCTATCTAAAGTTATCAAAAATGTAGCTAAAAGCTCAAATTAGCCAGGCTGTATCTAAATGGAGCATAACAAGATAAAAATTATGCTGAAGTCGACTTCAGAGAATAATGTCATGAAACCAACCTAAACATATTTCTATTTCTAAATGTATTTCTATTGTGACTTTTTGTAAATAAAGTTAAATAAGCTAAAAAAAAATGTAGCCATCATATCACTCTATTTCTGATCGAGTTCAATGTTTTGATGAATGAACAACTGAAGGATCAAGTTTAAATACAAATAAATAAAAAAAAATAAAAGATAAAAGTTTGTACAAACAGGAACACAATAGTGTGAATGCTGGATCAACGAGTTGACAAGATTTAAAACAAAACTTCATGCAAACTATCAACTTTGCATAAAAAAACATAAAACATGAAAATAGGGAAACGCAAAATGACAGCGAAGGAATGAGTCTCAAAACATGACACAAAACATCAGCTAAAGATAAGCCACCAAATGCTCATCAGCTGTAAAGTGTTAAACTGGACATATAGTTAAACCAGTAGGAAACGTTGGAAACAGACCCCAGAGTTAAGCAACACAAAATAACCAACAGAAGACATAAAATGATCATGAAAACACAAGTCTAAACATCATTAAAACACATGGTTGGAAAAAGACAACACCTGCTTTTAGCTGCTATCTTCAAGATCCCATCTTGACCAAAGACTGAATTTATTATGAGCTTGAGTTTTTGTGAGTTGCTGCAGTATTTGCACCTGTCATGCTTTTGTTTATTATCATGTTAACTTTACACTGTTGGATTTAATAACTTCTGGTTTTACAGTTTTATGTAAAACCTCAGTAGGTAAACTGAAAACAAAATGTGTCTAGACCAAGATCTCAAGCTCGTTTTGTCTTTTTCCCCATTGTTAATGGTTCTGTATTATAATTTTTTTTTCCCTGTTGCTAAAACTATGCTTTCTAGTTTTTATTTTGCTTAAAAGTATAATTTCATCTAATGATCCGGGTGCCCAAAGATTATTTAATGGTGGTCCAGGCCACCATCGGCCACCCCCAAGCTGATTCTGGCAGATCCTGATCACCCACTCCATGGTGAGTTCAAGTTGTTTCCATCTGGATGCAGGTATCTGCTGGCCAGATGTTGGATGAACAGACTGAAAAACACATTCATCCCTGTAGCAATCAGACTTCTCAGTGATCAGTGATTAATTCTGTTCTGTTAATTGAATGTTTCTATGTCTTGTCTATGTTTTATGTGACTGTGAAACAAACTGCCCCTTGGGGATAATAGAGATTCTTGAACTAGAACTGGTTCCACCACTGCACCTGGTGGTGGATAAAATCGCACCCTTCACTCTCCAGGATCCATCACTCTGTGCTGCCTCAGACAAACGAAAACAAAACAAACAAACAAACAAACAACTATCTCTGTTCTCCACATTGTAACTCTTTCTATGTGGTTGAGATGGGGTAGAGGCAGGGCAGCCGACCTGAGATCTGAAAGCCTCGATCCCCAGCCATTCCCACATGTCGTGGTGTCTCTGAGCAAGACACCCAATCCCCCATTGCTCCCCGGGCACTTACATAGCTGCCCACTGCTCCACCTGGGTTCATCCCAGGTGCGATGGGTTAAATGTAGAGAACCAATTTTGCCAATTTTTGGAAACATACAATGATGACGACACATTGCTTTACTTTACTACTCACTCGAATATGTTGCACTGAAAACATTGAGGTTTACTGGCTTCAATTCTAGTCTAGAAAACATGCATCTCCAAAACTACAAATATTCACTATTCAAAACCTTCAGCGATGGGGAACACTGGTGCACCACTCGTTGTTTTTCATCAGATTCTCTGCTTTTATTCATCTGTCTTGACATTTTTTTTTTTATTATTATCAAAAAGGTTTTTGTTGAGATCCTGAACCTATCTGCATTTGGGTCTGATTTTGTGACTGGCTCAAGTTTTTATATTATATAAATCCACATCAACCAATCACAATAACTGCAAGCCTGAAAATGCATCTAAGTAACAAATTAAAGAGTGTCATGGTTGTAAAATCTGCAACAATATTTTTTCACCGCATTAGCAAACAAAACGTATTCCTCGCTTTTACAGAAACGAATGAATACTCACCTCACAGCCCACCGTCGCTCCGTGTAAATGTTGAAAGGCTCCCAGCAGATGAATGACTTGAGTCATACTTGGAAAGTGAAACAGTCTTGTACCTTGAGTGGAAGCATGTGATGCGTTCAACGTAACAAAACTGAAATGAGCAAATGAATTTAAATGAAACGAAAATTGTGAATAATGTGAGCCTGAGAATTACAGAACAAAGAACAGGGTGAAAAGAAACACCAACTTAAAAATGGTGGCGTATGAGAGTGAGGAAAACAGAACCAGGATGAGAATGAGTAAAATGATCGGCTGGAACATCTGGATGGGTCACGAGTGGATGCAGTGGGGATGAAGAACAGAACGACAGGAAGTTTGAATGAGAAATCTGCATCATGTCAATGAAAACATGACCCTTTATCCGTGGTTGGGTTGGCTTACAGACAGCGGCTCTTCTGCCTGTTTGTCCTCCTGCCTGGGCACGTCCAGTCGATCGATGAAACTCTGCAGCTCCTTCTTAAAGGCTTTCATCTGAGCGTTGATACGATACAGTAGCTCGTGCTCTCGGATCCTGAGGAGCACACGTAGAAACACTTGTGCCTTGTTCTAACAGAAGTCTTTCAACCTGAAGGGTCGTCGAACTTTAATACCTGCCGCCTTCTTCGTCTTCGTCTAGTCGGGCAAACAGCTCCCCGTTGGTGACGTAAACCCGTGCCTCTGCAATGATGGTGCTGGTGTCGGTGATGAGCCTGTCGATGGTCCGGCCCAGCCTCTCCGCCTCAATGCGGATGTCAATCATCTGCTGCCGGTCCCTCAGGCTTCTGGATAAAAAACGGCTGTCGACGGGCGAGTAGAGGGAGCGTGTCGGGGTGAGGCAGCGGATGTTCCTCACCTCATCTGAGTCGCTCTCGCCACCGATGGGGCCCTCGCGCTTGCGATGGGGTGGGAGGAGGCGCGGGGAAGCGGCAGAGGCTGAGGGCGTGTCATCATCCCGTCCTCCGTCGCTCTCAGCGTCGCTGTCCCGAGGGCTGCCGCGGATGCCCAGGTGGGAGGCCAGGTCATACCGCTGCATGTTGGAGAGCAGCACACGGTTCTCGTACTGGAGCTGCATGACTTTGCCGCTCAGTTCGTTGATCTGCTGGCGGGCTGCCTTCAGCTCCTCCTGGAGGGCCTCTACTTTAGCTGGATCACCTCCACCTGAGGGATTAGAGCATAAAAAGGGTTGAAATTCAGAGGAGTTCTGGTGGTTCCAAATTTTCCCACAAGAAGACAGGGTGAAGGAGAGCCCTCTTCTCTGAAACATAATTGGATTTATGATAACTGGATTCTGCTTTTTGGAGATGGTGGAAATGTGGCTTGTCGACAAATTTGGAAACGTCAGCAGCTGTTTAAGCTGTCTTGAGTGTGTGCCAGGTTTGTCAACACTCAGACTCCGCAAACTATCTGTGGGCCTGTATCAGAGCTGAGCAGGCAGGACTGTGGAACTTTGTGGCAGTGTTCACAAACGGTTGGAAGGAAGAGCTCTTGGAGAAGTTGTAAGCCCAATTTTGATGTAAGTAATCACAATTCAGCTGTTTGGAGTCACCATGTGATGAACTAGTGTGACTGTAAAAGGCAGACGCAGATATTAAAGAGCTCGGCCTGGCCCAAAGCAGTGTTAAGATCTGAATCTGGCTCTGGCCTTGGAAGGCTGACTATCCCAGTTTCTCCTTAGATGTTATGGAAAAAAGATGCTCCAATACCCTCCTACAACCCCAATCTCCTCATGTTTTCTTCCCCTTTTCTTAGCTAAGCGATAACGGCAGCGCTCATTGGGAGCCGCAGCCCCGGTACATTTTCATCTACCCTTCAGATGACTGTATGGAACAAAATTTCGCTGTACTTAACTGTGCAATGACAATAAAGATGATTCTGATTCTGGTTCTATAGGATTTGTCTACCTGACGCAGCAGAAAATCAAATAAAGGCAAACCTCCTCCATGTCTTGATCCAGCTTCATGGGACCCAGCCTTGTATTTGAGTTTGTTGAGCTCCGTTGTCACCTAAAGGTGAAACAGAGTTGATGTAAAAGACGTTGCTGCTCAAACAGTAAAAACTTTAAAAAAATGCTTTAATTTCCCTTAATTGTGTCATAACTGGAAGCTGGAAAAGGTGAGACATGCCACATGCGCATATTACTATATTAAAGCAGTGAAGTGTAGCAGAAACATCTTTTATAAAGCGCTCATAAAACTAAATGTAGAGTAATAGACAGTTTGTTTACAACATAAACATTAACCATGTCCCCCATCGCTGAGGGATTTGAATAGTTAATGTTTGTAGTTCTTGTAATTTGGACATTATTATTTTTCTAATTATCCATCTCACAAGGTTAATTAACGTATGGTGGCAGCCATCTTGGATTTTGACATGGCAACACAATTTTGAAAGGAACCTTTCTTACACCAAGATGTAGCCACACACCAAAATGGCAGTGCTTTACTTGTTTTTCAAGTTATCATGCTCACAACATGCATGGACGGATGAGCGGAGGTTATTTCCAAATCTCTTCACTCCATGACGGAAGAAGAAAATGGTCCAGTAAATCTACAGCAAAAATCAATATTTTTTCACACAAATCACCTTCTTGTTTTCGTCTTCTACATCTGCTAAATTTCTGCGGAGGAGTTCAGCCTCGTCCTCCACCAGCTGAAGCTGCTGCCTCAGTTCAGACATGGCCTCCCCCTGCTCCCGGCTCTGCTGCCCCCCACTGCCAGAGCCATCCACCCCTGCTGCTGCCAGGCTGGAACAAAAGCATGTTAAAATTACATAACATCCATAACAACATACCAACTTCTTCCTTAATCAAAGTTGTTGCTGCTGGTCTAATAGCATGAACGCTTATTCAGCATTCACATGATTAGTTGTCTGATTTGTTTTACTTTTTTGTTTGAGTTTATTTGATTTTATTTTTATTTTTTTATTTTTAACAAACATTACACTTCTGCAAACTTGGTGCTTTTTAGTCATTCAAAAAGCAATTCAGTTCATTCAGCAGGTTGGTGCATTCACTTTTTATTTTATAACTGTTTAAATATTTAACTTAAAAATATATCCCATATAGAAATACTTTGATATCTTCAATGCTTTAAAATGTTTTCTGAACTTTGCTTCATCACATTCATTCTGTTTTTTTCCATCTTCTTTTGCTACTTGTTCATTTTAAGTTGGACTTTCGCTAATTTGAACTTTTAGCTAACATGTTCATACTTTATCTTCTGGCAAGCTTGGCTCCATTACATTTAAATTAGGATTTGGCTACTTTCAACTTTAAGCTAGGATTTTATTCTATTTGATTAGATTTTAGCTCACTTTGAAAAACTTCTAATTTTTTGCTAGTGTTTTGCTGCATTTTGTTCACATTTTTCTGTTTCTTGCATTTTGGTTCATTTTACTTTTAGGTAGCATTTTGTTTCTTTCATCGTTTAGCAAATAGTTAGCTTTTTTCAGCTTTCAGCTGATCTGTTTCTTTTAGATTTAGCTTTTTTTAGACTTTTAGTTAACATTTTGCAACATTTAGCTAGTATTTTAGTACATATAACCTTAGCTCTCTATTTCTCTTTGCTTTTGCACAGTGTTTTACTCATTCATCTCATTTTAGCTATCAGCCAGTGTTTTGCTACTTTTAATTAGTATTTTGCTACTTTTAGCTAGTGCTTGGCTGCATTTAGCTGTTAAGTTGCATACCATTTCTTTTTGCTCTAGTTTTAGTTAGACTTTAGTATATTAAGGTAGCATTTCATTTTTAGCTTCAGCTGGTGTTTTGCTCTTCTCGGCTTGTGGTCTTAGCTTTTAGCTAGTGTTTTGCTATACTTCTAGTTAGGATTTTGCTCATTTTTGCCAGCATTTTTATACATATCTATTCACATTTATTTATACATATTTTCAAGGATTCAAGGTGCTTTATTTGTCATTCGCATCCCATGTGGTACATGTGGTGGAACAAGATTATGTACACAGGGTCCCAGTTACATCCAAAAATAAAATGTAAAAGAAAAACAGTAATAACATCTGAGATATGAACTAAGAAAAACATAAACTAAAAATACACTAAGCACTAATAGCATAAAATTATTACTCCAAACAGCAGCACGAACATGAGTCTGTGTGAGCAGATGAGCATGCATTTTAGCTAGCACTCTGTTTCTTTTAGCATTTAACTGGTGATTTGATCCTTTTAGATTTAACAAGTCAGTTAAAATTCTTCATCAAACAACAGTCACTCTAAATCAAGACAAAAGGTCTCAGGTGAAAATGAACGCACCTGTCTTCCCTCATGTCATCCAGCTCTGCCTTCAGTCCTCTGTTCTCCACCTCCAGCTCCACAATCTTCCTCCCCAGGATGTTGGCCTCCTCCTCCACCAGCCGCAAACGGAGCTTAAGCTCAGACTCACGGGTGGTTGGAGGTCCTCCAGCCTCTCCTTTCGGCAGAGGGCTGTCCACGTCCCCGTAGAAGGATCGATACTTCTGCAGCTCCTGCTCCAAGCGATCCTTCTCTTTGTCAATTTTTGCCATCTTTTTCCTCATTAAGATGGCTTCCTCCTTGATGAAGGCCAGCTGACATTTCAGATCCTCATTTTCTTCCTTTTAAGGAATAATTACTGGCGTGATGTTTGGGATTTTCAAATACCTTTAATTTCTTATATTAATCTCTAACTTGGTAGTTTTGTATTTGCTACTCACCTCGACTGGGGTTTGTGGTGCCTTCTTCTCCGTCTTCTGCCCTTCCTTGCTTCCTTTTCGTTTCAGTGAGAGCTGGAGGAAATGTAAACATCAGTGTCTTTATTGACTTGACATTTATAAAGAAGTGATTTAAAGCAGAAAAGCTCCAGGTGCATTCATGGGAAAACAGCAAATCACACTTACACAAAGATATAATGATGCTCAGCAAAGCAAAGTTGGTTGTACTACGTTTGACACGCTTTAGGTTCAAATGTCCCCTGACAATAGATATCTGTGCCAATCAAATTTAAATTTGCATGGCACCAGATGATGAAGAAGAGAAGTCTCTCACCTCTTTTGCTTTGTCAAGTTCATTTTGCAGGGCCTGCTTGGTGACCTCCACCTCTATGAGCTGCTGCCTCAGCTTCTCATTTTCCTCCTCAGTCTTTGTCCTGTTCTCCTCCACGTTCTCCAGCTCATGGTGCAAGCGCACCGACACGTCCTTGGCCACCTGACCGAGACAGAAGAGGTGATGAATGTTCTCCTTTTGGAGCACATATTTAAGGGAATCACTCTGCTGAGGGCTTGTGACGCATCCTTTAAAGCAGCCCAGAGAAAGGTGAGGGCCACACTGTCCTGGTCCATCAGTGAAGCAAATTGTGCACATGGTCAGATCACTTCCAGCAGGGACAGGCAGTGCATGTGGCAGGGCATCCAGGCCTGCACGACAATACCACCTGCTGATGACAGTGGTACTCCTCTTCCAACTTTTATGCCACAGAGCACTGAGGCACTGAGAAAGACCACCACTCTTCCCAGTGATCAATGTGTTGCTGCAGCTGATGTGTGGAGAACCCCATGAGAAAGCTGCTGGAACAGAAGACATTCCTGGCAAGAGCGCAGAGGATGACTCACCTTCAGGTCTTGCTCCAGACTCCTCAGTAACTCTCCATCCACCTGGCCGCTCTCGGCGAACCTGAGCCTTTTCCTCTCGGCCTTCCTGAGCCGGTACTGGAGGATCCGACAGTTCTTGTTGGCTCGCTCCAGCTCTCTGCGCATGTCCTGCAGCTGACAGGCGTCTTCTTCATAGAAGGTGTCCCGCATCTCATCCATCTCTGCTCGCATCTCGTTAATTTCAGTCTGGCCAAAAAACAACAGAAAATAAATAAATAAATAAATAAAACAATAATAATGTTTCAGATAATTACTGCCCATGGTTGATGGTGATAATGTCTCTTTGTGCATTTTTTTTGCTTAATATTGTGTGTCCCACAAGTTTTAATAAAACTTTCTTAAAATATAATTACTAGATCTGCAATGAACTGACTTTTGAAGTCTCCCTGATTCACCACCCAACATAAATCTGTCAGTTTAAGCTAATGAGCTAAAATTAGGTGGTAGTAGCTGCAAGTCATGCACAACACACTGTTTGAGCTCTGTCACAATAACATTACAACTTTATCCCTGCTTAGCACCAAAGATTAGTTTAAATATCTGGCGTGAAAGGCGACGGGCGACATGCAGTCTGCAGCAAACTCGTGCATAACTAGCACATGTTTTAAACTAGCACGCACCTTCAGGTCATCGTTTTCGTCCTCCAGCCTCTCGAGCTCCTCCTGCAGCCTGTGGTCCGGGTGTGGAGCGGGCTGAGGACTGTCGGGCTCCGGGGACAGCTCCGGCTCGGACGCCGGCGGTGACGCGGACTTGGCCTGCATCTTGGTGCCCTTCTTGCCCAGGCTCTTATTCAGGTGGAACTGTATGAGTTCTGTCTGCAGGCATCCCTCCTTCCAGAAACCACTTTCTTGCTGGGGATGTTCAGAAACTAAACCAAAAACACAATAACAATGTTTCAACATCGACAAAAATAGTGATTAAGCAACTAAAAACAACGTTTCACTGCTTCAACTCACTCAGGTTGTCAGATTCTAACACTTTATCACGTCTGAGTTGTAACTTTTAACACCTAATGAAGTTATTAGGCTTAATTAGTTCCTGCTTGGACGACCTTTTTTCCCACGAGGTCCGAGTTTGTGAGATCTTTGTCTCCTGCGGAGTCG
>JARVLU010001073.1:26617249-26628586 GCA_031762415.1 Simpsonichthys santanae | reverse complement strand
TCTTGAAAATGAGTTCTTGTGGCTCAATGAGACTAACCTGTATAAATAAAGGGTACATGAAAAAAATGAATGAACTCTTTTAGGTTAATTAAACAAGATACTAAAAAACAGCAAATACTTTATTTTGCTTTCAAGAAACCAGATATTCTTATAATCTTTACAAATGATTTTAAGATGTGCTTTCTGCTTTTTAATATCAAATGATCCGATCAATGAGGAATGTTTGTTTGTTTAAAGTGCCTGCAACCAACATCAGATGTTTGTGATTTATGCAAATGCACATTTGGAAAGAACATTAATAATGCTTTGCAAAAAAAAAAAAAAAGATTAATGCAGCTGAGATGAACAGTTAAGATAGTTTAATGTGCAGCAACAGGAAGTAATGTAAAAGTGGAACTCCTGCATGTGAACAGAGCATCGCTATGATGTTTCTTCTGATTATTTTGAGTCATTGTCAGAGACATGAAGAAGAGACAGGTTCATATGAACAAAGACCAGGAAGAGTACCCCTTTGATGTCACTTCCTGTTTCACTTTGGCTGTGCCAAGTTAAAAGAAAATATGCCAGTTATGTGACAAAATGAGTAAAATCATGTATATTGTGACAAATTTCAAAAATATGATTTGTTTTCTTCCACATTTTGTATCTGTATGATATATGTCACAGACACTAATCCAGACTTAAGAATTATTCAAAAATAAAATCTAAACTCAACATGAACTTGTTTTTGCATCAACAAATAACGCAAGAAAAGCCATAGAACTAATTTTGTCATTGTTAGAAGCAGCTTGTCACAACAACATATTTAGGTCTGATTTTTTTTTTTTTTTTTTTTTTTTTTTTTTTTTTTTTTACTGACTGTATGAAAAGTTCTTTTAAGTAATTTAACTCATTTTAACACATAAATAGTACCAGTTTTTAGGATCAGCTGAAGTAATGTCTGCCAGGTGACCTGTCAGGTTTTTGTCAGATTAGTTCCTGTCTCATTAAAGATATGACTCTCAGATATTTTTCATGTTGTCTGATAGTTTGTGTTGTCCTCTACTTTCCACACATTTTAGGCTTGATAAGCTGCCACGATCAGATACAGAAATGGATCGAGTCCAACCAAAGTTGAAAATTTAAATGTGAAAAACTCAATCAAAATCATTTTAAAAGATGACAAGAAAAATCAGACTCCTTGGAAAGAAAATATAAAGATGTGAAGATTTCTGCAAACTAGTAGTAAATTATGAACAAGCCTATCATAACAGCTTCAACACAAGTTTTTTTTTTTGTTTGTTTTTTGTTTTTTACATGTTTGAGTGTTGTATAGAAATCTCAAAATGTCATAAAAAACATAAAAGTTGGACAAAGAGTAAATATTGGTCAGTTTATCATCAAGTTTTTTTTTTTTTTTTTGTAATGTTAACTTTTACTAAAAAATAAATCAAACCTTTAATACACAAACCCTTAGTTTTTATGTACATCATACAATATTTTTAAGATTGTGTGCCACGCACGTCAGAGTCAGGAAGCCGTGGTCAAATAGCCGACATGGCAGACTTCCTTTACATGTCCAAGTGTCTGTTTTTGGGTCGTAGCACTCAAAAGTGTCCAAGTCTTGAATGGCGTCGTGTCCGTTGAGGCAGCGCCCGCCTGTGACGTAGACTCTGTGGTTGAGCACGGTGGCAGAATGGTGCATCCTCCTCTCCTTCAGATTGGCACACTTCATAAACCTGTTGGCCTTGGTGTCGTACGCCATCATTCTGCGGGTGTATCCTGCAACAGCGGACACATTCATAAGACAGAGGCAGCACCTGGGGCTCAGATTTACCAAAAACATGAGCTACCATTCATAAATGTATTAATAATTTAGCAGGAGTCAGGAGATGCTGCACTTTATGTGAACACTTTATTATAATTCTTACATCATTATCTACTGTAATTATGATAATGCTGCAGGAAGTGCTCCCAGGCTGTCCTGGAAGTGCTACAGCTAACTGCTGCTGCTATTTACTCTTGAAAATAACCCTAAGCAAAAGGTTCTCAAACCTTTTGGGACTGTGGACCCCTTACAGGAAATAAAACAAGGGGCATTGCATCCCATATGTATTGATTATGTATTGATGTACATATTTAAATAATATGACATTCTTGATCATACTTTAATTTATATTGCAGACCTCCCCGAGTGACAGATCTCCTGGGATCTCATCAGACCACAGTTTTAGAACCTCTGCCTTAAAAAATTTGCAATGCAAACTTAAAATAATGTCAAATGTTATGAAATAGCATTTGCAAAAATTGTCATAAAGATTTAAGAATTTTTTCAAAATGGAAACAACACTGAAACAATTAGGGAAAAAATTCATGTTATTTGAAGAACAATCAAAAAAAGGTAATATAGTTGCTCATAAATATTCTTAAAAAGCTCATTTCAAAAAGTCCCAAAATTGTGAATGCAACAGTGAAAGCACGTTCATTGGATTTATGGTAATTTTGTTGTTGTTTTGCAAAACAAACAAAAGATTTTACTTTTTTTTCACCCCCTCTAATTTCACAGAACTTTGGCATTATTTTTGAAAATAGTGGCATCTGGTGGCCTTGGTTAATCTATGGTAGCCAAGACCACCATTGGCCACATGGCTCCACCATTGCACCTGCTGGTGGATAAAATTGTTCTCTAGGGTCCACCACTCTGCTCTGCCTTGGACAAAAAAATATATATACAGGCAGTCCTCGGTTTACGAATCATCCGGTTTACGAATTTCCGGACTTACGTACAACCCCCGTTGAAAACAAATGCGTCATTACGTTTTTACGCATGCACTTGGATGTTGTACATAGTGTTGTAAATAGTGTTTATAGTGTTTTTATATGTGTTTATAGATGAATGTGTGGTGTAGCTTGTTCAGTCCCATGTCGATAAATGGGTGTGCGGCGCAGTGTTAGCATACATTTACATGTATTTTCGCGGTTTACGGGCAAAATCCGGACTAACGATCGCCACGTGCGATCAATTCCGGTTTACGTTCAAATCGGGTTACGTTCAATGCGCAGGAACGGAACTTGAACGTAAACCGAGGACTGCCTGTATACTGTCTCTTTACTACACAGTGTAACTCCTACCCACGTGAATATCTTGCACCGTAAACAATAAGGTTTACTTGTGTTTCCTGTTCAACTACAATGGAAAAAAATCACTCATTGTGAAAACTACGTTCACTATTCAAGTCTCTCAGATGTTGGTGTTCTGCTTGTGTTACAGCTCTAACACCATATGTACCTCCAACAATGTAGATTTTTTCTGCCAGAGCAACAGCCGGAGCAGAGACATTCTTCACTGTTCTATTCTCCATCTTAGACCACATGTTCCTGCCGATGTGGTAAACCTGCGACAGGTAAAGAAAAATAAACTGAGTGGATGATTAGGTAAAAATGGATAGAAGCATGTGACGGCACGTGGTCTCACCTGTATGACTCTGACCGGGTTCTGCATGGCATCCTCTCCTCCAAACACATAGATCCTCTGGTTGGTGGTGGCGACTGCAGGGTGGAGCACCGCCTCGGGCATTGGCGCCATCGACTCCCACTGGTTGAACATACTGTTGTACCTTCCATCACAGCATTGAGAGGTTGCTTGTTGGTGTTTTGCAGCTTACCTTTCTCAGCAACAGAAGGAGCTGACTGAGTTTCTTACCTCTCCACGCTGTCTGTTAGTTGTCTGTCGGGCCCAAGACCACCCAAGACGAAGATGAAGTGCAGGTAGGAGACACTGTGGTGGGCAAAGTGAGGCTGAAGCATGGGCTCTGCGGTCCGCCACTGATTGGTCTTGAGAGACAAGGTGTAGACAGTCCTGCTGACTTGACTGTCCTTTGTATTCGTGGTCCAGCCTCCAAGAACATACAGTACGCTGTGAAGAGCCACGTAGGACGCTTTGTAAAGACGAACTGGAAGCTTGGCAAGCCATTGCCATTTCTGGCTCTTCTCATCAAAGGCTAGCGCTTCCCTTGACGTCAGCTCGTTGTTCTTCCTCCCTCCAACTACCAACAACATCTCATTGTAGGTGTGGCGCCGCGGGGCACCCCAAACAGATTCCACTGAAGGGTCTCCGTTGATCTTGGTGCCGACAGAGAACATGAGTCGTCTCACGGACTCGATGAGCTCAGTGCAGAGTGTGGATGACTGGATTAGAGGGTCATTTGCAATGAACTGGAAGAGGTAGGTGGGGTGGATGTGACGAAGGCGAACCTTCCTGAAGAGGTCGCTTATGGCCCCGCACCTGGACATGGGATCATGATGTATCCAAGCAACAAGAGTCTCAAAGACCTGCTCCTCCTCTGCACAAAGACCGTCATCGTCCAGGTACCCCATCAGCTCCTGTAGGGTGAGCTCATGCAGATCCTCAGAGGCCGACACATCAGAGAAGCTCTGCATGGCCATCTCTTTAGCTTTGTCTCTTAAACTATTGCAGTTCATTATGTCAGAAAGTTTTATCATGCTCAAGCAGTTGCTCGGACTCAGTTGCTCCTGAAGGAAACTAGAGCAGGCCTCAAACAGGCGTCCATACTGCAACATGGACGCTGCCTGCATCAGAGGGAGCACGACGTCCATGCTGATGCTAACGAGTCCAGTGTAAACATAGTTGATGATGATGCTCAGAATGCCTGACGGGACTCCCTTCAGATCAATCCTGGTCTGGTGGCTCTCCACAAAGTTGTTGCAGAACATGGCACTGAAGTAAGGGCTGCTGGACACCAGGACGTTACGATGGCAGGGGATCTGTGTGGTCCCTGAACACAGCACCACGTCCGTCAGGATGCTCTCCTGTCTCAGTCTGTTGAGCTGCAGAAGCAGAGAGCAGGAATGATCTTCATCTCTGTGGAGGTGGACCTCAGCTGCAGATGGATCCATCCTGAGAAAAGGCCGACACGTTTGAAAGGCAATTAGTCTTGAGGCATGAATGCTCACCGTGTGAAGCTTGTAGGGCTTGAAATAAGATACCAGTACTTTTATCAGCATTTAATTTAATTCAACCAAACCCTGAATAAATTAATTAAGTGCTGCACATTTTGAAAAATGGCTTTAAAGAAAGATAAAAGTAAAACCTCTCAGTGCAATGAATTTCATTCCCAGCATATCTTCAAGGGACATTTTGACTGTACCAGTTCATGCAGCCCAGAAAGTGGAATTAAATTTAAATTTTGGTGGTAATATTAAAAATAAACACCCCAAAGATCTAACAGACACACAGTTAACTGAACATCAAACATGTGCCTATATAAAGTACAGTATGTGTCTGTGATTGTACTGGCTGTAGAAACTTCAGCATCGTCGATCTCATGGGAGAACGTGTGGTCGTGTTTGGTTGTGCGGAGTGAATGAAGCTTTTTCATTTCATGCATGTATGCACGTGCACAAGCGTGTCATTCTACACTTAAATGAGATTGTAAAAAACATACAGTTCTTCAGTTCTGACTTCATTTGGGTTCTGCAGACATCATTAAAAGCAGATCATAAACAACCCTTACCTTTTTTTTATCCTCTTCCTCCTGACGTTTCTTTGGCTCCCACGTGTTTCAGCTTCTCAGCAGAAAATGTACAGCGCTGCCATTTTGCTGAACTCTGTTCCCTTTCCTCCTTGTGTTGATGCCGTGTGAGCGTGTGCGCTCGTCTCTTTGTAGGCAGCTCGATGCACACCGTTTGTTGTTGAGGCCTCTTTCCACGAGGCCCGTGGACATTCCTTCCCTAAAAATAGAGCCCCTCTCTTTGGCACCGTGGCTGCAGACTCACATGAGCTTTCTGAGAATCTGACTCCATCAGCTTTCTGTCGATTGCTTTCCCTCTTCCTCTTAAGCTTCTCTGATTTCCTTCAAACGCACGCAGCACCTCGAGTTTATGCCAGCTCGGATACTTGATGACACTCGTTCTGCTGGAGCTCAGAGGTATGAAAACAGGATTTCGACGTTGCAAAAGCAACACAAACAAACATGCGAGGAGATGGAGAACGTTTAAAATAGACTGGCTGTGGCCTCATGAACAAGTCACAACACGTTCAGTGGGACTTGGTCACATCAGCAAGATGAGGACGATGGAGGAGGGTGATGTCTGGTTTTACTTTTACGCAACTTTTCATTCTCATTTATGAGTCCGTCAACAAAAGGTGCTTGCCTTTCCAACGGTTGTTTCATTTGCATCTCATTTGTATCGAGAGAGAGCTCATTCTCTGCAGCTTTTGTGGGAAGCATCCCACAAGGTGGCCAGATGACTGTTTGCCCACAGCTGGAGAAGAATCAAAGCATGTTGCTCAAATGTGGGCACGTAAAGACAAAACAAAGAAGGCATTTTTAGGCGTTGCGAGGCATGTTTTTTTTTTTCTTTTTTTTTCTTGTATGCGCAGCGAATTAGACACAAAAAGCCTCTTGGATTGAATTCAGTGGGTGGTGAATCACTGGTTCAGGCCATAAACCAGAACTTAAGAGCAGCACGACACCTTCCTGCACAGACGGAGACGACTGAAACAGTTCAGCACTACAGCTGACGCCAAACAAGAACCACATAAATTGTATTATAAATTACTATTAGTGATGTTAAACACAACTTCTAGAAAGTCAGTAGCAACTGAACAGCACCATCTAGTAGTTTATGTTGGTAAAACACACTGGGATTAGTTTCCTCTCCCCAACCAGGTTTGTGTTTAGTTTGTATTCATATCTGATGACAAAAACTAAATATTCTGTTCTCTTTGCGTTGCACTCAAATTAAATTATTCTCCCAGACCTGCAGTCGAGGATGAAAGCTTCACTTGTTGGGCCAGAGAAATGAGCTGTGTCGTTTTTATCCCACTCTAAATGCTGTGATTGCATTATTTACTGTTAAATGTGTTGTCTCTGCTTCTTCACCTTGACCACAAGAAGAAAACAGGACTCATTAATGTTTGCCTCAACACGTTTTATTAAAAGTGAAGGCTTTGATACATATTAGCCGCCCATCCCTGCATCCTCGCATCACCAGAGATCGTCTAATTGAGCCGGTACCCACGAGGTTAGATGTGGCTCATTTGTTTTGTGCTTTGCATGCTTGTGTATGGGTGTGTGGAAGGGGAGCTTTAAAAACAGCATGAATGGCAACGTCAGTCTGATTTCATTTGACTTTGCCTTTTTTTTTAGTTTATTTGAATAAAAAAAAAATCCTTTTTTGCTTTTGTTTATCTAATGTCGCTTCACCCAGGTGTGTGAGTTGGACTGACATTAAAGACTTAAAAAACAAAAACTATAGGGATTATGATCAAAGTTCAGGCTCAATAATCCAGGTAAAAAATCCATCAAATTTAAGTCAGGTCCTCTGGATGTTTTTATTATTTATTTATTTATTTATTTATTTATTTATTTATTTATTTATTTATTTATTTATTTATTTATTTATTTATTGCAATGTTTCATCCTTCATCCAAAGGACTTCATCAGTCCAAGGTGTCACAACAAACTCAGTCCCATAAGTAGCCCACTCACATGGTGGGCCAACCAGTTTGATGGTGATAAAATGGTTTCTGGAGTCCGCCCTCTCCCCTGTCGACTCTTCTGAGGCAGCCATAACCAAAGTGGTTCAAAGTAGCCAAATGTGAGTAAGCCACTTATGGGATTGAGTTTACTGTGGCTCCTCGGACTGATGAAATCCTTTGGATGAAGGAGGAAACGTTGCACCAAAATAAAAAGAAACCGTCCAGATGACCTGACTGAACATTGCTGGATTATTTACCTGGATTATTGAGCATGAATTTTGATGTTTTGATGGGATTGAGTTTGTTGTGGCTCCTCGGACTGATGAAGTCCTTTGGATGGGGCATTAATGGTGCAAAAGATGAGTGCTTCAAGTCACTAAAAGTTTTTATTTTGTCTACTGGCTCAGTTTATTTTTTCCTTGAACTTTATGTCCATATTGTTTTCTTTTGGAGTCACTGGTGCCCATATCCAGCCATCACCGGGTGCACCCAATTCCATTTATTGTGCGTGTGCAAATTTCTTTTGCAGATTTTGCAGATTTCATTCCCACCAAAACGTCACAGCTCAATCAGTCAGATCAAACTAAATGCTTTGATGCATTTATTGTGTTTTTTAAGCTGCAGGAGATTCAAACAAAAACAAACAAACAAAAAAAACATTTTGACCAAAACTAACAAATTAATGGTTGAATAATGATAAAGGTATTTTGACCCTCATACACTGAAGCCTCCTTAAAGAAGGAAGTATTCTGGAGACTGATCCTTGTTGATAAGATGATAACCGTCACCTTGTCACGCCTCACAGCACAGGCCATCTCTTCAGTTTGCCTCAGTTTGAATTTCAGACTGCACTGGATTGTCACTGTCATATCGCTTTAGGTAGCTTGCCCTGTTTGGGCACTGATTCTGCACTTGTTGAAGAAGACTGAGACTCCCAGAGCTTTACTTCCAGAGCAGAATCAGCCAAAGCTGGATAAATTCAACACGTTTCATGAAATGAGCTACTGCCTGCAGAAAGATGGTCACTACTTGCGCTTTACAGTGTTGAATTCCTTGCATATGCTTAAAACGTGTGAAGGATTAGTGGTTAGCACTGTTGCCTACATAGTCCTGGGTTCAATCCCCAGCTTGGTCCTGATTTTTTTTTTTGTGTAGTTTTTTTTTTTTTTTTTTTTTTTTTTTTTTTTTTTTTTTTTTTGTGGGTTCTTCCAGGTACTCCAGTTTCCTCCTAGAGTCCAAAAACATGCATGTGAGGCCCAGACCTCTCTTGCAAAAGAGATCTGTGATCTTACTGGAATTTATCTATTTATATATATAAAAACAGGTTAATTAATTATTTAAAACGGAGCCAGTTCAGTTGTTTGTTTTCAGGTTGATTTATTTTAAAGATTAAAATATATATTTAAAGATGTCGTGATTTGTAGACATTAGAAGTGCAGACACAACTCAAGGAGCTCAAATGATAATGAGTTTTACTTCAGTAAAGAAAACAACAAAACCAACTAATAATAAACAAGCAATATGACAATATCCCCGGTCACTGAGGGATTTAAATGGTGCATGTCTCTAGTTTATGAGGTGAGTGTTTTTCTGGATTGGAACTGGACACAGAATGCTATTAAACCTAAACCTTAATGTTTCTGATGCAAGATATTCAGTTGAGTGTGAGTTACAGTATGGAGAAGAACAAAGGGAGGCTTCTTTATTTCTTGTCCAAGGCTGCGCAGTGACAGATCCAGGCCAGTGGAGGCAGTAATTTTATCACCACCAGGTGCAGTGGAGGAGCCAGGGGGTGGCCAGTGGTGGCCTTGGTCACCATAGATTAATCTTCAACCACCCCAATCATTTGAGGAAACTAAACTTTCAAGCAATATAAAAACAACTATAATTTCTTCAAATGATTAGAATGGCTGATTTTCATAAATTTATGGTTCCAGCCATCTTATATTTTGACGTAGCAACCCAATTTTCAACAATGACCTTTCACCCACACACCTGAATTTAAGTTGGCATGTAGCTTATTTTTGAAGTTATCCACCTTACAATGTTTATACGTATGCCAACAGACATTTTAGATTTTGACGTGGCAACCCAGTTTTCAAAAAGAGCCTTTCTTATGCCTAAATATGGCCACACGCCAAAACAGAAGACAGTACATCACTCATTTATCAAGTTATCCAGCTGTTGAGAAGACCGAGAGGAGAAGTGGGCACAGTGCCATGTTTGTGATGTGTGATATTAACAGTCCCATGTAATCACTCTTACAGTGACCAGTCAGTGAGGAACAGAAGGAACTGGTTTTGATATCTTCAAGGGCTGATTGATATGAAATTGTTACGATAAGAGTTGATATGATCTGGTGACGTGCCTTCAAGCAGAGTCCTTGACTCAGATCCACTCCTTCCTGTCTGCAGTGGACCTTTGTATGACAGCTCAGACATGGAGGTGAGGAGCTGAGGCCTGGGCTGGAGGGTATTCTATAAAACTAACTTGTCCAGTTTAGGAAGTTAAAGCAGGTCAGGGTTTCACACAGATGAGAGCACTGATGAGTGTGATCTTAATTACATGTTCTGTGAATGTTGGACTGCTCGCCAAAGCTTTGTAAATAACTTTTCCACGACACTCAGCCACCCCAATCACTTGAGGAAACTATTCATTTAAGCAAAAATAAAATCTAGAATGCACAGTTTCCTGAAATGATGGGGGTTATTGAAGATTAATTTATTGGGGCCAGGGCCTCTGGCTCCTCCATTGCTCCTGGTGGTGGATGAAATGTCAACCTCCACTTTCCAGGATCCATCACAGAACAGCTAAAGACAACTTAACTCAGTTCTTCTACAGTGTAACTCCTATCATCTTTTTACATTTTACATTTCCTCTTACATTTTGCATTTCCTGCTCAATTCCAGTCCAGAAACATTCATTTCCAAAACTACAAACTTTCACTATTCAAATCCCTCAGAGACAGTGAACACTGGTGCACTGCTTGTTATGCCGTACGTCTCGCTCACACTCACACTGTTTAATAATCAGAGATAAAAGCACACAAACAGGGTCCAAATGGGACAGAGGGCAGTCCAGGTTTTGACAAGGTGCTTAAAGGGTTCATTTCATATACTGTAGATGAAAATGAAAGGAGCTCTTAACAGGAGTCTAAGGGCTGAAGGTTCAGCTTTTAAAAGGGGTCAGGGGAAGGTCTGGGACAAGGTTAAACCCCAAACACAGAGCAGACTCAAGATTCTGGAGGTGGAGCTGCAAACAAAAGGTGGAGGTGGTGTTAAAGTGTTGCCTTCAGGAGGGGTCAGACTCTGGGTAAATGTTATGACCAGACCAGGACCTGAAAATGGCTCCAGGCTGAACCCACCGAGAGGCTTTCTGCTAAAAAGGAGCAGCTGAGATGGGTTAAGGACAGCACTTCAAACTCTTGGCTGTGGAACGCTAGATACTGAGCAGCTGGTGTTTTAGAAGGAAAGAATCTTTAATCCAGCCTCCTCCTTTTATTCTTGTGACTTGCCAAAATTGCATAATGCTGAGATGGGAACACGTCAAAACATGTCATCAATTTAAGGGAGAAGTTTCTTACATGATACAGATTTAAAAAAAAAAAAAAAAAAAAAAACTGAAATAACATTATGTAAAGCTAATCAAAAACTAAAAACTAAATAAGCAAAACACTGGCAAAAACATTAAAAACTAAAAGTAACAAAAAGCTAACAAATTTGAATATACATGTATATATTTTCATTTTTCATTTACCCTTTATTTATCCAGGTAGTCTCATTGAGCCACAAGAACTCATTTTCAATATATATACAGTAAATAGTATATACAGTATATATATACAGTATATATAT
>JARVLU010001073.1:26537067-26550021 GCA_031762415.1 Simpsonichthys santanae | reverse complement strand
CTCTGTTAGGAAAATATGGAACAATAAGATCTGTAATATAAGATGGAGCTAGGTTGTTGAGAGCTTTGTAGGTTAGATCTATAAACAAGTGACAAGTGAGGGGCATGAGTTTAAAAAAAAAAATAAATTAAAAAGACATTTCTGTCATACAAGCCATTAATTGATAACCAAATGAAGCATCGTTGACCCTGAAACAGCTTGTTTGTGATATTTACCCCGAGCTTCCGCCAGGTCCATAGCAACGTCAGTCACCACGTCCATTCCTGTCCCGATGTCTTCCTGGCATCCTTTCAGGCTTGACAAGGTTCCTTTAACAGCGGTCATGGACATTATGAACACTAAATGTTACCTTAAAAACAGAAACTTGAAATTCACTTTAACATTAGCCCGACAGGCTAACGTTCAAAAAGCTACTTCTGCTCCCGCGGACAGACCTTATCACTAAAGGTTTGTCACAGAAAGGCTGAAATTAAGTTCAAGTGACGTCGAAGAAAAGTTTAAATTAAACAAAGTGAGGCATGTAGCGAAATACAGTACAGTTCACAAATTAACCGCGCCAAAAAAATAAACAAAAAAAGCTAAGTTTTTACTTCCGGGTACAGGTTTTTCAAAGTAAAAGCCTCACTCACAGATGAAAATGGACAGCACATTATGAGGAATCACATTTATTGATACACATCGTTAAGAAATGGCACATGATATTTGTACATAAAGTTTAATCACAACCAAATTATTGTACAATCTAATATTAGTGCAAAATACTATTATAAACAATGAAATGTAAGAAAACTAGCTGAGATGTCGACACGTCTTACAGATCAAAAGGTATTAAAACAACCGTTTTGACAAATTAAGCTGCTGTAAAAACAGCATTTGAACTGTTACTGTATGAAAAGTACAGGTAAAAATATAAGACACAACGACACCATAGATGATTGCTGTAATGTTTGAATAGACAAAATATTTATTTTATTGAAGATGTGTGCTTTCTAAACCGATAAAAGGAAAAACATTTACAGTGGAGAAACATCCGTTGGCAACAAGAGCAACATTTTCAGGTGAAGCTGCTCCTAGATCATTACAATACTGTTCTAAACTCATCAAAAATGAAACTGGGCACATGAGCTTCAACCACCTTAAGAACACAGAGAGAAAAAAATGCATGTTACTATTCCTCAAACACAGTCAAAAGGTTTAGACTTGACATATAATAAGAGCTAAACATATATGAGTAAAATTATACACATTCTGAGTAGACATTTTCAGAAGAATCTTAGACATAGCTCTATCAGGATTTTTTAAGAGCACTACAAAAGGTAATGTTATCCTACCTTTCGTGAGAGTTTTGTGTACTTCACATAATCTTCAAGGAACATCAGAGCTCCCACCACGTCTGATGGCATGTCAGGGATTTTCTGGCTGTGATAGATTTGAACAGAAACTTATAAAATACGAGTGCATACGTAACAATCAGATGTTCAAATTATATAAAAAATAAAAAAAAAATACATAAAAATCATCACAGAAGATTTTGTCACCTCGTGCACTGGTCCATGATGGAGCGGATGAACTGACCAATGAGAGCCAGGAACTGATGTGTATATCTGGAGTGGAACTGTTTGAGCAGGGTGAGCATACCAAGCATCAGAGGAAGCCAGTCTACTGGGTCTGTGGCTTTCCTGCATGTCATGCCTGTAAATAAATAAATAAATAAATAAATAAATAAATAAATAAATAAAAATTTTAAAAGTAAGTCACTAAGTGTGGCATACAATTCCCACAAAATAACTGATCATTACTGGTTCAACAGTCAAAATACCCAATGTAACAAAAATAAAAACACTCAAATTATGTAAAACACAGTAATGAGTGGTAAATTAATAGTTTTTTTTTTTTTTCTCAGTTGCTGCCTTCTTCAGGGGGTCGCCACAGTGAACTGTCACACGAAGACTTGGCAGTTATTTTTACACCGATATCCTTCCTGACGCAACCACAGACCACCGAGCTACCACAGCCCTCTGTGTGGAGAAGAGAGCTGCTATCTAGGGTGCTCGAGGGAGCAGATGGTGGGGGTTAAGGACCTTGCTCAAGGGCCCAGAGTGGGGCAAATGAGGGGTAAAAGCAGGAGTGGGTGCTTCATCGATCTCATCCACATTTTGATGTTGTCGGTACCAGAAGTTGAACCGGCAATCTTCCGATCACAGGCCCACCTACTCTAACCTCTGCACCACCATTCCCTCAAGTGGTAAATTAATAGTAATGTAGCAAAATATAACTACTCTATTTTATGTAGCATTCTAAAAAAACAATTTTATTTAACCTTTCTTTATACAGATTAGTCTCACTGAGTGAAGGGGACTCATTTTCAGGAGACCTGTTTTAAATAGACAACATAGAGAACAATAAACAACACACACATAAAAAATAATTACAAATGATAGTGTTATAAAAACAATCATACCAACGTGTCATATAAAACAAGGTAAAATACTAAAAACGAACATTTTTGCTTCGATGTTTCTGACTATGTTGAAAATCCCTTAAAGAAATCAAAGAGGACAACTTCAGATCTTGTTGCAAGGTGTTCCAGGAAACATGAGCAGTGTAACAAAAGGCCTTTTTGTAGAGTTCAGTCCACACTGAGAGAACACTGCAGGTAATGAAGGCCTGAGAGTGCACGCTATAACTGCACTGATGACATGATATGTGGGAGGAGATATAAGAAGGCAACAGACCAAGAGGCGATTTAAAGATGAAAGTGTACCAGTGAGAGTCTGTGTGAAGTTAACAATGACCAATTGACCAATGAATACAGGGTGTAATGATGGGTATGGTAGTTACAGCCAGTTATGAATCTTAGTGCACTGTGATAGACAGCATCCAACATCTGCAGGGGTGAGCATTCATGTAAATAATGTCACCATAATCAATGAAGGGAAAGAAAGTAGCAGCTACAAAGTGTTTCCTAGCATTCAGTTAGACAGGATCCAAACCCACTTTACATGTTGTCAGTCTAAAACAGGTCTCTCTTTTAAATGAGTCCTCGTGACTCAATGAGACTAATCTGTATAAATAAAAGTTGAATGAAAAGTGGCAGCTACAAGTCGTTTCCTGGTGTACAAGATCTGATTCTGAAAAATAAATTTATTTTTTATTTTTTTTAATAGGTTTTCAATACGTGGCTTAAAAGAGAGATGTGCATCAATTAAAATTCCCAGGTATTTGTAAGAGTCCACAAACTCAATAGGAACACAATGTACTGTATGGATGAGATAGGGTGAAGAACTGGCACCAGTTTTCTGTTTGAAAACAACATCCCCTTGGTTTTATCAGAAATGATCACCAGTTTGAGATGGAACAAGTCTGACTGAATGAAGTCAAGCTGGAGAACCTTGGCAACTGTGTTAGCTCAACGATAAACAATTGTATTGTCAGCACAGAGGAGGCATCAGGAATGTTTGACCTACATTACTTACATAAATTGTAAAAAGAGTGAGTCCTAAAACTGAGCCTTGTGGCACACCATTAGTGACCATTAAATAAAGTACCATCGTGTTGTACACAATTTACATTCAACCTTTGTTTATACAGGTTACATGCCTTCGACCTGAGAGATAGTTAGAAAACCAATCAACAGTGTGATCTGAGAATCTGATATCTGAGAATGTATGGCATAAGATGTGACTACAGTATCAAAGGCTTTGGGCAGGTCTGAGTAAAGTGCAGCACAGTAAGCATCCAATGATTCAACAACATTATTAAAAACCTTTAGTGAAGACGTCATGGTGCTATGTTGTTTCCTGAAGGCAGATTGGTGGGACGATGAAATGTTAAAAGAATTCAAATATTTGACTTGAATATTTAAACGTTTTTCTAAAACCTTAGCTAAAATACAGAAAATAAAATCTTGAAAAAAATGATAGTGATAAATTTTTAGGCCAAAAAGGCATATTTCTAAATAGCTAAAAATCATAAATGATTGACCAATTGTACTGAAATGTATAGCCATTTATAAGTTATGACAAAGCAAATGGATAAAAAAAAATACCTTGGTTTTTGCTGTACTGAAGCTTAGGCAGCTGGGCGATGAGAAACAGGAAGTTGATGATTGGGAAGTATGGGAGACGCTTTGTTGTGATGTAGATCTGAATAAGGTACAAGTAGATTTTTTTTTTAATTCAGACTGAGATTTTAACCAAACTAAATTAAAATACAAAAAAAAAAAAAAAAAAAAAAAAAAACATTAGAATGGCTAACCTTATTAAGTGGGTTGTGAATCCCAGCAGCCTCCAGATATGCAGTGATGTCGTACAGCAGAGTGTTGTCCTCTTTAGGGTATGGCAGAGTCGGGTCTTGGTAGTGGGCTTCAATGTCAGCTAGAAGAGACCTGACAAGGACAGAATCAAAGCACATTTTAAATGAGCAGTTTGCTGATATCAACAGTCGCTGAGGAGATGTGAAGAATTAAAGTTTGAAGTTCTGGAGATAAGTTTTCTCTGTACAGGAAACGAACAGAGAATGCAAATAACCCATAATGTTTTTGGTGCAAAATATTTAAGTGTGTGGAAGTTGTACTGGGGAGAAGAACAGAGGTGAGGAAGAGTAACAGATCCTGGCGAGTGGACGGAGCAATTTTATCCACCACCAGATACAATGGAGGAACCAGTGGGGGGCCATTGGTGACCTTGGTGTGTATGTGTGTGTATGTACATATGTATGTACAAACCAGATTCCAAAAAAGTAGCTGGATACTACATAGTACTGTATAGATATGGTGGTAGCCATCTTGGGTTTTGACATGGCAACCCAATTTAAAAAAAAAAAAACTTTCCTATGCCTAGATGTAGCCATACACCAAAATGGAATTCAGTACATTATTTATTTTTCAAGCTAATCATGAGTCACAACATGTAAGGACGAACGTATGGAGGGAGGGTATTTCCAATTCCCCCTTTTTATTTTGTGACAAGAGGACAAAAATCACATTCTCAAAGAGCAGTGCAACAATCAGCACCTGCTTGGTGGTGAGAACAGTCTTACTTGTTGAGATTTTCCAGGGCAGCAGCCAGATGTTTGGAGTCAAACTTGCAGGAGTAGTTCAGCTCGTTAGCAATCTGCTGTCTGAGAATCTGCATCTGACCAACCTACAACCAACACAGACATTTATCGATTTTTTTTTTTCATGACATCTTGTCTTTGGATAAAAAAAAAATAAATAAAAAAAATGGACGTAATATTATTTGATGGTGTAAAAGTTTGGACCGCTACCTTCATAATGGCCTCCAGGTAGGAACCCCAGATCTTATGAGACTTGGCAACAGCATTAGCATACACTTTGTTGGCATTAGCTAATGCAACAAAAACATTTAAGTTTTGTAGAAGTTAATGATAAAATATGGCAGGTTGTACATTTTTTTATGGGTGAATACCTACCCACAATGCCTTGGACTGGACTGACAGCAGCCAGCAGGGCTCTGAAGACATCCAAAACTGCTTTGTCTTTCAGGATGGTCTTCTGAAGCATCATCAGGAAGTTCTGATGACACAGGTTGTAAAATATATATTTAGGACCCGCAACAAATATTATCAACTCCTTAAAAATATTTCAGGGTATTATTCTGTCATGATAATTACCTGAAGTTCCTTGACGATCATGAAGCAGAGCAGCCGGTCCAGTCCATTGAGACCAAAGGTACCCAGCGTGTTCTGGATCTCAGAGAACAGCCTGTTGTTGGTCACCTCCTGGTGGCTCTTCAAGTCGTACCAGGTGTTCAGTTGGTCGATGTAGCACGTTGCCCTGTAGACAAGAAACTTGTTTATCAAACTCAATTATCTGAGAGTCACCTTCTAAACTGTTCTGATTCTGTGACATACTTGGAATCAGTAATTCTTAAAATCTCTTTGCAGAGACGACCGATGAAGGTAGCAGACTCATCCACGGGGGCGAACTTTGGAATGGGTATGTGGGTGGACTGGTGCACACTCTGCCAGTCCTGGATCTGGAAAACACAAAACCCTCCCATTACAGATTGCACAGGAATAAACTACTGTTATTGTCAATCTAAGTGTGTTAATCCTGACCTTTGTCCTGAGGAAACAGTTGCACTCTTGCTCCACATTGTAGTTGATGATGCGAGACACTTCCTCCTGCCAGATTTTTAGGCCATAGATGCTGACATAGTCCTGGATGTACTCGAACGATCTGTAAAATCCATCCATGGTGGCAGCCATCTCCTTCAACTTGGGCATAAGTTCACTGGGCTGAGAAAAAAAATACAAATTTAGTCTGTATTTGTTTCCACTGCTGTTACCTTTGATGCTTACAGGGCAGAAAAGCCCATTTTATGATTATTTAATTCAGTCAATCAGTAGAAAACAAGATGTATACCGATGTCCCCCATCACTGAGGGATTTGATTAGTAAAGGAATTGAACACAGAATGCAAATAAACCTTAATGTTTTTGGTGTGAGTTATTCAAATGGGTAGGAACTGCATTGTGGAGAACAACAGAAGGAGTTTTCTTGCTTGTCCGAGGTGGTGCAGAGTGACAGATGGTGGAGAGTTCTGGACCACCAAGCACAATGGTGGAGCCAGGTGGTGGCCAATGGTGGCCTTGGCTACCGCAGATTAATCTTCAGCCACTCCAATCATTTGAAGAAACTATACTTTTAAGGAATATAAAAACTAGAAAGCATGGTTTACTCAAATGATAGGAGTGGACAGTTTGCATACATACAGTATATGGCAGTGGCCATCTTGGATTTTGATGTGGCAACCCAATTTTCAAAAGATACACTTTTTATGCCTAGATGTAGTCAGTACCTCACTTATTTCTTAAGTTATTATGCTCACAACATTCACAGATGGACAAAGGGTATTTTCGATGCCCCCTTTTTGCTCTGTGATGGGGATAAACATCCCAGAGAAATCTCTGTAATTTTATTTTCATAACCCTAAACTCGAGGTTGAAAAGGCTCTAAAATGCAAAAACATGCTGTGATCAGTGGGAAACAGATCGGTTTTCTAACCTTAACCTTTGAGTTGAAAGTTAAGCCTTTGTGCAAAGCAAGTGCCACCCTCTTCACCAGCTCCTTCCTGATGCCATCCTCCAGAAGCTGCTTAGGATCCACCTAAAACATCACAGCTTGTTAATGGAGTCAACACTACAGCCTGTACAATGAACCCTCCCCAGAGAAATAAGGTTTTAATGGTCTATTAGATCACAAAGAAGACAAAAAAAAATGTACTTCAATGATCCCGACTAGAGTTGTCTTCATCATCAAGATGCCCTCAGTGAAAATGGAGATGTCATGAGTGAGCTTCGCCACCTAAAATCACACAGAGTATATTTTTACTGAACAATTGGTCAAAGTCTGTTCACTGTGATTGAAGAAAGGAATATTCTTCAATAATTAACAACTTGAACAGCATTATCAAACACTAACCATGTTGTTTTCATGTTTACACCCATGACAACCAGATGTCATTTCCAGTTAATTCATAATGGGCTTTCTAAGATGAAAAATGTGACCTTGATGCTTCCTCAGCTTCATTAAAGTGAGCCTGCTACCAGGCAAAGACTTCTTTTCTGATTCGTGCTTCACTTCAAACATCATGGGGGAGATTGGGAAAAAAATTAAAGTCCAGAAATGCCAGCAAGCACGAGAAGTTAACGCCATAACAGAACATCATGAGGCCTCTTATCAAAGGTCTTCATTTCACCCAAGATCAAAAAACTTTAATTTTACGCTTCAATAAGGTTCATTCACTACTATTCCATTGCTTTCAACACCAGATGATCTGTGTTTGGTCATTATATTTATTATCTGCGACAATTTTAAGTCTATATTGTTTTGTTAACTTCATTTTGTATGTTGCCTATGTGTTTGCCTGTTGTTTGTTTGTTTGTACAGCACTTTGGTTGGTCTTGTCGCTGTTTTAAGTGCTCTATAAATAAAATGGTATGGTATTGTTGGTGTTGGTAATTGTTTAAGCTCTAACAGATCTCAAGATCTCACAATATTAAGATCCTTGTCAGGGATTAAGAAATTTACACGACTGGACAAAAGACTGTCTCCTCATTGTAGCATATAAGTCAGCATTCTTTCAAAACATCCTGAATTTTTATTTATTTAAAATAGTTTATGTTTTTTCTCCATATAGAATCTGTATATAAAACAATAAAGAGGAATGCTTTATTTAAAATGTCTTTTTCTGAAACTTTAAATTGAAATATATTAGTTATGAGCCTCCCAGAACAGCTTCAGTTTCTTTTGATGATTATATTTCATTTTCTTAAATGACATTTTTTTATTTATTTAATCCTGACAACTTTAACTATTAAAATGTTTCACTTGTAAACATTTAATGCTGAATATTTTTCTAGTTTTTTTTTTATTTATTTATTTATTTTCCTCTACGGTTGCACAAAATGGACTCATAAACCAACTGGGTGGTAAATATTTAGGTGAGGCCAGTGATTTCTAAAACAGTAATCAGGTTCTAGATTATTGTCTAGATCAACCCCACTCTTGTTTGTTTCACAAACACGATCAAATTCAATTTTGCCATTATCACATGATTGAGACGAACATTCATTTTTGCTTCAGTATTATAACATGTCAAACCTGACTTAAAGTAAGTTGACAAAAAGTAATTTATCTCCTTTAATCCGATAGACTTTTTCCCCCCTAGTTTACAAAGCGTTACATTTATTTTGAAAGTCTAGACAGGATATTTAGATATGCTAGCACAACTGCACACTTCACGAATGTTAGCTGCAGTTTTACTATTGAACAATAGAGGGCGACAACATATCTATCTATGAGCGACAAAACTTGCTGCGTTCTGTTCAATTTTAATTCTACGAATCATAATAAAATGTATAAAGTGAAAAAATTCCATTTCAACAGAGATATCAAGCGCCATAAGAAAATGTATTAAATTATTTAAATTAATTAAACCTCATCCTTTTGTCAAAATTCATCGATTCTATATAAATTTTCATTTGCAGTTTTCATTCTGTCCACAAGAGGGAAGCAAAGACTCAAATCAGATTGACAAGTTTCATCATAAAAAACTGTACTGTATCTTAAACACCATTCATCTGTAGACAAATCATTGTTTTGTACTTGACTTTCAGCTGCAAACCTCATAAACACTTTTCTTATCCACAATAAATATTGTTGATATCTGAAACAGAATTTGTAGGATTTTTTTTTGTTTGTTTTGTTTGTTTGTTTTTTCATTAGTGGATATCGTTTTGCCAGTTATGCCAGTGATACATATGATGAGTACTAGATACTTAAAATTACTTTTCAGTCAAACATTTTGGTTGAGTTGTGTGTGTGTGTGTGTGTGGGGGGGGGGGGGGGGGTATGCGCAATATTTGCTATACGGGCCGTGTTTGTGAATATTTAGAGCTGAAACCCAATGCAATTTATAGGAAAACTCTGAAAAATAAAATTGCGAAAAGCTAGACTTTGCGATAACACCGGTTATGATTTTCAAAATAAAACTCTAACGTTGTGCTTGCCTGTTTCTCATATTAAAATTTCCGAAGGGTAAAAAGCATGCTAACATCTAAATTAGACATTTTGTTAATTATTATTGATTTTTTCATTTACATGTATAATCATCTTTCACGGTCAAAAAGAAAGTAAATAACGGTCTCTCCTGCTGAATGACGTATTTTATAGGCGACAGAAGGAGGGCGGTTTGAAAGCTTAGAGGCAATTTACGACAAATGTAAACTATATGGAGAAAATATGTGATGAAGAGAGCAGAATATCTCCAGACTGTCAGAAAGAAACGCCAGGCTCAAGCTGGGGATGATCCAGGCTCTGGTTTTGTTGCTTTTACCTCAAAAAGACTTGGTATGGTAGTTAGCTTGCTAGCTGCCGGTGGTCTCCAGCTGTCTGTTTTCACACCGAGCTGCTCGTAACATTTATATTCATCGAGTTTCAACCAAGTGAGGATGGCGAGTGTGCATGAAAGTCTGTATTTTAATCCCATGATGACGAACGGGGTGGTCCATGCCAACGTGTTCGGCATCAAAGACTGGGTGAGTCCGTATAAAATCTCGGTGCTGGCGCTGCTCTACGAGATGACCGCGTCTAAGATGAGCCTGCCGGAGAGAAGGAGGCTCAACAAGCTCATCCTGCCCCTCCAGCAGGTCTGCCTCTGTCTGGTTAGCGCACTGCTGTCGTCCTGTGGACGCACGTGTTGTTTACATGGTTTTCATTTGGATGTTCTAGGGTCCAGACCTGACTCTTGGCCAGTTCCTGAGGACTGTGAAGGAGTGCTGTCCTCAGACTGCATATGCTGTCAAACTCAGGTCTGCTGCTTCTCTTCAGCCTCCCTCTGTGCTCCAGTGTTCCTGCAAAGTGCACACTTAGAAAGTAATGTTTGGTGAATTACTGGTGCTTCTGCACTCCTTGGATTTAGTCCAGTGTCTTTAGAGGGGACCCCAGACCAAAGGAGGAGAGTCCTGCACCACTGTTTGGTCTTCTCTTTGTTCCAAACAAACAAGTGTTTATTCATTCCTAACAGGGTTTTATTAGCTCATTTGGCACTTTGCAGGAAAGTATTCCAGTTGTCATTCAGAGCAAAGTTTTTCAAGATTCTCCCAGTGTAAAATCAGATTTGTATTTATTGCAGAAACATTCGGGAACTTAACATTTTTATCTAGTTTTAATCTTCTACCCTCTGTTTTCTAAAACGTCTCATCTTTTATTCAGCAAATAAAGATACGTTGGTTTGGAATTCTTTTCCCATTCTGTCTTTTACAGAGAGGCAAACATTACATCATCTTTCGAATATACAGCTTGACCCAAAAAGTTCAGTTGTGAGATGTTTCTTACACAATTTATTTTCCATGTTTGTGGCCTCTTGTTCCCAGTGCTGTTAAAACGTGTACAGTATTTGGCTTCAAAATACAAATTACCGCACTACAGGTATATATAAAAATAAAAACTAACATGTCTTATTTAATTTTTTTAACCATTATTTTTAACTTTATACACAATTACAGGATTTACCAGTCACAGCTGTGTCTGTGGATTTGATTTAACATATGATTACTAGGTTTAAAGTGGAGATTCAGTGTAAAAATGTATTTAGATAAATACCAAACATATTTTGTAACAAACACACAAATTCATTCAACCTTTATTTATTCAGGTTAGTCTCATTGAGTCACGAGGACTCATTTACAAGAGATACCTGATTTTAACAAAACAGATGAAGTACAGACAATACACGATCATATAAAAGCATATAAAATGAAAAGTAAGTAGAAGAAATTATAATTATATATTAAAAGAAACAGCTACATTATAAAGCACAAAATTTAAAGTGAGTATATTATTCCTTGTATTAATTTTAGTAATGGCATATTTGCAAAAGAAATGACCAAAAAAAAACTAAAAAGAGAAAACTGCTACAGCCAGTTTTATTTTATTGTTTGTAGAACTAAACAATAAAATTCAGTTTTGTGTTCGTTTTGGTCAAAGCTTGAAAGAGACGCTGCATAATAATTATGTTATTGGGTACGTTAGGATTTCAAAGTAAAACTGAAATAATGTTTGTTTTCTAAAAAACTGATTTTTGTCAACATAAAAAGTCTAATTTGATTTTTTTAACTTCGTAAAACAAGTTTCTGTGTCTTCACTGCATAATCTCAGTCACGTAATAAGAATACAACTATTTTTAAAAGTTCGACACGCTCTCTTTATACCATCCTTGTTTAAAGCTGCACTTCTGCTACTGAAGAGACATATTTATCAGGTTCCCTAAGAAACTACCGGTACGGTAATTGGTTTTCTTGAAATAGCTACCCTAAAGTTTTATTGTTTAAAAACATAAACAAACCTAATCTTAGTCCAGCAGGGCCTAACGGCCGACACCAACTAAAGAACAAACTGATGGACTCTTACCTTGGACAGTGTGGACTGGAGGACACGTCCTCCTGAACGTTGTGTCCTGGCTGACCAAAGAGTGAGCTCCTGGTTGTTTCACTCGTGGTTTATGAAGAACATTCAGACGTTCTGGTTTATTTTTATTGGGTTGGAATTCAAAGCAGACATCGCCACAGTTGTGTTTAATTTCTGAAATCTGCCTCGATTGTCTAAAAACATTTAAAAAATATATCTAGATACATTTAAGTTCAAACCATTTTTTAGCAGAGGGGCTCATAGTGAAGTTGAAAACAGCAGAAACATGTTTTTGTTGTGTTTAGACTCAGGGTTTGCAGTAAGTGAACAACGTTTTATTTCTTTACTCGCAGGTTACATGAAATGGCAGATGGAGAGCTGAAGGACATGGAGTATTTTTTCTCCACTCTGCCCACCCCCTTCACAGCGTTTGACTCTGAGGCTTATAAAACCAGCGTTGTGGGTGAGCTGACACAGCTGATGTCTGACTGGAAGCTTTGCTTGTCATTTTCCTCAGGAGCGTTAGTATTTCTGTGTTCTGCCTGTGGTCCAGGTCTTTTTATGCGACACATGCTGCTGGCGTACAACAAGCTGTCGTTCAGTCAGGTTTACAAGCTCTACAAGTCCCTGCAGCTCTACTACCACAGCCACTACGCCAAGCCCACCGATGGGCAGGTGGGGCTGACTGCGCTGGTCGCCGACGACTCTGATATGGACCTCACCAGCGCCGAGGACACTGTAGGGGACAGAACAGACAAAGAAGAGCTGGACGTCCCATTGCACGAGTCAGAACTTCGGTTAGTTCTTTGAAAATGAACGCGTTTGAATGGAGAAGATGCTTGTTTTATTTTCAATGTAGCAAACTGATTTCAGCTCCTGCCTCCTCTGCTCTTTGCCACCTACAAGCAAGTAGGTTTCTGTCTTTTCTTTCTTTCTATCTTTAAAAAAAATAATAATAATAATAATAATGGTGTGATGAGGATGGCTGTGAGGTGAGAAGGGAGGCCATCGAAAATGGAA
>JARVLU010001073.1:26449312-26460401 GCA_031762415.1 Simpsonichthys santanae | reverse complement strand
GAATACAGCATCTCAGACTGAGGAAGTCTTTCGGACGAAAGACGAAACGTTTCTACTTTTTTGTTTTGTTTTTTGAACCAGGACCAGACTAAGCGTTTTTAGATTTTTCTACCTGGATTATTGAGCATGCATCAGGGTATATTGTGCCAATAAAGTTTAATGTTTTGAAAAGTATGGAAGTTATACAGAACAGAAGTTGCACCCATGAGCTAAATATTTAATGTATGAATTCTTAAATAGCACAAAGTGTGCAGAAGTATTTAGATTGTGAACTACAGAAAAAATAAATGAAAAAGAAGAAAACAAAATGTGAGTGCTAAATCAGCATTTACACAAATACTGGATTTATGTCCACAAACAGAAGCCTGAAGTCAGCATGCTGCGGTTGCAGGAGCTTTTAGAAGAGCTAATTAAATAACTCTGTTTCCTTTCTACTAACATCTTATTGATGGATTAGCACCAGATTTTACGCAGACAGCACAGAGTTCATGTTTATTTTGCTGAATGAAATATTTAAAGTTTTGCTAAATCTTAGCAAAGACACACATAGAAATGTACACACTGTGAAATACCATCCCCTCCCATCAACATGGACTCAGACCATGATGCAGAGGTGTTAAAAACCTCCTGCAAAGAGGCACAAAAAGACAAAACAGCTGCAAAGGATGCTCTTTATGGTTGTTTGGGTGATGTTTTGCATTTCTTAGTAGTTTTGCAGCATTTAGTTATCATCCATGCTCCACTGCAGCTGTTTGCTCTGAATTGTATTTTTGCATCTGTTTGGATGCAGTTTCTCTTCTTCTAGTTTTGTATTTTGAGATTAGTGGGATTCTGGGATTTGCATGCATGTGTGTGTGCGTGTGTGTGTTTTCTGCTTGGCTTTTTTTATTGTTTGGTATCTTGTTGTTTACCGATATAAATTTTTAATTTTGTTATTTTATTGTCTTTGGAGGTTTGTTTTGCCAGTGGTGCATCTCTTTATATGTTTTTCTGACTTTTTCAGTATTTCTCATTTATTTCTATTTGTTGTTTTAGACATTTTATTGTTTTCCTTATCTTTGCAGTTGATTGATTCTGATAAAAAACAAACACAAAGTTCACAGATCAGCATTTTAATTTCACCAGTTAGCATAAAGTTACTATTATCTGCTTTAAATTTCTTGTGCACATTTTTAACTGCTACAAACATGCACTGATCAAGAAGACCCCCTTTGACTGAATATTTATTTAATTTTTCATGTTAAAAAATCTCCAGCATCTTCATTTAATGCTGATAGAATTTTTTTTTGTAGTTGCCATACAGCAAAGCAAATCTACCTGTCAAAATCTAATTAACTCATTAAATTGTTAAAAAAAAATTTGTTGAGGAAATATGATTAAGAATTTAAAAAAAGTATTTCGGGTAAAAGCCAGGATCCCTGAACTTACTAAAGTTAAGGGACAAGAGATATTAAATGCCATTTCTGTGCTTATTTCATGGTTAACAAATTGGAATAATGCACATAAGCTCTGACAGCAAGTCCAGTTTGAATTTAGCTTTGTAAGAAAAGTCACATTTAACAGAAAGCTGATTACGGTACACACAATTTGAGGAACTACTTGATTTTTTCATTGCATTTGTGCATTTTATTTAATACACCTTCCTTTTTGTATTACTAATAAAATGGCTTTCGCGGAATTGATAGAACAAATAACAACTGCTGTTGATCTAAAACAATATCGTGTTAGTATTTTTTGTTGATTTAAAGAAAGCATTTGATACTATTGCCCACATTATTCGCCTTGAAAATTTGAATAAATATCGCATTAAAGGACTAGCACTACAGTGGTTATCCAGCTATTTGAAATATAGGAAACAGTTTGTACAAATACATTATGTAAGATCTGACCTCTGTAATATCACATGGGGAGTTCCTCAAGGTTCTCTCCTTGGACCAGAGTTATTTATTTTATATGTGAATGAATTGGTAAATGTGTCAGGACTCCTTTAATGCATTCCATTTGCAGATGATACTACATTTTTTTGTTTGGGTAAAGATATAGAACGGATGTTGGAGTTGATGCAGACAGAATTTATAAAAATGCAAACTTGGATTAAACTTAATAAATTATCATTAAACTTGGATAAAACTAACGCGGGTGATGATGATATTCAGTAATGCAAAGAGAACGGTCAATGTTTATCTGAGTCGAGGGTGTTGAGATTTGTAGAGTGCGTAAGGTGAAGTTTTTGGGTGTTATTGATGAAAGGCTAACATGGAAACATCACATAAATTCTGTAAGAATAAAAATAGCTAAATCTATTGCAGTACTGTACAACGTAAGCGAGTTATTAAATTATAAAACTCTGTATATGTTGTATAATGATAATTGTTAATCTATTGTATCGATATTTGAGGGAAAGCATGTAAAACAATTCCAAATCCTATTTTTGTTTTACAGAAAAGAGCTGTAAGAATTATTACTAGAAAGAATTTCAGTCACTCATCAAGTACAGTACATTATTTTATCAAGTACATTATTTTATCAACTAAAGTTATTGAAGTTCCATGATTTGGCAGATTATAATATTTTATCAGTTAGGGCTCATAATAATACATTACCTTTAAATATCCAATTAAATTTTGTTAAAAGAGAGAGTTGTTATAATCTTAAGGGGAAAGAGATATTTGTAAAACCTAAATTTAGAACTAAGGAACAGTTTACTTCAAGGCAAGGAATTAGATTGTGGAATAATCTGGAGAGTGATGTTAAAAATGCCAGATCAAAAAGTTTGTTTAAGAGAATGAGCAAAGTTGGTTTGTTAAAAAATATGAAATAGCTTAATGTGTATTTGTATGAATTGTTACTCGAGAAGGAGTTATTTTGTTTTAGTTATTTGAAGATTATTATTGTTTGAATTAATTTTTTGGTAAAAAGACAGACAAGATTTTTTTTCCTTCTTTCTGCTGCCTTTCATTTTATTTGTGATTGTATTTCTTATTGTATATTGAATTGTTTTGTTTTGTTAAAAAAAAAAAGAAGAAACCTTATAATAAAATGATTTTAAAAAGTGCATGTGTGTGGGGGGCGGGGGTTTGTGGATTAAACTCAGCTTCAGCTATGATATGATGTGGTAGCTGAGAGCGCTAACATTATTTTCCAGATTTAAGCAAAACAGCTAAAACTTCATATATATTTCTCATAATATCTTAGTTTGAAACTCTGGCATTCCTTCAAGGATTATTAGGCCTTTTATATAAATAACATAATCACTTGTTCAAAACTTCACGCTGTTTATACAGGCTAAGTTTTATATTTTACTATCTGTAAATCATAATCATCAAAATTACAAGAAAGGAAGGCATAAAATATGACACTATGTGCAACGAATATATGCAAAATGAGTTTAACAATTAAAAAAAAAATCAAAATACTGTATTTAGTATTTTAAAATATATTAGATGCACCTGTAAAATCTGATAAGAGTGACATATTTGCTCATTCCAAATTTTGTTCTGCATCTGGCTGTATGGATATTGTGGGGGGTGCACAAGTTCACTCCAAATCGTTCTTGGAAGGAAAAAAAAGAAAAGAAAAGAAAGACGAGGTGAAGAAAGGAGGGGTCTTATGAACACTTGTGGCCTTCACAACACATGCACAAATCATAGAGGGACGTGACAATTGGAGTGACAGATGAACAATGCTTCCATTTTCCAGCCCCCTGTGAACAGGCCCATCCATCACGGTGGGGGAGATTAATTCAATTCATCAGCTTTTTGTCTCCTTGGGCCCCCCAATGCCACCTGATATTGCTCAAAGAGGACTTCTAAATGTTTGTGAATTTGATCGGTGCTCGCTTGCCTGACACTGAATTAAAACGTTGCTACTCATGGCGGAACACTGGGTTTGTGCCAGCAGGCTGACAGACACTTCTGCCATAATTCAGACCAAGATGAATCTGTGCAAAATCAAAAACATTTGCCAAATGCTTCCATCTAGACCCTGAAATAAAGCTTTGGAAGGCAGATTTGATAACAGGTCATAATAAATGCAGGTTTATGGAAAATAATTTTAGGAAAAAGCTGAATAATTTTAATTAAAAACATTTAGAACCCTTTGTTGTGTTTGCGCCATTTAGATACAATGAGGTCATTTTTATTTTGTTTGGGCAGTTTTATATCTGCTGGGCAATAAATGGCAAAAAGCTCCACAAACAGTTTTGTGGCAGTTTGCCAAAGATCCACTCCTTGATTAAATAAAGCTTACATCATTTTGAAGGCTTCAGTGTCAGCGTGAACATTTACAGGGAATAAAACCTGACAGGGGTGGGCCATTAAATTGGCAGGAATAAAAATTTTGCAGCATACAGTAAAAGTTGCTGTATGGACCATTTTTCCATGGGTTTAGATATGGCAGTAATGACATCTAGTGGCCTGTAGACTAAATGAAAGATGAAATGGAATCGAGAACCAACAGAAAAAGGCCAAAACTGTACAGGTGCTGATTTATTTCAGTAATTCCATTCAAAAAGTTAAACTTGTATACTATATTCATTCATTACACACAGACTGAGATTTCAAATGTTTATTTTAAGGTTGATTATAACTGACAACTAATGAAAACCCCAAATTCTGTATCTCAGAAAATTAGAACATTGTGAAAAGGTTCAATATTGAAGACACCTGGTGCCACACTCTAATCATCAAGGCCTTTAAATGGTCTCAGTCTAGTTCTGTAGGCTACACAATCATGGGGAAGACTGCTGACTTAACAGTTGTCCAAAAGACGACCATTGACACCTTGCACAAGGAGGACAAGACACAAATGGTCATTGCTAAAGAGGCTGGGAGTTCACAGAGCTCTGTGTCCAAGCACATTAATAGAGAGGTGAAGGGAAGGAAAAGATTTGGTAAATAAAAAGTGTACAAGCAACAAGGATAACTGCACCATGGAGAGGATTGTGAAACAAAACCCATTCCAAAATGTGGGGGAGATTCACAATGAGTGGACTGCAGCTGGAGTCAGTGCTTCAAGAACCACCACGCACAGACGTATGCAAGACAAGGGTTTCAACTGTCACATTCCTTGTGTCAAGCCATTCTTGAACAAGACACATCGTCAGAAGCGTCTCACCTGGGACTGCTGCTGAGTGGTCCAAAGTTATGTTCTCTGATTAAAGTAAATTTTGCATTTCCATTGGAAATCAAGGTCCCAGAGTCTGGATGAAGAGAGGAGAGGAACAGAATCAATGTTGTTTGTGGTCCAGTGTCAAGTTTCCACAGTCAGTGATGATTTGGGGTACCATATTATCTACTGATATTGGTCCACTTTGTTTTCTGAGGTCCAAGGTCAACACAGCCACACCAAGAAGTTTAGAACACTTCATGCTTCCTGCTGCTGACCAGCTTATGGAGATGCATGTTCCAACAAGACTTGGCACCTGCTCACAGTGCTAAAGCTACTAGTACCTGATGTAAGGACCATGGTATCCCTGTTCTTAATATATATTTGTGTGTTTGAGAACTACTATAAGGAAAACCACACATTGCTGTAGCTTCTTGGTGAATGCAGGAGTCTTTCCCTGGTGATTTTAATTTCATAATGTGGGAATCAGTTCCTAATTCCACTGATGAGATGCTTTGTAACTGAAGGTGAATTAGTTTAACAGAGTCTTCCTTTCTGCCTCTTTATCAAATATGGGTAAATATTTAAAAAGAAAGTTAAATTTGGGAGGAAATGATTCTGTTTGGGCGTGAAAGATGAACAACATATCTGTTTTCATGTCTAAATTGTGTAAAGCTGTGGTTCTCAAACTAGGATCCCCTCTGAGGGTCCACGAGCTGGTGCTTGGGAGTCTGAAAAAAAAAAAAAAACCACATTAATATATAAATATTTACATGCACGTAGATGTTGAACAACCCATTAGAATACACCAACATGCAGGAAATAATATCTACTTTATTCCAAATATTTGAGGGGAGGACCTCCAGAGACACCACCCCCCGCCGCTGACCCACCTGCTATTTGTGTTCCAGCATCGCTTGGTCTGACTACTGCTGTTATGATTCTGTTCAGTTTTATGTAAAGAGTTTTCTGTAATAATTTGAATTTAATTTCAATTCAGTTCATTTATAAAGCGCCAAGTCACAACAGAAGTCGTCTCAGGGAACTGAACAGAAACAGAAATTTGAAGAAGTGGCAATGCGTTTATGTTCATTGTGTGAATAGGTAATAATAACTCAAGTGCTATATGTTGTCATCATTGTATGTTCCTATACAATGGCAGAATTAGTTCTCTGTATTTCACCCATCACACATGGAGCAGTGGGCAGCTATGTAAAGCAGCCGGGGAGCAATTAGAAATTAGGTGTCTTGCTCAGAGACACCACGACATGTGGGAATGGCTGGTGATCAAACCTGGGACTTTCAGGTCCCAAGTTGGCTGTCCTGCCTCTACACCATCTTGGCTTCTGTAAAGTTTTAAAGTGGTTTTAGATCTGGTTAAAAAAAAATGTAATTGTAATTTTTGGAAGTTGAAATTAAAATTTTTGTTAAGTGTATGAAAAATAGCTATTGTTTAAAAGTATAAAAATTGTATGAACACTATTAAAGAACAGGTCTTAAATGGTAAATGGTAAATGGAGCTTACTTATACAGTATAGCGCTTTTTATATTTATGTTACATAAATATTTCCATTGCATTTAAGAGACAAATTGAAGAAGATGATTGAGTAAACATGAGGGTTATGAGGGGGTCTCTGAAAATGTTCTCCCCTGTAAGGGGTCCCGGAACAAAAAAGTTCAGTGTTCTGCTACCAAAGTCATATGTATTCTCATTTTATCTGCATAATTAATCCAATGAATGGTTTCATTGTTGATGTATAATTTATTATGTTATGATTGTAGCTCTGAACAATTTACCTGTTGCCATCTAATAATTTGCACCTTCACTTTCTGCATTATGTTGGTCGTGTTGAGTCTGCGTCCGTCCGAAGTGCGACATGTTTAACTTTATGCAGATGACTTCATGGTCCTTCTTTGATGTGATCAGATCATGTGAGGCGCAGCTCGTCTGAAGCAGGGAACCATCAGCTGGTTTCTGTGACGCAGTTCAGACACACTGGTGGCCTGACGACATCAAGCTGCTGCAGATAAAATCATCTCGTTCAACAGACGTCAAGCAGCAGGGCAGCGCCTGCACACATCCAGGACATAAACACTCTCATTTATCCATCTGTAAGTGAAATCCAAAATAACTCATTCAAATGTATTAATAATGGAGCTGTCTCATGTGTGAAGAGATTAAATGTAAACGAGTTCCTCTAAATCATTTGGCACCACACAGGGTGATGATGTAACACTTCTTTTTGTGATGATACTTATCAAATCATCAGGATGCATTATAAGGACTTGATTATCAGCCTGTTGAATTCATGCAGCTTTAATCAGCTAACTCATGACAACAAGTCATCGCAGGGCGTTTTTATACGGACAAATTCTTTGAGCAAGACTAAACATCTGGTTCTGCATGGAATTTCAGTGAACTGAACTAATTCTGTTGCATGTATAAGAGCTAAATTTAACATACCGCTGCCTCATTATCTTCCCCACACAGTGACAAGGAGCTCTGAGGATTGTAAATTATAAACAAGCTCAACTGGCAGCAGTTTGACTGCAACAGATGCCCATGAGACAAATCCTCTTTGCTTTGGTGTGTCAGTGTGTGTGTGTGTGTGTATGTGTGTGTCTCTCTGTGTGTGTGTGCACTTATTTCAGAAGTTGATTGTAGATGAGTCACTCTGTCTGTCAGGCAGATTTCTCCTCTCTGGATCCAATATGGAGCCGGGAATTTGGTTTTGGTGACTTCTATTCCCTGCGTGCATGTTTAGTTATTTTCTACTCATCTGAATTCCTTTTAACCACCTCTTACTTCCAAACTGATCCATTAATTTACCAATAATTCATTTAGTTTCTACAAGGACATATTAAAATAGTGCACACAACGTTGATGTATACTTTGACACTCTTATACAGTATAATAATAATACTAATAATAATAATAATAATAATAATAATAATAATAATAATAATGTAATCACTATATGTATCATTGTATGTTTTTTAAATCTTTGAACAGTCCTGCCCCCTCTTATCTCACTGATCTGCTGCAGCCATATGTTCCACAGCACTCTCTGAGGTCAGCAGACCAGGACATTGGTTCCAGGAACCCGTCTTATGCTCTGAGGTGACAGGGTCTTCTCTGTTGCAGGTCCAAGACTGTGGAATGACTTACCACTAACTACAAGTAACTAACTGACATGTATGTCAGGCAGGGCCCTTGTCTCATTGTTTTTAAGTCTAGCTTAAAAACCCACTTTTATTCCCTGGCTTTTGACTTTTTTGGTTGGCCTTGTTGCTTTATAAATAGAGTGTTATTGTTTGGTATGGTGTCATTAAATTACACAACTACTTAGTAGTTGCATGAGCTATGAGTCACAGTAGGCCTGGTTACCTATGTTAAAAATGTCATAAAAAGCATTTCATTTAACAAAAAGGAACCGGTGAAACACATCCAAATGGGAAATAAAAATAGTTTAACACCATTACTTTTGATGAATGTGTAGGAAATGTGACTTTATCAAGGGTAAGCACAATAATATCTCTAAAGATATTGATAATTAAATATATGAGACGCAGAAGAATTTATTATGTAAATATGACTAGCTCGATAGATTGGGGTTTTGTGTCACAGCGCCCCCTATCGCTGCCTGGTGGTCCCAGCTGACTGTCCGGTTAAGCAGGCTGTTGTAACATATAATTAGACGGCACCTTTTAAAAAAACTGTGACAGTTTTCTTTATCATTTCTAACAGTAAAAGTTGTATTTTAAATGCTTCACAAAACTGAGATTGATAAAGAAAAAACAAAAAACAAGGTACAAAAAAAATCTTCTGAAAAATTTACATTGAGCTTTTTTTTTTTGTTTTGTTTCTTTCCATTTAAAAAAAAAAAATAAAAAAAAATAAATAAATAAATAAATAAAAAAATCAGTGACCTAGATTGTTGTGCACTGTGATTTATTTCCTCAGATGGTTTCTGACAAAGTTAATGGAGTGAAAGGGCAACAAATTAAATTGAAACACAAGAAAAGTCTTTATACAAAACCCCATCATCTGCAGAAAAGCACAAAGAAAAGGATTTTAACAATTAGGCTAACATTTGCTGCATTTTAGTTGATATTAATAGCTTTGTATGTATAGTATTTCAAATGGATGTGTCAGAGTCTCATTTTGATTTTTTAAAATTTGTTTAGCATAATTGCCTTGATTTGAGAAAAAAAAAGTAAGAAGACTATTCAGCATGTGATTTGACATTTGTGACTGTTAATACATCAACTCTTGGGTAAAAGTAAAGCTAGAGCTAGCCTCTTTTTCTTACTACTATATATTTTGTTCTTTTTTTTTTATTACAATTTGTGACCTTGAAAAGGCAAATGTGTAGGCCTGTTTCAGTGAAAATGTACTCCCATTACAAGTGCCCCCATGCAGCCATACATAAATCCTGATTTTTATAAAAATATTTCAAGTTGTTTGATTTTTGTATGATAATGCCATAGGCCATACTGAGATGGCTCAAGGACTTTTTATTTTGCTCATTTATTCTAAAATAGGGAAATATAATTTGAATATCTGAAGCCAAAAACATTGATGACGAAGTTGTTTCTGTAAGAGGAAAAAAAATGTGCATGTATTTGTTTTATATGACAGGTCGGCTTGCCTAACAGCGCCATGCTTGGCTCCTCCTCCGCCGTTTTTGACTGTAAACATCCTGCTGATTTTAAAAGGACAGCGCTGAGCGGGAGGAAGGCGGCTGGCGCCATCTTGGCTGCTTTAATGAGTACAACAGGGGAGAATTTGCTGGGAGAAATTACTTAATCGTTGTGATTTCACTCTGAGAGGGACACGTTCGGTAAGTGTGTTTGCAGCGGGAGCACTTGCGCACAGGTTTGTGTGTTTTATGGGAAGATATAGGCGTGTAAGGTGATGTTTAGTCGTTGCGGCCTTCGCTGTGCGAGAAGCCGTTAGCCACCGGCTAACAAGTGTTGTAGTGACAGAGAGGAGGGGGGTGGGAAAGCATGAATCGAGCACCCTACTTTTTTACCGTACTTAGTACATTTGTATACACAAATATATTAATGCAGCTTGGAAAAAAATACGCATAAAATTATCTGCTTCACACTTGCCCAGCTAACGAAATCGTTTTTCTTTGTAGTTTGCCATCGGCTAATTTAGTTCGATGGGAGCCGACTATTTACTGGCATTGCCCACCTTTTGGCGCAATTATTCATCATAAGTACACAGTAATGTATATACCTTTCACCTCCAATGGTTGTTTCGTTGTGTGTAAAACGACCACTAAGTTTTAGTGTTTTACAACATGGAAAACTTGATTTATCCAGAAATCTGCATTTTCAATGCGGGACCGGGACAGAGAAACAGGCGCAGCGTGAATGGAGGCAGCGTTTGTTTTTATAACAGTTTTTACCTCCTGCCTTGATATTTTATGTATTTTATAGACACGTATGGCTGTTTAAAGTTAATTTTTAATTAAGAAAATTTAAGCAAAAGGTTCAAATAAGCTGTATATTTTGAGCTTAACAATCAAAATACTTAAACTGTTTACTAAAAATGTATGATTTGAATAAAACACTTTCTGAGGGAATACACTTTCTTTATTTCATACAAACTATTACTGTATTCAATTTAGGAAGAGAGGATTATTTCAGCTGGTTTGTGTGGCATGGTGTGTTATCAATCATTGTTAAAATTAGAGTACTGTATTCTGATTGCTGTAGGACTTTACTGAATTGATATGTTTTGAAGATCATTGTTAGTATTTGATAATAGATCTTATTGTAATAATGACTCTTTCTTAATGTATACAATAACTTAGACTACATATACAGTACTATAAAACAAAAGTTTTTTTTATTTGATTCTAGACACCATTATTTATAACGGTTATTTAATATTAGCCAGGTCTCTCTTGTAAATGAGTCCTCGAGGCTCAATGAGATTAACCTGCCTAAATAAAGGTTGAATGAATAA
>JARVLU010001073.1:26392485-26405370 GCA_031762415.1 Simpsonichthys santanae | reverse complement strand
ATGTTGCTGACAGTAGCCATATGTTTAAGCCCATCAGACCCGACCACGACTCGATAGCGCCATTTACTTCCTGACGTGTTGCACATTCATCACCGCTTTCTTCCTCTGACAGACGAATGCACGGCCAGAGAAAACGCCGTGACAGAGGGACAAGCTATCTGCCCTCACACATCGGCACCAGCTGGGACTGACGAAACACAAACAAGGTGTTTGTCTTCCGTTCTTCACGAACAAGGAAACGGCTTGGTCTAAATGCGTTTGATGGGGTTTTAACAATGAAGTAGTGGGAAAAAGGTTCTAGACCAATTTCTTAAGAATAGTACAATGTTTATGGTTTGCTGCTTTACTAGTACATTTGCATGTGAAGTTTATCATCTCAGCTGCACATGCATTTCTCCTGATATTTTTGTTTAAAATACATGGAACTTGCTTCTTTTTTTATACATTTTGCAGTAGTTTTTTTTTTTCCTTCACTCCCATTTGACTGTCTTTAATGTATCACATTCTGTTGAGTGAAAGTCCTCATCATTCTTGAGGTTGAGTGTCAGCCATATTCTACATCTGCAGTACATCTTCCAGGCTTTTTATTTATTTTTTACCTTCTCGTTCCTGTCAAATGAGCTACATTTTTATCACTAGGGGGTGGGAATCTTTAGGCACTGCTGCGATGCGATTGAGGCATCCACACAACTTCTTAGATCTAAAAAAAACAAAATATTTTTGCTCTATACTGCACTATACACTGTTTTCTTTAAATAAGATTATAGGAACTAAATGAACAAAAAGAGTCAAAATGCGGAGTACAGTGACAGATTGTGTGGCAGTGGATGACCATGCATTAAATGTTAGAACTGTTTTATGTGCATTCTTCAGTTTCCACAACTTTGTTTTTGGTCTCGTTGGATTGACTGTGATGATCATATTCTATTGTGGTTCACACACAAGCCCTAATTTTTAATAACAATGTGGACGCAAGTCCTTTGCAATAAAAGTAGCAATGGACTTTATCTGCTGTGCTTTTTCCGAGTTAGGTGAAAGGTTTGATGCCTGTTGCTCAGTATTCCCCTGCTGGCAGCATCAGCTTGTAGCTACCATTGGATGTTTTTTGTTCTTTCTTTTCAGGGTGGAAAAATGCACAAAATTTGTACATTACAGTAGACCCTTGATTATCACAGAGGTTATGTTCCAGACACCACCGTGATAGGTGAAAAACTGTGAAGTAGGAACACTATATTTATTTTAGTATTTATATGTATTTTAAGGTTTTATAAACCATTCCCACACTCTTGCATTGCTCTAAACTCTAAAACCTATGTAACTGTAACAACATACATGTAGTGCAGAATTTTATATGGATATTCACTCTTGAAGATACTACAACTTGAAAGATTGGTTCAGCTTCAGGATTATTTGTGACTTTCCTGCCAGTTCTGTGAATTTAATAGGTAGATATTCTGACTTTGTGTTGCAAAACTATTTTTACCACATCGGTTTCTCCACCAGTGTTTTTGCTGCATCCATTGCTTTTCTTTGAATTTCGGCAGAAAGCAGCGGCTGGAAGCACTGTTGGATTGTGGGCCGTGAAGTTTTTTTGACTTGTGTTACAATGTTGGCTTCTCGAAAGAAAACTACAAAAATGGCGGTGCCTATCTTAAGCACATTTGGTTTGGTTTCTCCACCAGTGTTTGCTACATCCATTGCTGTTCTTTGAATTTCAGCAGAAAGCAACGGCCGGAAGGACCTTTGTCTTCTGGGCCGTGTAGTTTTTTGTAACTTACGTTATAGTGTAGGCTTATTGAAAGAAAACTACAAAATGGTGGCACCTGTCCGAAATATCTTTTGTTGTTCTGTTTTTTACTTGAGTTATATTAAAATTGACAGTCGTGTGTCATGTTGTGCATTGGAAACCTGCATAAGAGTGAGTCCATGTATATCGAACCGCGAAGTATCGATGATGGACTACTGTATAAAGCTTTTTAAGATTGTTTTTATTATCACCTGTCAAGATGGACATGTTATGGTACAGTCTCCCATCAGTTCATACGTCCATAAACTTTCTCTTGTTGTTTCTCTTGCTATAGATTACTGTATAACAGTTTTGTTGAAGGGTGTATAATCTGCCATATGCGATAGGTTTGTTCCCTTAATTTTATAGAAGCTGAATTACTTCAAAGCACTAGTCTTTGATGCAGAAGAAGCTGTTTCTCTGGCAGTCATTTTCTTCTTCTGTCTAGCTGTCTAGATGCTGCACTTTTGCACTTCAGAGCTCTACCTCTAGCATTCCTCAACATAACATTATTAATATTAAATAATTCTTATTAACTTTTTAAAATTGAACAAGAATTGGTGGGGGGAGTGGTGGCGCAAGTGGTTAGACAGTGGGCTTGTGATCGGAAGATAGCCGGTTCAAACCCCGGTACCGACAACACCTCATTCGCTCCACTCTGGGCCCCTGAGCAAGGCCCTTAACCCCACCATCTGCTCCCTAACAGGTCTCTCTTGAAAATGAGTTCTCGTGGCTCAATGAGACTAACCTGGATAAATAAAGGTTAAATGAAAAAAATAAAATAAATTGTGAATCAGTTCACGCATTGCGATGCATCAAAATATTAATACTGTACATACTGCTTCATTTATCACCATGTCCACATACTTTTATTTCTTCTTTTTTTTTTTTGTTTTATCCAGTTACTGTCAGCAGTACATTTCAAAGTCTGCTTATTTATCATTTATTTGATAAGTTTGGACCTTTCTTGCAACTTTCTTGTTTGTGTGGCAAACATTAATTCCCAATGATGGAACTGATTCAGTGTCTGAGGCAGTGGATTGTTGTTTTTAAGCTTTGAGCTTCAGTAGATAGTGAGAGTACAATTTGTGGTAAGGCATCTGGTTCATTATGACTGACACTACAGGCTTTATTGGCTTAAGGTTGACCTTTCACTCACATGAGGTCAGTACAAACTGAACATTTACATGAAGGACTATGAGTCTGCATCAACAGTAATCTGTTCATTTTCCTTTGGCTTCTAACCGTTTGGTACAAAAACTGCTCTCATTTACCAGAACACACAGTTGCAGTACATTTGTTTATAGAGGAAAATCTCTGCTGTACCTGCGTTTGTGTGGATGTCCAGCTTCTTTGTGTGTTTGTGTGAAAAACTTTTATTGACTGGATGTGAAGATTGTTTGCTTGAGAGAAACAAATCATCATCTAAAGTTTTAGATGATACTTGTTTAAGTAGGAATTGAGCTTGAAGTGTTTGTGATCTCAAAGCCTAAGGAGCATATTGTGTTGTGCCATTGGGACAACAAAGCACAGCCTAGTAACCTTTATAATTATTTTGTCTCTAGTAGCAGTTCATGGATGAAACAATATATTTTAAGGTTTGCTTGAGAAGTTTCATATCTCGTAAGTATCTCGGTTTGTTGATCGTCTGCTCGTCGTGTTTTCCACTTCCTGTGACATTTTCACCCTGTATTCCCCGTTCAGTTAATAAGCTCAGATTTTTTTTCTCTTTAAAATGGAATTTTATAACACAACAAATGTATTGTCAGCAAGTAGACAAGTGTAGGATTTTGTAAGTTTGTAATGCACTGTACTCAGCAGGGTGTTTTTTACATCATCAGCTTTTGTTTATTCTTGTTCAACATATTCAGTGAAGTCAGTGAGGTCAGTGGAAGATGAGAAAATTGCATGCAACAACAATCAGCTACTCTCAAGGTCTTTAAATACTTATGCATCTTTGTTCCCTTGGTAAACATTAGTAGGTGTAGTGTTTTGTTTATTTACATATTCGATAAAGTCGAGACCATTGTATTTATGGATTCTCAGAGCTTTTCACAGATGCGGTCAAGTAAAACAGCAGAAGGAAAAGTGTAAACTTAGAGCTGTTAAGATCCATTCTGTTTTCACCTTCCAAAACAGATGGGCGTTCTGATGAGTTTCAAATGGAGTGCAAAGTAAAAGTGGGATATCACAGAGTTTCTGCAGCGCATAAAAAAGTTGTTAAATGAATTTAGCAAAATTTAATAATAATAATAATAATAATAATAATAATAATAATAATAATAATAAAACAACCACAGCTGCAACAAAGTGCTGTACATACATATAAAATAATTTTAACTAATCCTTACATCTTTTACTCAAATTATTTTTCACATATTTCATCATTGCTTCTTTCAAGAGCTCCACACCTGAAAATGTCTCATGAGAAGCATCTGCCTGCTCAAAGCTGCTCTTCTGTCTGATGTTAGCCACAAGGGCTAGTTAGCATTGAAACTAGCATGTTAGCGGGTGAAGTGTCGCTCCATGTTGTATTTTGCTGTCGCTACAGCCACTAATGAGACACAGACACACTTGTCTTTCAACAATGTGAAAGACCTTTTCCTCCCAGTCACTGTGCAAATTTGTTTTCTTATGTTTTTGTGCCATTTTCCCCTCTGGGAGGTAAAACTAGCTTGTATCTGCACTGCTGCAGCTATGGGGAGTGGTCTGATGCTGAACTTTGACCCCAGGCAAGATTGCTAAACTGTAGAGTTATTCATTTTATTCTGTTACTGAAGATTATTTTTGATTGAACTAATTGTTTGAAAAAAGGGGCAGATAAAATAAGATTTTTTTCTTCTTTCTGCTACCTTTCATTTTATATATTTTGTATGTTATCATTTATGGGATTATTTTGTACTGTATTTTAAAAATGAACAAATTTATAAATAAATAAAATAAATATCACTGATGGCATGCAGCAACTTTGTATTGAGTTTAAGACATTAGTTTACTGCAAACAAAGAACCCATAAGCTGAAGAGCCCCATAAGGGTGGCCTATATATCATTGCATTATACTCCTGCAATTCTATTGATTTACCTCTGACTCTAAAGTATAGAAGCAAACAGCCCACTGTCATGATGAGCTACAGATCCAACGCACCGCCCTCATTTTATGTAATTTAAAGTGTGAATTTTTGCACAAACTCTGTTGTCTGCACAAACATTTATGTCACATTCAGTGCTGAAGTAGGGCTTGGTAGGTGACATGTGAGGCAGTTATTCATATCCCTGACACTTATTGCTCCTATCCAGAATTTAACAGTTTGATCATGTTTTATCTGCTAACTTCGATTTAATGGACATGATCTAAGTTAAAACACATATTCATGGTCTCTGATTATTGCCCTGCACTTTTTCATTTTCACTTGTCCATTTTTTGTCCATATTGTTACACTTAATAAAATAGACGTATTATGCATAATATTATAGACAAATGAGTATATAGTACAGTATATGGAGTGACTGTAAAAATAAATACACACACATATGTTGGTGCTTCATGCCTGTTTTGGTTCTGTGACACTTGTTTAAATAAGTTTGACTTGAAAAGAAAAGATTGCAAGCTAAGATTTAATCTTCTGTAAAACAAAGCAAAAAGCTGTGTAATAGATTATGCATTTATTGTCAATGGCATCTAAAAAGACAATAAAATGGCACTTAAAACAACTTGTGAAGTTTATGCATTCACTGTCGATGGCATTAAAACAGTTTAAAAACTGGCATTAAATTGGCATTATCCATCCATCCTTCCATTATCTTTTACCCGCTTCTTTGATTGGCTGATTTCTGCAGATAGCCTGTATCAGCTGCATTGACCGAATGGGTCTAGAGTTTACAGAATAAATTTGGGTCTGTGTGAAGGGTCATTAAAGTACTGAGCTGTGATTGCTAGTGATAAAAGTAAAATATATATTGTAGGAAAGTTAGTGAATTTTCAGCTGCAGCTTTACAGACCTCCGAATGTTTGTGGCCAATACACCAAAAATAAAAAACATTTTTTAAAAAGTGCACAACTTGCAATGCTGCAGTCTCGGCTGTGCACATTATTTTGTTGGCCACATCATACTCACCGGGGCTCATTTTGTACCCAGCCTGGCAACCGCCTCAATAATTTATTTATTCTGCTAGAATACACTTTTAAAATAAAGATATGCAGATTTAAACCAGTTTTTCAATAATTGTTTTTCATTACTATGCCATAAAATCTGAGAACTCAGTGACATCCAAAAGACAACTTCATGAATGCTATTGGCCAACTACTGTATTTTCCAGTGCACAAGTCTTTTTTTTTCTTCATAGATATGTCAGTCCTGCAACTTATGTGCCAGTGACTTGTATACGTTTCTTTTTCCCATATTCATAATGCAATTTTTGACTTGGCGCTTTAAATTTTGAAGAACTGCAACAGCGAGTCGTCCCATGTGTGCTCGCTTCATTCAACTGGTGCAGGCGGAGGAACGCTGGAGAGCTAGTGGCTCTGGCCACGATGGATGGATAGATGGATGGATGGATGGATGGTGCTTTGTAGGGCTGGGCGATATATAGATACAGTATTTTTAAAATATCGAGATAATTTTTTTTTTTTTGCGATGTAAGTTGAGACTATCTTGATATAAACGATATAGTTTTATACTTGAAAATCCTCCTGCTGCCTTCTTTCTCCCACTCGCCCCCCTCCTTCTCCCTCTGAACACAAACCCGGCCCCTCAGTGGCCCCCTCCTTCCTTCCTGCAGGAGGTGGGCGGAGACGTTTAGCACAACAAGTGAACATGGCAGATATGAAGAGCTGCTAGCTACTGAGGGAAAAAAAAATTCTTTCTGAGCTAGTTTGGATTTAGATTGTCAGATGAGGGCAGAAAATTATTTTTGTAGACAATGCTGAAAATGGTCGGAACTACGAATCTTTTTCACCATTTAAACAGCAGAGTGGAACATGAACCGATTGTTTTTACAGCCTCCTGTTTCCTTAAAACAAACCACGGGTCTGAGCTCATTTAGCCGTGCTGAGCTTTATGAGAGGAGCAGAGATTTGGAGACATTAATAAATCAGCAGTTTATCATATCACTAAAGACTCTGTCCATAGCGGCTAACAAGATGGCTAAGCGTGTCAGGAGCAGTACATTTATCAAAGCTGATGACCAGTTATATTTTTCCATTTAGATTCAGGGAATTCAGTTTAAACTAGATTTGAATATCATTCAGACAATTCTTGAGTGATTCCAGTGGAGTGACATTGTCTTAATTTGCAAATTCAAGTCAAGTCAAATTTATTTATAAAGCACATTTGAAACAGAAATTGTTAAGCAAAGTGCTTAATAATAAAGTCACAGCATCAAGTAAAAACCAACAAGATACTGTATACTGTAATTAAAAGCATAACAAATAAAATATAAAAAACACAAACAATGGGCTAATAAATCAGATCATACTGTGTTGAATGTCAGTGAATACAGGTGGGTTTTCAGGAGGGATTTAAAAGCAGGGACTTTGCTAACTTTGCTTAGTGAATTTTCATCGGCAGCTTCACAGATCTCTGAATGTTTGTGACCAATACACTAAAATCATGACCATTTTTTTAAGTTCACAACTCTCAATACTGCAGTCTTGGGTGTGTATGTTATTTTGTTGGCCACATCATACTCACCAGGGCAACTGGTACAACTGGACACAACTGAACATCATCAGCAAAGCAATGAAAGTCCATTCTTCCATTATCTTCCGCATGTTATGAAGTCTGTTAACGGGGGCAACAGCTTGAGCAGGGAGGCCCAGACATATCTTTCCACAGCCTCGTCTTCCAGTTCTTCTGGGAGGACCCCAAGGCGTTCTCCGGCCAACCTAGAGACATAGTCTCCCCAGCGTGTCCTGGGTCTTCCTTGGGGGTCTCCTCCCAGTCGAAAATGTCCAAAATGAACAGGAATGTTATACAGGTGGTCCCCGACTTACGGCACCATCGACTTACGGCACCATCGACTTGCGGCGTTTCGGACTTACGGCGCCGCCCCCAGTGACGTCATCACACCTCACGTTGACTTTTTTTATGCAGCATTTTTTTTTATTATATATTTTTTTTTAGGGTACTGTGTTAGCTAAGGCTTGAAAACACAGCAAAACGGCGTTCTAAGTACGCTGTTGTGTTGCATTAAAAAAAACGTGTTTAAAACGACGTTTTACGGCCGCCACGTGGGTAGCGCTCCGACTTATGGCGAAAATCCGGAGTTACGGCCGCCACATGGGTAGCGCTCCGACTTACGGCAAAATCGGGTTACGAATGGGGCGTAGGAACGGAACTCGTTCGTAACTCGGGGACTACCTGTACTCTTATTTATTTTTGTAAAATTCTCAGCTTCAGTTTTCAGAATGTGACAGAAATGTGACAACTTTGGGAAGGTCTTCAAACCTATGCAACCAAACTGTGACTTTAATTAAGAATTAAGAGACAAAAAAGAAACGAAATTGCAATCAGAGCCATAATTAAAACTTTTTGTGGCTAAATTGGGACAACTTGTTTTTTTTTTTCTTTTAAAGGATTTTCACAATTAGACACAAAGTACTAAGACATGTTCCAATTCAATGTGATTCAAAATGGAAGTTTCTTTTTATTTTTTTCTTGCCATGTTGTTTCTTATTGATGCTAACAACTTCAACTCAGCGAGCTACAGACTGTGAACAGTGAATTCTCCCATCACTTGCTCCCAGTACGTATCAGAATTAATTTAAAATGATCCTGTTGACCTTTAAATGCATTAATGGCCTTGCACCCTCATATCTCTTTGACCTACTTCAACCATATGTTCCTTCTGGGGTGCTGAGACCATCAGACCAGCTGCTTTTGGTTGTGCCAAAAACCAGAATGAAGCTCAGAGGTGATAGGGCTTTTTCAGTCATTGGCCCTAAACTTTGGAACAATCTGCCCCAACATCTGACAGGCCACTTCACTTCCTGTTTTAAATCTCTCCTAAAAACACATCTGGTTTCACTAACTTTAACACTGTGTGATTTGATTTAGTATTTTTATTGTTTTTGTGTTTTTACGTTTTTCTTTTGATGCTTTTAATTGATTTTTTTTTCTTTAAATTACTGCCATTGATTTTTATTGTTAAGGACTTTGGTAATAGCTGCTGTTTTTAAATGTGCTTTATAATAAATTTGACTTGACTATTTAAGGCAAAACTATGATTTATTTAAAAAAAACCTTTTAAATGTGAAGTACAGTGAGACAACAAACATCTGATTGCAAAGCACAACTCTTAAAAATCCCCAGATGAATTAAAAAATTAATGCTAATCAGCAGGACCTGATCTGGGGAGTAGAGGCGCAGAAGTTAGAGAAGGTGGGCTTGTGATCGGAAGATCGCTGGTTCAACTCCCGGTACCGACAACATAAAAATGTGGGTGGGGAAGGTGAAGCACTCACACCTGTCTCTACCATCCTTTGTCCCACTCTGGGCCCTTGAGCAAGGCCCTAAACCCCTAACCATCACCTCCATCTGCTCCCCTGGGTGCCCTAGATAACGCCTCTCTGCTCCACACAGAAGGCTGTGTTGCTCAATGGTCTGTGGTTGTGTCAGGAAGGACATCCGGCGTAAAATGAATTGCCAAATTTTCATGCAACTCAGTTTGCTGTGGTGACTGCTGATGAAGGGAGCAGCCCAAAGAAGAAGAAGGAAAAAAAAAGGCAGGAGTTGATCTAGGATGTGACCTTTTGGGGCGCTTAGCCCCAGAACTGACAATGGCTCTTGGCTTGACCAACGCACCCCATGGTGAGGTTTGTGAGAAGTGCAAAAGTTTATGGCACCTGGTGTTCCCAGGTGGTCTCCCACCCAAGTTCTAACCAGGCCTGCTTAGCTTCCGAGATCAGATCAGATCGGGCGTGTTCTGGTGATATGGCTGAAAAAGAGAAGCTCAGTCACAAATAGGACTTTTAAAGGATCAAAACAAACAAAGACTAAACTTATCCTGCCACAAGTTACAACATGTATCTACTTACAAAAACACACAAAACAAGCATTAACCTTTAATTTAACTATTAACCTATGACTGCAAAGCGTTTGTAATGCAAAACCCTGACACCGATGTCAGAGGAAAAGGGGGCGGAGCTCCTGCTGGCAAGGGGCGTTTACCTTTGGGACAAACTGTGATTGCTGATTGGTCAGTTGCTGACAAGCGAACTGGATTGATTGTAAGGTGGCGTTGAATATCTGACTCGTGCAAAAAAAGATCATAGATTTGACTGGCCCATTTAAGAGTGTCTTCATTTATTACATATTTATTTCAAATGTATTCTATTTTGGTGATTTGAGAACAGTTTCCTTACACTTACAAAATCCTAATGATGGTTTCTTTATTTTCAGAGGTGCTGAGTTAAAAGTTAGGAGTGCTTGAACACCCTCAAAAAGAGGCTAAAATCATCACTGCTAATCAGCATGGAGACTCTTCTGGAGTTTATTTAATGTCTGTTTCAAAATGGTCTTAAAGTGAATGTTACTATTTGCTTATTTCATCTCTGAACAGAGCTGTCAGTCTGTTAAAGCCAAGCTATCCCACTGCATTTGTTTCTCAGAAAGTCCTTTAAAGTTTGAAACTAAAGCATAAGAGACTACATTTATTTACTTTATTAAATATCTATTTAGGAGCAGCATGGTGGCGCAACTGGTAGAGCTGCTGCCTCTCAGTGAGCAGGTCCCTGGTTCAAATCTCAGTACGGGGGCCCTTCCGGGTGGAGTTTGCATGTTCTCTCCATGCATGCGTGGGTTTCCTGGGTACACTGGTTTCCTCTCACAGACCCCAAAAAAACATGCATGTTAGGAAGATTGGTAACTCTAAATTGTCTCTAGGTGTGAGTGAGAGTGAATGGTTGTTTGTCTTCTTTGTCTCTATGTGTCCCTGTGATGGACTGGAGACCTGTTCAGGGTGTACCCCGCTCCGCGAACAGTGATTGCTGGACATGAGCACCAGCGACCCCAGTTACACAAAAATGGAAGAAGAAGGTAAAAGATAATGGATGGATGAAGATCAAATTGGGCTCTAACATCACAAAGACTGTGATTCCTGCACATCTAATGCATGAAAGACACCACACTTACTCGTATTCTCTTTAGTATCTTTGTATATCTGTAGATATTTTCTTCTTTGATCCTGTGCATCCTCTGTTGGTAATTTGTACAAATTTGGGTGTTATTTTGCAGCTTTTTAAAATGTATTTATTTTGCACTCGTGGTCATTTTATATCTTTTTGAAGGGTTCCTTGTCTTCGTGGTAACTCCGATTGTTTCTGTGGTTACTGAGCATCTCTGCATAGTCCTTCATCTCTTTTAAACCTTGCATTGTCATTACTGTCTTGATCTTTTCCTGTTATCTTTTATGTCTTTGGTGACATTATTGTATATTGTTACAGATGTCTTCCCTCTCTTTGCATCTCTTTGTAACAGTGGTACTTTTCCAAGCCTCCTTTGAAATCAATCAGCTTCACACCAAAGCTGGAGTGCATCACTCTCACACTGAGCGACGTGCCAAGCTCATTGATTAAAACAAGACTGCCCTTGAACCAATGTTTGCATCGTAATAAAGCAGTGGTCTCCAACAGCTGGAAACAAGCTGATTGGTCCAACTAATGAGGCTCCATTGTAAAATAAAATCACGAGTTGGAGATCATTTCTGCACATTTTGTAGCTGCCAGGACTGTGCTCCTCAATGGAAAATGCAGATTTGTCTAACATTGTCTTTTTCTGTTTGCTGATTACTTCCTGAGATGAACTTTTAGTTACAGCAGAAATGAAATCAGTCTGGCTTTTCAGGTCTCTGATCAACAAAGTAAGTTTCTTTACTAAACACATACTCAAACATGGCATCGCTGTTGGCAGTAACAAATGACATCCATAGCTGGTTTAATAATGAAAATTAATCAAAAAATGGGCCATAAATTAACAGTTTTAACCTCATGTAGGGATGTATTTTTCGGCCTATAAGTTGCAGTTTTTTGCATAATTTGCATGCCCTTTGACTTATATGCCGAAGCAGCATATTTATGGATTTTTTCCCCCATATTTATAAACCAACATTCATTCTGACATTGAAAATATTGAACACTACCATTTTCAGCCGCTAGATGGCACTCGAGTAGTAGCATGCCGTTGTGTCATGTAATAGGTAAAAATGGCTATTAAAGACACAATCAGCTTGCCATAGCTTGCCACCTTCGTCCAGCTTGCTTGGAGCAACTGTCAAATCAGATTCATTTTGCTGCGCCGCCCTGGCGAAATGAAGCTGATTTGACCATTACTGTGCCTTTATTAAGTAAATGTTCAACTGAGACACACTTTTACTATAAAGTCAAGCAAACAAATAATTGTTTGTAGGTGGTAATCTTGTTACATTTCGAGGAAATGTACAGCGAGTCGTGCCTCTGCGTGCTCCTGCTTCTGAGTATTGGCTTTTGAAATACAGCTAGTTTGACTGTCAAAGTGCATTTATTCAGGAAAAGTTAGACTGAGACACACCTTTGCTATAATTTCAAGCAAACAAATAATTGTTTTAGGTGTTTATCTTGTTAAATTTTGAAGAAATGCACAGCATACCTCCTTCCTGATTTCCTCCCTCTGCACGCTCCCGGAGCATTGAGGCTGCTAATACTTTTGAAATGATTTGACCGCCAAAGTCCTTTTATGAAGTAAAAGTTCAACTGAAACACCTTAACTTTAATGTCGAGCAAACAGACAACTGTTTTTAAGTGTTAATCTTTTTAAATTCTAAAGTTCTCCCCTGCATGTTCGCAAGACCGCCATTTGGCAGCCAATTGATTTTTGGCACAACACTGGCCCATGTTAACTTCATTTTGTATGGTGCTTTATGTGTTGCCTGTTTTTTTTAGAAGCTAAAACGTCTCACTGGCATTTACCGGTACCTGCACGTTATCAAAAGTCAAATGCAAATAAAAGGGATTGGTATTGAAAATTAGCTTTATGTTACCTTAAATCAGTCCTTCTCAAATAGTGGGGAACGCCCCCCTGGGGGGGGGGGGGGGGGGGCCGGGGGTGATGCCCGCCGGGGGCGC